>BGPR01001906.1:0-14889 GCA_013235015.1 Araneus ventricosus | reverse complement strand
TTGTGCCTCATTAACATGTAGAAAGTTATCTATTATCCTCTGTTGATTTTTCAACTGATGTATATTCTAGTCGTGGAAGATGTTGATATCATTTGCATGAAAAGTAAAACTAATACGAAAGTTGCAAAATAGAAGACCTCGTTATACAGAGTTAATTGTTATAACCTGCTACATAAAATGTCATTCATGACATTTATTTTTCATTTACAATAACAATTTTATTTATTCACAATTCAAGAAACCTCTTGTAGACATATTTCTTCTAAAAACTGAGCTCTACTCTCTTCTGAGCCTTGATATTAAAGACTCCTAAGAGCAAGAATTATAAGAATCTTCTAGTTGTTTCTGAAAATACGTAAAAGACAAAAGAAGAAAATTATAGCAATTTTTATTATTTATTTATTATGAATTTCATTTCAAATATTTGAAAACTGATGCAAAAAAGCACCGGTAATGGGAGCGTAAAATCTCTTTAAGTGACAAGAACAAATATTTCGGCATTTACTTATCCATAATGACTTTAAATCGAAATACTTTCAAACTACTTCAGAAAAAACTAAAATCTCAGTGAAATCCTCTCATACTAAAGCTTAGTTTTAATGAATTTTTCTGAAGCTAGTTTCAAGGAATTTATTAATAAAGAAGAATGTTGACGGTTTTACTTCTTTAGAAGCAACTGTTCGCCTGAAAACAGTCTGATTTCAGTTACTACATTTGCTTAAAAGTTTCAGAAACGCAGAACAAATTAATTACTAAAAATGTATTATAAAACTTGCTTTTAACTTCGTTTTCTAGATTCCATAATGTTGGTTGTGAGGTATGAAAATGACGCATTTTTGAACTATGAAAGTTAGTCTTCTAATAATTCTTCTAACATTAATTACAAGATTACGGGATTTAAATCATTACGTTGATGAAATTAATATCAACGTATTGAATTGTATTGTATTGTATTGAGTATTGAACTCTTCTTTCTTTTCAACAGATTAATAAGACATTTAAATGACCTTACAAAAAGTAGATAAGACCAAATATAACAAAGAATTTTATTTTGTATTTATATTTCTGCTAGGAAGTTTCAGAAATAGTTTCTGTACTTGTAAAAAATGTTTATGTTTTAATTCGCATCGATTTCGTATCAACTTAAATATGCAGAATATTATATATTCCCATTAAGAAAACCGTTAAAAATATATACAAATCAAACATGCATTGCATAATATGATTGTCGCAAAAAAAGATATTCTCTATATTATTTCGATTTTATAACATGCTCATCTATGAATGATACAATTTCTTAGTTATGAAATTTCAGGTATGTTGACCGAAACTCAATACACTGTACAAAATTAGTTTTTAAAAGCACACTTTTATGAGTGAACGTTTATTATTGTATATAAAGTTAAATCTTATATTAAACACATTTACTAATTATTATTCTATAATTTATAATTAATTAGTATAAATACCATGGTATCTTGAAATAATTTTTTTCGACTTCCCCACTAGATGACCCCCAAAATTTAATTATATAATTTGTTTGGCTCATAATTAAGTTCTCAAAAATTAAAATAATGTATTGTCGTAAAGAACACATAAGTGTGTAGAATTTCAGACCTCTGAAACAACACG
This sequence comes from Araneus ventricosus, assembly GCA_013235015.1. Taxonomy (NCBI): domain Eukaryota; kingdom Metazoa; phylum Arthropoda; class Arachnida; order Araneae; family Araneidae; genus Araneus; species Araneus ventricosus. The sequence goes on along the minus strand of BGPR01001906.1, from coordinate 13,257 downwards.
AAGTGAGTGAAAAATTAATTATAAAATTCTAATTCTCGGAACTTGAAACAAGACAAGTTAAATAAAAGTGTATGAAAGAATTAAGTAGCTATAGCGTGGTAAGTTGCGCATTGTAAAGAAATAATATGCAAAAGTTAATAAAATTGATTGATTTTTTAATAGGGGAAAATCAATTATTTCTTTTGATTTTCAAACTTGTCTGAATCTGAGGACTACAATTCTAGTTCTTTGATATTCGACTCTCTATGAGAAGCAAAAATAAATAACTAACTCGAAATCGGCCAGTGCCTTCGATTTTCGAATCAACATTATGAATAAATTTTTAAAAAATATATTCTAGGTGAGGATTATTTAGTAGGATGCCTGTGACCGTCCCTATTATATTTGTGTTTCATCATCATTCTGTTTTATAGGACACTCATTTGAGTGGGAGGGAAACATTAACAAAATATTTTCTTGAAAATTAGGTACATATTTTCATAACTATTTTACGAAATTATATTTTTGTCATCTATATTCCTCAAAGGAAGGACCTAGCAATATATTCAAGAAATTTTTCCGATTAGATACCATAAAATTTCGCAAGTCCAAGGCATTCTGAAGAATTTGTCCACATCAAATCCATTAACGCAATGTAATCAATGAAATAATCAAAGAATTCTCGTTGTTTCAATGATTTCATATTAGGATGGAGAATTGTGTAACCAATCGTTGTTGCTTTTTTTTTTATCAAACATTGTTTTGTTCCCCTTTAACTTAAAACCTGTATTGATTATTTTTGCTTTAAATTAATTTTTATGTTTTACTTCTTTACTTAAATTTCTTTCTAAAACTTTATCTTTAGATTACATTACGTAACTCGTTAACAAAAAAGCAATCGAAAACACCGGACCAAAGTTTCAAGGAAACACTTCAAACTTAAACATATAAACTCATTTTATTTGTTTTTGGTATAGTGAAAAGAAATTTTGTCTTAGGAATCCAAAAAAATAAAGCTAGCAATTCATTTAATTTTGTGCTTTTCGTTTTTGTATCATAGAAAGAAAAATATTATTTTTTTTTTAATTTTACAATGGAGCATGTTCAATACTTATTGACAGAAAAAATTAAATATAAAGAAAGTATTTCAAATACATTTATTATAATATTATTAATTATATTTTTAACTATAATTATTTTCAATTAACCCCAGTTTGTTGATGGGTAATAGTCTAGTTTAAATATTATTAAATGCCTGTTTACGTTTATTATAATATATAAGTACAATACTGTCCTACGCTGAAAAGAACTAAAATGTAAAAAAACAAATGACTAATAAAGAACTAAAATTGAAGAAACGTAGGATAATATATTATTTCGTTCTTCGATTTCTAAAGAGATGTTATATTGCGGTCTTATTATATATAAAACGAACCTTTGAATATGTACGGGTTTTTTCCTAATTAAAAAATAAAAAAATGCCATTATCGAATAAGACATAAAATTCGAGATCATCGTTGATTATTTTGATATATATGTTTATAAGAACATCAGCTGGTTTCTTGTCCATATTTTAAAGTTTTGTTAACATTTGTCTAGTTTTTGTATTTTTTTACTTGAAAAATGTCGACATAAATTCATCAATGGGGAGAGAAACTTATTTTTCTTTCATAAAGTACCTCTTTTATGAAACCCAGAAGGATCTCAATACATAATTTATGTGTCCCTTGGCACGAGCTGATGGATTTTCGAAAACAAACCATATTTTCTTGGAATTTATAAAATAAATGAAAACTTTTCAATTTTCAAAAGTTTTCGAGGGAAAATATTCAAGTGCAGAAAAGAGTTTCAGTAATGTTGTCATGCATTAACACTTTATTAAATGTAGCTTTACGATCACGTACTGCAAATATATAACTTCATAGCCCTTATAAAGTTTGATGTAATTTTTCGAAACGGAATCGATTTTAAACAGAATAAGCTAGTCATGATGTATTTCTAATACTTCAGAGTGATGCATTTATTAATAATAATCAGATATAGAACGTTTTTTCACTTCAATTGAAACTCAGTCGACTTGCAATGGTTTAAGTCGGAATACGTTTTTCTCTTAATCTTAAGATAAATAAGACAACATTTACTTAGTGCATTGCACAATTAATTGCGCCAGATTAAATTTTAAATTTGAAATATGACGGTTATAACCTTATGCCTAAAAATTAAATTAATTTTTAAAGATGCTGTGTATCTTCAAACAATAATGCTTTCAGCTTTAATGAAGCGTATATTTTCATGGAAATCGAAATGTATACATGAAATAATAAAAGGAAATGGCAATCAATTATTTTATAATTAAAGCAAATTAATGCAGGCTTGGCAGAAGATTCTCACTTCATGATAAAAAAGAAATTGAATGATATGTGAATGTCTTCTTTTAAAAATTACATTAATAACAAATGTTATTTATTTAGATACCAATTGTAATTTTTGATCAGTATACATCTTCTGTCATATATTCAGAAATCTTATCATATCAAATGTGAAATCTAAATTTGAGCTGTTACATTCACATAATTTAAATGGATTAAAGAAAATAGAAATGTTGGAAATCCAAAAAATGTACAGCATATCATGATTTAAAAATACTGGGTCAAAGAAAACCGACGGTAGAAATGCAGAAAAAGAATGATTTATATAATAGTTTCTCCCACATCACATACAATTTTGATTTTAATATTTTTATTGTTTTAGCAACATAGTTGATAAACATTTCGCTACATCATTTATTCCATTAGGTTTTAAATTCCGAGCACTTTAATAAAACAAGAAATATTATAAATATCTTACAGTTTTCTAACAAATTAAATGGAGATTAATGAAATATCTTTTATTCTGTGACAATGAATTTTTAAAACTTTGATTTTTGTGTGAGGTAAATTTGCAGAATTATTATTTAAATCACAGGCGTCAAAAATGTTTTAAATCGTCTTCATCTTCTTCTAAACTTTTTGATTTTTATATGTTCGCTAAGCCATATATTTAGTCAAACTATTCATGGTTAATAAACAATTAATCTTACTATCTCAAGCAACGCATATATCATTGCTCGGATATTCTGCTCTAATTGGCAAGGAATGTGATGATAGCGTAGAAAAGGCAATTCAAGGTAAACAGTAATTTTATACGGATAAAGTAAAAAAGTTCCCTCGTCTGAAAAGTTAATGAAGTCTCTCACTCTCATGATACGACAGATAAGAAGGACAATATTTACACTCAAGAAATTTGTTGGTACATATATTGCAATGTTGAAATTACGTTAACAATCGCAGCTACACGTCGCAGTTTATTGATCCTGTGAATGGGAATTTTCAACCTACAATGTATAACATATACTTAAACATGAATCTTTTGAAAGCAAACTTTGAATATGTTTTAAATATATTGCTTTAGTAAGATTCGGAAGCTTGAAACAGGTGGTATCTTTGTGTTAAGTTATTTTAGTTGTAAATTTCCAGATTATTCAACAGTATTCCATAATGTAACAACGAAACACATGCAATTAATATGATAAATCAAGTAATGAACTAGATCTCACCAGTAAACTGATCGTCTAAAACTATATGCTAGTCTCCTACATCAAATTATGGAATTTGTGAAATTTTAACCTGCAAGACAGTTAAAGTAGCTAAGAATTTAAATGAAGAATATCTTTGGATAAGTAAATATGTTGAATTTGTATTTCTTATATATATATCGAGTCAACATTAAATATTTCATCTAAATTGAAGATCAGATTAATTCGTAGGTTAAAGGGTTGATACATCGCTTGAAACGGAGAAATGTCAACCAGTACTGCTGGAATTTTTTTCTACAATTTAAGGTAGAATACTGTACAATCTTTCTCCTATTTTACGATGGTTGCATCGGCAAAATCGTTTTACTCATATGTATGTCTACTAAATTAATTTCTTTCCTTTCTTTCTATCTAAATTGTTCGCCAGTTGCGAACTCAAATATTTGGCATTTAAAAAAAATTTGGATCTAAAGCATTAGAATTAGCAGGCATTCTTTCGTATACAATTCTGTACAGAAAGTCGAAGAAACCTTCAAGGGATTCAGTATCTGTAAAAGTTTTAGATGCGTATTCTATTTCTTTCTTTCTTTCACATTCTCCTATTTGAACAAAAAAAAATAGTTCTCCATCTTATTTCTAATATTTCTTTAGATGAAAAATATTCTAACAGTTCTTTTAGTGTATTTTTAGATGGCATATCTTTGAGTTTCTGCGACGAGTAAAAGTAGCTTCATCTGAATATTCTAAATATGATGAACTGAGGGTTTTTCTTTTCTCAGCTCCTTAACACTCTCACTACGACACCCGCCGCAGCCGGCTTGGTAGGTTCTATACGAGCCAGGCGGATTTTCGGGCGGGCAAGGGTCAAACTAGGGGTTTGGGTAGTAAAGCGAAGTTCCCAAAAGGGTTTCTTCGGGGAGGGGAAACGTCTGCTATTCAATGCTGACAGTGATGAATTGATTTCGCCTGCGGGAAGCTTCAAATGTTTTCAGAAAGAATTACACGCTGAACTTTCAAAATAAGACTCTGAAATAATTTTAACCTATTATATTTTTTACTAAATCTGTGTTTATTTGAATGAAAAAATATTAAAGCTATGAATACAGTTTAAAAATTTAAATTTCTTAGAAATTCATTTATTAGAGTAAATTTTTTTTTCGAATTTCTTGTAATGAAGACAAATATCATTTTGTACGTTAAGAGATTAACAATGATTCCTTTAAAACGGGTTAACTTTTACTCCTGAAAATATAATTAAAATGATTTACTCATGAATATGTCATTTTTTGATTCACTGGGATTGATTGAAGGATTCTAGATTTTAAATATAAACAAACAAAACACTCGCAAGCTGTGCTAAATTTTATTAGTGATGTAATTGATTTTTAAAATTTCTTGTAATTTTTCTTCTCGATGACAATACAACAGTTTTTTATATTTTTATAACTTAATTATAAATTAATCGATTAACTGAACTAAATTTCAATTCCTTACAAGAGGTGTTTCATAATTGCAAATTTGTGTTAAAAATTATTTAATACGTAATATTTATAATAATGAATTAAAAAAGATTAATCAGTAAGGAATAATTAAAATAGAATGTTTTTTCCTTTATATACAACTAAAGAAAAGTGTACATTTAAAATTTGTTTTTATTAAATTTGTTACTTCTTAAAACAATGCTGAAAATGGTTTGGATAGTAACATGTTAAATATAAGACATTAAATTTTATTTCTAAGCGATAAGGAGTCATATTATAAAATCATATATCATATTTAGAAAAAGGTAAGGATTGATGTTTTTCTACGTGACATTTGAGGGACCAATAATTAAAACACATTCACTCTAAAAGCTTTCCAAACTGATTTAGGATTTGGAAAATTGGAAATTGTCGGAAACATTGTTTAGTCAATTCATTAAATTTTAGCCAATCTCAAAAATTAAAATTCATGAAAAAATCAAAAACTTGACTGAATTTTTACCGGCCAAATAAACATTTAGAAAAAATAAAAATACTTCGACTAAAATATTTTACCTCAAACAATTTTAAAATATGGTAAAACCCACCGAATCTAACACAGTAGATTTACTACTTTCTGAGTTTGCTGCTTATATTGTGGATAAGTTACTTAATTTCATATATTCTTTTTATTTAATAAAAATTCTTTTCTTATAAATTAGGTATTAAAAATACTAGTTGAAATTCAATTAATCGCAAAGACTTTAATCTCGAATCAACTATCGTGAGATATAATGAATGGTGTATCAGTTTTGTTGGTTAAATCCATTTACTAAATTCCATCTATGTCATACTCTTATATATAAATCACTTACAGTACTCTCAATTTTCTAGTTTATCTTTTTTCGTACAAAGGAAATATAGACGTTCGCAATTCTATTTTATTTCTTACAAACATTTGCGCTTTCCTCAAAAACAAATTCCATTAAATTGTTTATATTTCTCCCCTAGTCTAAGAAAGAAGCGTGTGTTTTTCATACAGAAACATATGTCTCTCTATGTGAAACCTGTTGCATTGTCATTACAAAATGTACCATCAAATCAATCACCGAATGTCACTATAATTAGCGTTAAAAATGAGCAAGGAAAGAAAACGCTACATCTGGCCTTTACAGTCTATTTCAGAATCATTTATCTAGTAAGGAGTGGTAAAATTACTGGAACATGTGTCAGAGAGATTTTGCTATAGAATTGGGAGCCCTGCTTTGTAAAGGAGCCTTTTTTCTCTTGTTCAGTGTGGATTGAACAGGACACAACTGAATTCCGAAGGGGATGTTCTCAATATTCCCTTTTTATTCTTAGTCATTTCTGAAGGTTACCAGTTTAGGATGCAACAGGTTAATTTATCCCTCTTAAAAGGGATACCATTTTTGTGAAAAAGAATTGTGAAGAATTATAATCCAAAAGTTTATCAAATAGCTAGTAAAAGGAACATAAATAGCCATGACAAATTTCATTTCCTGACTACGGTGCTACATATTATTTTATAATTAAATAAATTGTTTGAATATATTGAGCAAAATTGCATTAAAAACAAAAATATTATAAACCCCTACTATGGGGGTAACAATTGAAAAAATCCCATTATGTTCTCCATCGAGGACTGTATCATTCAACTAGCGACCCCATTCTCTACCCCTGGGCCACGCTCCAGTGCGCTTTCGACCACCAACTGTGATGAGAAAAAGGGAGAAGGCGGACGAGTAAATTTCACGAATCCATATGTCAACAAAACCTCCGTATACAAAGGTAGTAAGATTTTGAGGGCCGCTAGGAGTCAGAGGGTTAAAGCACGATTGCTTAGAAAGCTCCCAAGATATCTTGTTAATATTTTTGGAGTTCTTGGTTGAATAAACTTCAATTTCGTTGTTTTAAAGTAAGGATATAAATAATTATACATAGATGGAAAAATTTTTATATCTTTCATATAAACAGCTTGATTGTAAAACTTCAATACAAGAAGATGAAAGGTAAAAGCCGAAACCTTTTAAAATAGTTTTGGCTTTTAACACACATTATAAAAGCGTAAAAACTTTATTTTATCTCAAAATTAAACGTGTTTGAATTTAGTGTGTAATTGTATAATTCAGTTCAAATTGTTCCCAATAAATGTTTTTTTTATTTACTTGGTATATCTATTAGTCAACCAGTATTTTAAATGCAGTCGAATACCGTAATAATATTTAGACATAGGTTTTTGGAAAAGAAGTAAAGAAATATAATGATAGTAGTAGTAATATTAATAGCTCCTTTTACTAATAGGTTGTGAAAATTTAAAGTAAACGATTTTCTCAAAAATCCATGAAATCTCTCTTACATAGATCATACAATAGAAAAATTAAAAATTAAAAAAACATTAAAAAACAAAAAACTAGAAAATATATATATAAGAAACAGAAGAAGTAATCAATAATGATATCAATGCACCTTTTTGCGCGCCCAACCCAGCAGATTCCAGTGATTGCATCAAAAATTTTACTACAATTAACCAACCAATCACTAAAGAATTAAACAACAAAAATTCCCCAATAATAAAATAGTTAAAAAACATAAAAGAAAAATTAGAAAATAAAAGAAAACACAATCAAAATGGAAAAATTGGAGGAGAACTCAAATAGCGAACTTTTTCAAAGAGCCACCCGCCATATGAGTTCTAATTTGGACAAGTTTTCTGTCGAGGCCAAGACTTACGAAGTCAAGAATATACCCTCTGTAGCTCTGAATTTGTCCATTAAATGAAATATAAGAAATAATCTCTTTGGAAAAAAGAAAGAAAAATCATAATGAAAATCTTTATAAAATATGCAGTAGAAACTTGAGACTGCAAAAAAAATAATTCTCCCTAACCGAGACAGATGCAAGAAAAGGACGCCGACTAAAACGAGAACAAAGGTTTAAAAATATTGGAGGCTAGCACACCTAGCTCCATCTATGAAGAAAAATTCAAACCAATAACCGGAAGAAAAAAGCTGTTCAAACTTTTTTAAATAAGCTGTTAACACAAAAGAAATTTTATTTAATTAATTTTTTATTCAATTTTAATAATTTTTGTTAAATTTTATTGCTTGTAACTGTTATATAGATCATAGGATACTTGATATCATATCATTGGACATGTGAAAACTGAACACAATTTTTCTGATGTGGCCGACAGAATGAGATTACTGGACGGACGACTTTTAATTTTTAAAAGGCAAATTTAAAAGAACTTTTTTAGGCTTAATATTTAATAAATTCATAATTGAAATTGATTGTACATCAAAATACTTTTTTTCGGAAATAATAAATTACGTAATGCAGGTTTCTAGACTAATTACTTCAAACGAGTTGTATATTTACTTGGCATCGAGGAAAAAAGCACTTTCCATAAATGAAATCAGCTTAGACTTTTCAATTTTTAAAATTTAATTCACCCACATCTACACACAAAATTTCCTGTCAAATGCATCAGACTCGTTTTTAATTCAATTTAAACTCCAATTTAAATAAAAGGAAAGCGGATTAAAAATATAATCACGTTAAAAACATCTACAAAAACTTGTCTGAAAATAATTTGAAAGGCAAGATAATCAAATTTCTCAACCAAACTTTTTCATGCAGAAATTTTAAAATATTTTACTCGCATTTTTTCTATCGGAAGACTTTCTCGCTTTATTAGCTTCTGGAAGTTAATATTTTTAGAAGTATTATTTCCGAAAAATATTATCAAAATTTTTCAGAATTATATCGAAGAAATTTCACATGACTTAAAATTAATTTTGTTAATAATATTTTAGATAATAAAATTACATCCTGAATGTCATTTTACCACTGCACTTTTAAATCCTATCACAAGCGTTGAAGATAAGAAAAAAATTAATTTTTTTCAATAGGAAATTAAAGCAAACATTTATTTTCATTTTAGACGAGAGTCGCTCGATTTATTTTCCATGCGAAACGGCATTTAATAAATTTCTTATTTATTTTTGTTCATAATTTTTATTCAACAGAGCTGTTGAGTGTACAGAATTAGTAAATAGTAGGAAATCAAATTAGTAAATACAAATTTCAAAAGGGGATGCGTCTATGTTTGGTTAGTTAAGTAATTTAATATTTTACAAATTAAATGAAATAGAAACAACGTTGTCAAAGAAAAAAATTTAAAATCAGGAAACAATCTATAGAGAATTGAAATTAATTTATTAGGCTTGGAATTTTCTTTTTTATATGATTTTTTTTAATATTCTTACCATTAAATTATGAGCCAATAATAAGTTGTCATTAGTCAAATTAAATTAATTGAGAAAGAAAAGTAAATGTAAATTTAAAGAGGGGGTGATTTCTATTTCGTTAGTTTGTTAAAAAATTTAATATAAAAAATTACATGAAATAGGAATATTAGCGCTAAAGGTAAATTTTAAATTTAAAAGACAATGTACCGATAACCGAAATTAATATTAGGCATAGTTCTTTATATATAAATATAATTTAAAATTTATAACAATATCTTTCGATAACGGTCCACAAGAAGAAACAGCGAAACGCTTTCACTTCTTTTAGTTCCACCAGTAAATACAGTCTCTGGGCAAATCTGACGACCGGTGAAGTCAATTTTCATATCTGTACTCTTGAGTGATCAATCTTCCAACTAACCACTAGTTTTCATTGTGTTTGTATATATTTATAACCACTTTGCTAGACGGTGGTCAGTCCACCATTTCACGTATATACAATCATGCCTTCATATTCCGACTCAGTAATTTTGAACTGCAGCCACTATGAACATATATCCATGAGTGTAGCTCTGTTTTTTTCTTTCAAATAAAGTTTCCTTTTTGCTGGATGTGTTATCATCATTTATTTATTACGAGTTTCACGAAAATTATGAGTGTAAGAGGAATAACTCTTTTAAAACTTAACCTTCTCTGCGAGTAAGGAATCTCAATATTCTCAGTTTATGTGGCAATTACAGAACATCCTGTGTATTACGTATCCTCTCTCTCGTTCAATATTCTCCGAAAAAGAAATTCTCATTCATTTTCTGACACTGTTCCGTCCCTAGTAAATCACGAATACGTAATCTAAATCACCAAACTGTTTTATGTACCCTAACTAAAACTCTCGCATATTTATTTGGTTCTTTTCCTCCATAGAGAATATTTTATTTTACGACAAAAGTAATGTAACAAAATAAGCCGCACATTTTTCTTAACGTTTGTTGAAATACCCAAGATAAATTTAACTACACCTCAAGAGACCACAGCAGTGATAGAATCGTTCCCTCTGTAATTCTCTGGACTCGGATAAAGTCATAAATGCTAATTGGGGGGAAGAAACACGGCGCCAAACTAGAAAAGAAAAGAACGAACAACTTCTTAGCAAGCGTAAAAGCGCAGACTGAGATTACGGCTCAACTACCGATCTGTAGGATTTTCTTCTTTCTGACAGAACAACAGACTGGATCAACTACAGCAGTAAACCCAAACTGCACGGAAAGAATCCGCGTCTTTCGGTTATATGCTCTAGGCCAATCGTGAGGAAGACCAACTAATTTGTTTGTTATCGCCAGCCTGGTAATTTTATAGGTAAAAATACCCTGGTCATCGGGTAATCGAAATTTTTATGTATTAAATTCATCAGTTACTGTTTCAAATATCGGAAAGTACTTATTGCTGGTTCTTCGTTATTATTAATGTTGATTTTAAATTGATGTGTTACGAAAGAACTTCAGTCAGGTATTCACATATTAATCACGTTTCATATTATTACACGTCTGATTTTTCTTTCGTCCAATAATGTTATTGTTCTTGCAGTTTGGATTAATTTATGTGTTTTTCAAAAGTTATTTTCAGTTTGGATTTATTTATGTGATTTTCAAAAGTTATTTTCAGTTTGGATTAATTTATATTTTTTTGAAAAGTTATTTTATTTAAAATTGCTTTTATATTATTTCTTCATATTGATTTATTTATGATTTCAAAAATTAATCACATTTGGTTCGCTTAAATCTTTTATTTGTTTTGCTGAATATAATATCACTTCGATATTTAAATAAAGCAGATATTTGATAATTTAATTTTCAATATGTTTTAGAAGAGGAGTTGGCAGAAAGTGCCATCAGATTTTATTCAGGAATTCTAGGTTGGCTAAATGATGGCACGAATAACTAAATGAAATAATAATATTTTCATTTTTATGCTATTGATAAACTGTTTATTAATATTTATTTAATTATTACTTCCAATATTAATTTATTTTAAATGTTTCATCAAAATATATTACGAAAGGAATATTTCAAATAGGAAAAAATGGTATGTTGATAATAAATATCCCTTACAACGTTATTTACTAGTTAACTCTTTTCACTTTCAGATCTTTTCCTTTTAATTTATTTTGCTGGTTGTCAATATATATTTTTTTACATTGAAATAAAATATCTTAATATAGCATGGATCGTTAATACATGGCTACATATTATCATTAAAGGCATATATATTAAAAAATATTTTAAATATTAAGAAAAGTATAAAAATGGAAAAATAAAACATTAAGTTCTCAAAACATGTACTAAGTAAGTTAAAAGCATTTTCAAACATACATCAAGCATACATTCTTTTAAAAAATGAAAGATTATGAACTGACATTTCAAAGAATATAAAAAACTTTGCTTAAATAACCAATCTTATTATGCGATATAGCTCAATTTATTGCAAAATAATCATTACGACTAATTGGATTTTATTTACGTTTTTAAAAGTTACATAATTTTTACACATAATTATAGTGAATTATTTCACGCCTTCATAAAAATGTATTTAATGTAAAGAAAAAAAAAGAAATTGGATGTCGAAGTATTGGCTGAAATAAAAGAAACATTTTCATTTACAAATGAAGATTAAAATAGATTCAAAATTTGAAAGCCAATTTCAAAAGAATTTAAAATGACAGTGAGTACTTTAAAAGTTACAATAGAAGAAATAACGTCATTCAATGGGGAAAAATTTATTTTGTACGATAAATATAACTGCAAAAAATGACAGTTCCATAATCATTTTACTGAATTTTTTGACAGATTTTAATTTTCTTACTTTTCTGATTGCCGCGTTCCTTAGGTTTGATAATTGCATGTTATAAACGAGTAAATGAGTAAGAATTTCCAAAAAAAATTAAGTTTTGGAAGCTTCAATAAAATATTTTTCGGTTCTCTTCTAATGCATTTTTTCGACGTAAAAAATATTTAACTATCGAGTAAATTTCTAATCCAAATGAAATTACAATAGCTTTCAAAATATGAATCTTATTTATAAAAAAAAGTCCTATGTGTTTTTTATATTTTTAAGAGACTTTGCAAATTCTGCAATTTATATTAAGCTAGTTCGGTAATAATGTTTATTAAGCTTTTCATATTTTTAAAGTCATGATACTGGAAAAGTAAAGAATAATTCATGAAGCAAATTTAAAAATCTAATCAAATGCCATTTTACATACATTTTTTTTAATTTAAGGAATTTTTAACAGCCCTGAATGCTTGGCAGTTTTTTCTTTATTTAAACGGCTGTATTTCGTAATGTTACTATTGCGAATTAAAAAAAATGGCTTAATGAACTCCAAATATTTTTATTATGCTCGAGTTGCCTTGAGTAATAAAATTAAAAAGTTTAATCATCCTTCACTTCATTTAAATGAATTTTATTAGATGAATTCTGTGAAATTAGAACTCGATCCAGATAAAAAAATTTTTAGAATAGTTTAACTTGATTAATTTCTGAATGGTTTTAAAAATAAAAATATTAGAAAAATGGCGCAGGATTTTAATTCTTTTTCGTTGCGTCCAGTTTTTTTATATTTATCACAACAGATGAAATTAATTAATCGCCATATATGATTTTTTTAGTATAAAAATATTATACGAACATATTCTCTTCCAAGAAATGTCATCGCGGGCTCATAACATGAAGTTATTAAATATTTTCAGAATATAATTCCAAATATTAAACTAAGACATATTTTAAAACAAAGCCAATACTTATTGAAAAATAATGCTGATATTTACTTTTTTATACATATAAGATTTTATTTATTCCTAATCTTGTTTTTGAGCTTTATAAATGCATCTAGACTTTTCATAAAGCTAAAGATTAAAAAAACTGTATTTTTTATATGATTAAAAAAAAGAGACCGTTTTCCTATAATTTACCATTCGAC
>BGPR01001905.1:170554-210890 GCA_013235015.1 Araneus ventricosus | reverse complement strand
CAAACTGTTCCTGTAGCTTCATACACTTCAAGGTCAAGTAAGGCTACTGGAAGGGTAAAACAAATAAACACCTGTATAGCATTGATATGAGCACCGTCTTTCTTCGGAGAACATTTTGGACATTTTGATTTTATAAATCCTGGATAGCCACATCCATAACAATAAACAGAGTTTTCCACATTTCGTGATGGTATATTTCTCGAGTTAAATACAGTATTTTTGTGAGTACTGGAAGAATTTTTTTCCAAATTTGGTGAATTGGGAGTTCTTTAAGTTATGACTACCGGCATTTCTAGGGAATTTAGGTTTGTGCCATTCTTGTCATTTAGGAGGTTTTGTAACTTTTGATATGGTGATTTTATATTTTCATACAAGTCCAGCTTTTCAGGTAACATGACAGGATCATTGAGTGTTTTCCCAACTATCTAAATAGTGATTTTTATATTCTGGAGGGCATTTTTTCTTAATTTGATCAGCGATGATCAGTTCTTTTAACTTGTCAAATGAACTAATTTCTAGTTCATTGAGCCAACCTTCAAAGTAAATTCGAAGCTCGAAAAAGAAATCGTTCCAAGTGGAATGATCACTTTTCTGATATCGACTAAAAAGAATTCTAAATCGGTCTGCTGTCAGCTTAAACCTTTGCAACAATATAGCACGAACATGGGTGTAATTCCTAAACATCTTTTCAGATTCTCTTGCTATTAATTTACCTATATCACTTGGAAGTATTCCAATTAGATATGATACCCAATAATCTGTAGATACGTTTAAAAACTTCATCTGTCTTTCAAACATCGTTAAAAATAATGCCATGTCAAACCGCGTTGGAATTAGTGTCAATTGGACTAGCATTTACAGTTATTGCTGTTGAATTTTGATTCTGCAGCCTAAGCTTTTCAAGCTCAAATGCTCTTTCCTCAGCTAGACGCTTTTTTTCTGTTTCTACATTCTTTACTTCTGCTTATTCCAACTTTTTTCGTTCGTCAACAATATTTTTAAACGTATCTTTAACAAACTGCTCGTTATCCTTAAAGAATGTAGATTTAGTTATTTTGATATGTAAATAAAGTATTTTATCATTAGATGTAACATCGATGCGTAATTCTGATGCCAAGTTACGGAGGTCAATTTTCTTGCCCTTAGAAAGATAAGCCATTTTTACCCTACGCAATTATTGAAATAAAGCTGTTAATTAACCCAAGAAAACTTGTAAATTCAATATTAAGTAATGATTACACAACTACCCTCTCCTTTGAAGATAATATAACCAATAAAATAAGCATTCATAAAGATACTATGAAATCAAGAACTAATTAAAAGTCCAACAATATTTTTGATAAAATTCTTTTAAAAATTACCATCACTCTATAAATATTTGGAGCAAAAATTACGTACAGCAAGAGATTTGAAGCAGTTGTAATACCTTACCTGTTTCTGTAAAGCTAAAATCTGAAATTTTTACACATAACCTTTTTATATAATAGGTATGCAATAACTACGACAGTTATTATAAAAACATAAGATTTTTAAAAAATAAATATATCGTTAACAAGCAGAACATATATTTTTAGCTACCATTTCAACTATAAGAATAGCATGCCTAGAATCTTTTATGCCTTTTAATCAGTAGAACAGGAATAATTTTTAATTTGAATATTTTATTGCGAATGGTCGACCATTTTTTTAAATAATTTTTTAAGAACACAGAATACAATATGAAACTTGGATAGAAAAATTTAATTAACCAAATCAATACGTTTTTTTTTTAAAAAAAGTTGGATCCAACAAAAGCACAAAATTTGATACCTCCTTTTTCACAAAAAGAATGAAAGAGAAAGGGGGGAAAATCAAGCTCTTAAAATTTAAAAAAAATGCTTCTTTCCTTCAGGAGATATACATTATTTTCACTTTATACAAGCAATGGAAAAAGAGTATTTATTTCCAAAACACACAATTTATGCATGTATCTTTTTCTTAAAAAGAAACTAAAATATCAATAACATGATGAAAACGAAATAAAAATATGAGTCACAACAAGGTATTAAATCACAAAACGATAATTAAGCTGGAAAGATATTTTACCCCTTACTTCCGGGTTGAAGAAAACGGAATACTTTTAAATTCCAGCTTCTATCGAAACAAAACTGCTTATATTTTAGCAGCGCATTTAATCGTAAAGATCATTATCACAACACAGATTTATGGAGAGATTTCACTTTTAAAAGAATGCACTTAGAAGAATCACTTTAGAAAAAACAGAAGTTTCATTAAAACGAAAGCACTAATTTGCAGGTCCATGTTGAAACACAATTCTTGGTTGCGATTAATTAACTGGACAGCGGCAAAATCACTGTAGAACATAAGAAAATTTTCACATCGTGTTAGGGCAACACTGTACATTCGAACTTGGACCGATCCGATCTTTTTCCAAAACAGAATTACTTCCCGGGGCGGGAAAAATGGTGAGAAGTGTCGGTGGGCCGATCTGCTTAAAATAATTTCTCAGGATGCAGAAGAAACATAACATGTCGAGACGAGTCGATGCTTTACCAAAAATTAATGCTATTTCCCAGAGCGGGAAAAATATCATGGCAAGTGTCTAGTTGACACTTTTTCAATTCCCATCAAAAATTTACGTTAGGCGCCACTGTAGAGGGACGAGACTCATGTTTATATGGAATGCCGCTGTTGAAGAATTAATTCAATTTCAGGAACCATTTTTATTAGATGGCTAAGTTCCACAACACAGTACATTAAAAGGTACAAGACGCAAGACAGAGAACAACAACACAAGACAAGTACACAGTAGAAGAAGAGAGAAGCATCATGGGAAAACCCTGGATGGTTCTAGTAGCGCCACCTACCATAGAAAGGAGAAGGCCTTGAATTGTAACCGCTACAATACGATAAATAGAATATGCTACACGAATCGCTTCGAGATGCCGATAAAGTGTGTAAGAAATTTTGAAAAAAATTTCGTAAATTCGTAAAATTATTCGTAACATAAACAAATACCAGGGTGAGTAAAACTCCTACACAATGAAGATAATGGGCAAAGTCACTCTTTTACACCCAGAGAATTCGTAAACATAAAACATTTTGACTTAATGCTATGGCATTACTGAAAAATTAATTGGAGAAAACTCTGATGTGAATTTCTAATTAAATACATAAATAAGTATTGATTTTTCGTTGTTGAAACGTAGGATATTTATATAAGACTTTTCACATAATATGTCCTCAAACACAAAATTTTATGATTAAATGTATTCTTCCTTATATAAATTTTAAATGAAACGTATTTTCGTAATGATATTTGTAGAATTTAGTAATTGAAAGTCATTTAGTAAATTTATCTTAAAGCATTAAGGCCAGAAATAATTTATTCTAAAATTCAAAATGTTACAATTAAACTTTTTCTCTTTATATATAAGGCCAAATTAAAACAAGAACATATTCATATAATTTTATTAATCAGCATTCTTTAGTAAATTTATTGGTAAGCACTTCGAAACTTTTTATGTATTTTTTAATTGAAACTGTTTATAATATTTTTAACAATATCAAAATTGAAGTAAATTTTAAGTTTTCATAGGTCAACATGAATTTTAGGGTGCCTACGCTTAGGTTATAAAGTTGATTACCCTATTTTGTATAAATACGATACTTTAAAAAAACATTTAAGATCTGAAGTTCCTTAAAAACTTACTGCTGCGTTTCAAAATACCAGTGTAAATAAATTTAAAATGCGATTAGGAGAAATAGATATTATATTTGTTTTTTAAGGAATAGGAACACGATAATTGAAAAATGCAACAAGCTATATGGATGACATTTAAAATCCATATTCCTCTGGAGTCACCTGACTTTGGGTGTCACACTTCTAAGAAATGAACAGATTGATAGGCCCCCTGCTATGTAAGTGGCATCTTTATGTAGCAGTTTGCGAAAATTCGAGGGAAGAATATTTCCTCCGTTAGAATATATTACCAATTATCTACCTAAAACTTCATCCTAGTCCTCAGTAATAAATATTAATCTTTCACACACATAAATAAGATTCAAGACTGTTCATTAAACGTCTTCGCCATATTTACTAAATCAGGATATAGTGTATTTGAGAATAACCGACATATTTTTAAAGAATACGAATTCCTGTTTATGTTTCTTACAGAAATTTCAGTATGTATAGAAGTACAAAGTCATCAAATATATTTGCAATACAAGCAAAGTTAAGTAATTTGAAGAGTTTAGTGTTATTTATGATACTTTTGGCAGTAATATTCAGCCAGAATGTCAAAAATAAAATTGATAACATAAGGATATAGGTAAAAATTTTTGCTGTTGTTCCATAAATATTTCAGCTTATCTAATTTTCAATGAAAGCGAAATCAAATGCCTTTCCTTTTACTTTGCTTTCATTTCACTAGCAGTGTTTTATTGAGAAATGATAACAAAATTGTGATTAAAAAATATTTTCATTGCTTGAATTTCAGCGATATTTATTATTTTGAATGGTAATAAAATGAAAGAACATCTTTTACAAAGATACCCACAGATGTTCTCATGGCTAAATTCGTATTACAAGGACAAAGTATAAGGAATGCTTTCCTTTTTTGTGAAGGAAACAATACAATCTGCACGTGCGAATAATTTCATTATGTTTCCTATTCTCAGGATCAGCGACAATAGAATTGTTTACTGAATTCCTTAATCGCAACTTTCAAAGAAAAACACATTTGAAAGTTTACTTAAGTTAATTTTCTTGTTGAAGGGGGGTTTGGGAATATTTATTTAATTGTTTGTTTATCTACTTTCAGACGAAAATTGGGAATTTTTTTAGGTGTCATTTTTATTTCGCTTATATCAGGTGATTTGATATCCGAAAGCTGACTGTTCATGTCACAATTTTCTTAAGTTCCTGAAAATATCTCTTTTTTCCAGATGAATGACTTTCTAAATTCAGATTTCAGGTAAAGAGGAAACGTAGAAAAATCATAAATAAGGAGTAGAAGAACATTACACTTTTAAATTGTTAATTATAGTAAAAGAAATGTATATTTTATATTTCTTCCTCACTTCGAAACTTGCTTGAATGTCAAGTATTGATGAGTAAATTTCATTTTACTGGAAACTTGAGTTATCACAAGCTAGTTAAAGTACCCGAGTGGCAATGAAATGCATCTATCATCTCTTTGAAGCGGGTCATTATAACCTTACTCCGACAGGTCACTTTTCTTTAAACGCTTTCACCCTATGGTTATGAGCAAATTTTTTTTCCTGCAATAGCATGTTGATGGGTTAACATTTAATTCATCATGCACTGGAAGAAAAATTGGAATTCTGCCAATATTGTAGAGTTCTATCAAGAAATCAGAGAGCCAATTGTATATTATAGCCGTTTTAGATATTGCATGCTTGGGAAAAAGTTCTCTTTTAAAATCTGTTATTGCCTATAGCTCCATGAAGAAACTTTTAGGGTATATAAACTTAAAAGAATTTAATTTTTTTGTTAAAGCGGCCGGTTAAATTTTAAATAGGCCATTTTCTTCTAGTAATGATATATTATACAATATTTGGGATTAGTTAAGAAAATGAAATTCATTTAGTTTATAAGATAAACTCAATTTCATTTGTTAATTAATCTCATTTTTTGATATTTAATTAAGAAATCAAGACACAACGCTATGATTACAAAATAAAAAATTAAAACACCTTTGCGCCTGTTTCAATGAAAAATTAAGCAAGAATTGACGCCAACTTTGTTTATAGCTTTAGATGTTACCACAAAGGGACTTTTAATACTTTTGTGGTTACTGAGGTTAAAATATTAAAAGTATCAGCTCTAATCAGAGATTGTGAAACATCCTCAATTAAAAAAGTTTATGAATGTGAAGCTAAGTACCCTCCTTCTCTGCTTTATGAAGGGTTAAAAATCAACATTGCGTTAACAGAGCATAGAAATAAATTTATATTAAATCTTAATTGTTATTCAAAAATATTTTCATAATGAAAATCTTAAAAATCATGCCTAAAAGACGGAAGGAAATATTTTTGCTTACTATAAATTTTTCGTAATGCTTTACTTTATAGGTAATACTTACTTTATAGGTAAAGGTGTTTTTCAAGTGCATCATGAAAAGCAGAATTTGTTAAATAATGTGGTTTCAATGTAAAGAAGTGCGATTTTAATGGAGTGTTTTAAATCTGAATTAAATAATAGATGAAAATTTAAGCTAAATGAATTTGATATTAAATAAAATTTTACAGAATTAGAATTAATAATTAAAATTAATTTCACAATCATTTTTATGTTTTTGGTGTTTCAGCGCCAAATATATTTTTCATAGCATTTCTCTATTTTGTTGTACTTGCTTACTGATGCTAATAGGCAAAATAAACAAAATAAATCACTAAGAAAACTGACATCTAGATAGGTGCTTCCTTGATTTTTTAAAAATATTTTAAGTAGAAAACATGTTTATTCAAACCACCGTGTCATGCTTCAAAATGAAATATATTTCCAAATAAATTTACACTGATTATTTTTTCATTTCTACGTGATTTTTTAAAAATATTTTAAGTAGAAAACAAGTTCAATGAAATCGCAATTTCATGCTTCAAAATGATATATTTTTTCAAATAAATATGCAATGCTCATCATACTTAACTTGTTATTGCAGTTTGATATGTTTTTCGCAAAAATATCTGATATCATAAGCATAATTTAACTTATTTAGCATTTTTATTATTACCTCTTGCAGTTTTTATTTGCTTTATCGACAAATTGCTTCCTGCTACAGTTATAACAAGATAATTTTAAAATTCTCCTATACAAATATTTGTAAAACAATTTGCAGTTTCAAACGCATTTTTTAACAAAATTTATAAAAATTGCATTTCTGTTTCTAAAAGCCCATTTTATGTGGCGTTTTAATGTAATTGTGCAATTGCATTCCTTTACCAAAACCTTATTCTATTCAGCGTCTTCATTTATTCGATATCTGTTACAAAATGCTTATTCTTTGCAGAATCTTAATGTAATCATGTAATTTCATTCCTGTTCTAAAACTTATTATATACAGCAATTATATTTGGTTATAGATTTGAATATCTGTTACTAAAACATATTCTATGCGATGTCTTAATCGCTCTTAGTGATGCCAGATTAGCATAGCTTGCCTGATACGACAGATAATTATGTATAAAATATTTTAATGCTAAGTGTGCAAGTAAATAACAGAATAATCAAAACCACATTTAACATTTTCAATAACAATAATATTTTCCCAATGTGAAAAGACATTCAGAGATTATGTATTCACACTTGCACGCAGTCTTGCATATATTCAGGAACCGGATGTATCAAATATGAACCTGCTTGCCCTTCACCTCAAGCTTAAAGAAGATCAGAATAATTATCCCCTTTCGACCTCCTAAGTTTATATTTATTATTGCCATCTCTTATTACCAATTAAATAAATGAGTGATACAATCACACATTGAGAGATCACACCATCACAAATTGGGTATCACACCATCACATTGGGATATACGGACAGGCGAGAAATAATCAAGGAGGCAATTCGATAACGAATTGATAAAGTCCAAAGTAGAATTGAATCCAAATCATTTAAGGATATAAATGTTGTACCAGGTCAATAAGCACAGGACAATAATCTGCTGGTACATCATAAGCACCATCCGTAAGAAAAAGTATGAAGACTTTAGTGGGCTGTTAAGCTTTCATTCTCCTGACAAATATAATTTTTCTTAGTTGGTGGCAAAAACATACATAATTTCTCATGCATTTATTTAAATCACGTTTCACATCAAATTCCAAGAACTTTGATAATTAAGTTTCAGTTAAAGTTTTAAAGGAACTTACACTACTGGCCAAAAGTCTTGCAAGATTTGTAAAATGCCAAACATTTGGAGTTATTACCAATACAATGGTTCACAATCAGTTGTGGAGAATCGTGGGACTTACAATCGTGGAAACTGATTCAAGTGAAGATTTTGTTGCGAGGACATTTGGGGAACCGACCAGAAATTAATAAAGACGAAAAGGGATTTTGTCTTACTCCATTTCATAGAAAGCTGATAATGATTTTAAACTTTCATCAATGATTTTGCTTCCTATGAATATTTATTACATGCATTTTTGTAAAAAAGTATGCATATTTGGGAAGATATAAATGTTTATTTAAAAATTCCCAAATTTCAATTCATGTTTTCTGCTGATAACATGCAGAATTTTCAATAAAATTTTAGAAAACTTGATAATATGTCAGACAAGCATTTCATAAAAATTTAGAGAAAATACGCTGAATATTTGAAGAAATATAAATATTTGTGGTAAATAATTTTTAGCTGAGCACGTGCAAAAAGTAGCTTAATTTTTCTTTCATTAAATTCAGAAGTAAATGTTGTAATACTTTTAACCTGCACTTATATAAAAATAGCACATAATTGAAGGACAGTTACGTCGTAATGCAACCTTTGGAAAAATGAAATAAAAGCCAGCTTTCTCTGAAATAGTTAATTTTTAATTTTCTGTTGTTGATTAATAAAACCTCCAATTAAAACAAGGTGTTTTTAAAAATCATTGAACCTTAAATTATTGTCTGGCGATTAATCCATTCCTTGATGCCATGAATAACCTTTCGAGTCGCAAATATAAAATTGTTGCAAAATTTTAATTTTAAACGAATTTAGTGGAACTATCGTGAAAATCAAAGTTATTTTTAAAACGGTGATTTTAAAATATTTATGCTTGTAGAAGTTCCAAATATTGAATACATATTATAATATTGTTTTCCACATTAAACTAGATATCTAACGGATATAAACCATTCTTAAAGGTATCACACATTAAAAAAATAATTTTCCATAATTGTGTGACATTTTAAGAATTCTATATGTCCTTAAAAAATCTGGAGAGTCAGATAAAATGTGCAATGACACTCATAATAAACTTAATCCATGCTTGAAATGAAAGTAAATTTCAAAATATCTTTATGTTTCCTATCTTCTGATGATAATTACAATTCAGTTCTTATAAGAATAAAAAATGAGTTGAAGATATTAATTCTAAATTAAAATAACTAAGCGAATGCATAGCAAGACGAACAATATTTGCCTATTAAAACTAGGCTTGCAATCCAAGCACAGTAGCATGAATGAAAATGTTTTTGTCTTCATTATACTGTATTGGCCAAACTACGATTTAAAATCATTAAATTCTTTATGCAAAGATATGTGTTTCTTCATGCCTCAAACACTGCTTCACTTAGAAATTATGATATCTCTTAATTGAGCAAACGACTCTTCAATTTGCTTAGTGTGGAAGACAGAAGTACCCAGAAGCGTTTAATCTCGTTTCTAAACAATAACTGTCACTTTCATTCCAGCAAGTCATCTGTTCTCATGCTGTGTTTCCATGATTGCGATCCTGATTTTAATGCCAAATCAAATTGTTCTTACTATCTTCAATGAACGCCACCGGGTGAACAACACGAGTACCTGCATGAGAAGCCTCCGGATACGTAAACGGGTTCTTGCTTCCCAGATGGGCAAAGTAATGGTGTGGGATTGAATTACCTTAACTCCTATGACGGAATGTAGAACGGAGGAGGTGGGCCGTGGCCGGTAATGGCCATTGGGACACCACCCTCAGTATCATACTGTTGTCGTGACGACTATCATTCAGATGACCCATTATGGATAGGAAGGGTGGGGGTAAATGGATTATTGCTACTGTCTACCATAAATAACGAATAAAACCTTGAATAAATAAATAAATAATAAAATCTTGAATAAAACTAAAAAATGCTTACATAAAATGATAATGCATAATTTCGGACGTATTATCTGTAATTTGAAGACTTATACCTTGAGATTTTTTAGTTCTAACTTGATGCAATTTAAAGTGTGTGAAGTAACAACCCATTCATTCATTTCAATGACACACGGATTTCTAAGTAAGTCTAAAAGTAAGCAAAATAATTTTCTGTAAAATAGAAACATATAAACTTAGACAGTTTAGACTGCTACTTTCATAAGACGACTTTCACACACAGAAGTTCTGTGAAGTAAGTTCAATATTTTTTTATATTTTTCCAAAGAGCAGTAATCTCAGTAAAATTAGCTTTTCTTCATTTATCTTAAAGCCTTATTCAGCTATAATGCTACTCTTAAAAATCCTTGAAATGTAATTTTAGTCTGAATATACGATGAGGTTATTCAGAAATAGAAACAGAAGATTAACGATTTCCTTATGAACGTAACTTTAAAAAATAATGGATTGAATGTGCGCAAAACTATATGAAGACTATCTTATAAAACTGGACAATAAAAATTATGTCACACAAAAAATTTTCATCGATCGATAATTTGTTTGGGGTAAATGTGTAAACGTTTTCATTGAGAATTGTTAAAGAAAAGTGCACAATGAAGGATCATCCTTTTTTATTTTTTTGTTTCCTCCAAATTAAAATGAATAACATATTGCAACCAAAGTTCAAAAAAGATGTCATTTAAAGTTATTATAAATAAAATATAATTTTTACGCATTATTTTATTTTCCATTCATCACTGAAAAAATATTTCATATTACAACTTAGATGCATTTCATTTTCAGCATATTTAACACAAGTAAAACTGCTCTGAAGGTAACGGTTGAAAAAAATTAATTAGGCATTTTGTTTTTCAGAAGCTTCAAAAGTTTCATTACTATCAAGATGAAACACCTTATTTTGTTCCTGGGAGTGCTCTTTGCAGTTTGTGTTTTTTGGAGTGATGGATATTCAAGAGAAGAAGTCTTTAAACAGTGGAACTGCATTTCAGAATGTAAGTGATATTACTTAGAAAATTTAGACATCTAAATTTTGAATTAGATTTAACTCTTTAACCCTTCGTTATTCGCGGCTATTATATGCTTCCTTTTACGCGAGGTGACCTTTCATATTACGTGCCTTTTTTTCTATCTGTAATGTTTTTAATTTTTAAAATAAAATATATAGATTATGCTTATTTTTGTTCACCTAATTTAATTTCCACGATGCTGCACGAGAATACCCCAAATTTCTTGCAATCTTTCTCATCACTAACTTTATACTTTTTAAGGGCGATCATGAAAGTAGAAAGAAAATTACTAGCTTTAACGAAGAAGATTTTAGACAATCAGTTACAATTTCTGAATAAAATAGACTCACAAAGTTAAATCCATATTAATCCTAAACAATTACAATAATATACAATTAAAATACGTTTATAAAAATACAAAGAGAAAAAAAGGTATCTGAGAATTGATATTATGGTGTTGACTTTTGACAATGGATTCTGAAGCCGAAACTTCTTTATTCGGCAGTCCTGAAAGTTTTATGAAGATGGCTAAAAAGGCGCGTAAACATTGCCATGGCTTCGGTGCGTTTTTTGGGGGATTGTATGTTTTTATAGCGGCTGATGTGTCACTTTCTCTTTATGTTTTGCATCGTCTGATTATGATTTATTTATCCATTGAACTGTATATGTAAGATTGATTAACGCTCCTGAATTTGGAACTTTTCTTATAACGCAACCCTTTCGAATTTGAGCAGCAAATGAATTTTGGTTGGTTTGAAGATGTTTAACACTTTTTTCATTTCTTCAAACCAAGAAGATCCTTAACCCTTTCTAAAGCTGTGGGGAGTAAACTTCCCACCAAATTCATCAATTTTTAAATGCAATTTGTAAGGCTGGCTTAAGTTCTCGCCAAGTTTTTCGATAAAACAAAAACGCAGATATTTCTGTTTCTTCTCTCAAACCTAGACTTGCGAAGGGCCTTGACTTGACAATTAACAAATAATTAATGTCATTCAATAAGCTAAATGAATTTCTTTTCTTAAATATTAATGTCAATCCCAAAGTTATTATACTATGACACTACTAGAAAAAAATGGTCCTTTAAAGGGTTAATCTCTTCAGACAAGTCTGAAGAGATTAACTCTTTAAGGTATACCAGACTTCAATTTTGAATTGCTTCTATTAATTCAATTATTGATGACATTACACGTTATCATTTTAGTTACTTCTCCAGCTTCATATTATTGCACTCTTTGCAAGAATTTATGGTTTCGAATAAGACATCATTTCATTTGTTTAGTTTCCCAAAATATTGATATTCCTTTTAAGGGGAAATACGACTATTAAACCTTGAAAAAATGGTGGTAAACTGTTAAATGCGATACATTATATCTCTGAAACAATGCAATTAACAAATTTTTTTCCAGAAAAATATATGTTCTTTCTCTTATAGTGCACGCATTTTCATATCTTCATATTGATATGTATTTATTTGAGAGAGTAATAAATATGGATATAATTTTTGGAGAAAAAATGAGATAGTCACCTTTCGCGCATGATTACTGATAAAATATTTATCTAAACACAATATTTTGGGTATCCAAATAATCCAAACAGTCTGTTTAAGAATTTGAACCACATTTTATTGACATTTAAATTAAATTTCTATTTTATATACCAATTTAAAATAAAAAATGTTAAAAATAGTTAACATTTCACCTTTTCTAACCCCCAAAAAAACTTCTTTGGAGAAATATGTACAAAAATGTGGTTCAATTTGTAGAACATAGCAAATTACATATTCGGTACAAATTTTATATAAACATATTCAATAGTTCTTGAGATACCGTGCGCGCAATATAAAAAAAACCAGATTTTCAGACACAGAACTTTAAATGTACGGCCATTTTGAATGTTTGCTTTGAACAGCTGATACATTTTCTTTCATAACTTTCATAATTATGGGAATTTTTCAACGCGAATGGTTTTAAGATGTTCAGAAAAGACAAGGAAATAATGTATGTTTTTTTCATAAAATCGATAATTTTCGAGGTTTAACAGTCGTATGTCCCCTTAAAATGAGATTGGCGATTAATTCTTCATTTGTGTTATTTGTTGCATTTAATCTATTTTTATGCCATTTAAAATACTTGAAAAATATTTTAAGACTTTTGCAAATGGCAAAAAAGGAATTTTGTGTGAAGTTTAACATATTTGTAGAAATATTTTATCTTAAAAGAATGTCTGTGTATCCAACAAACCGACCACTTGCATGTTTCAGTTTTCTGCTTCATTAATTTATTTTGCAACCTAAATTTGTTTTCTTAACTTGTTTACAACTTCTTTTGATTTGTTGAAATTGGAAGAAAAATAAAATTATTTTACATGAAAACAATTTACTAAATAAAAACAATTCAGCCCTCGTAACATTTTGCCTTTGGCAATCGTTTTGACGAAGTTCCCGGTGTACCAAAAATATAATATTTGTTGTTTTTTAAATTCATCTACAAGTTTGAAATTTTAGTTAAGAGATACTAAGAGATAAAAGCATTGTGCACCAAAGGAAAAAATTCACCTATTAATAATTATAGATATTATTTATCACCAATAAAGATGTATTTATAATTATATTTAAAAATTAAAAAATATCAATTTTTATAAAACTAATCAAGTATCATTTGAATCAAGAATAAGTCTGTGCATGAAAATAATTAATATTGTAATTAAAATATTCGAAAAGTTTTCAGTTAATTACAAATAATTTTGAAAAAAAAACAGCTACCAGGATCTAACCCTGGTAAAAGGGACTGTAGACGAGTACTGTGTTACTCACGCTGCTTGGCTGACGATCAAGAGTAATAGTACTTGTGCTTAGAATGCCGGTGCTTACTAGTATATTAGGTGTGCCGAAAGTTTGACAGTTATTTTCTCGGAATTGTCTGACATTGCACTTTAATATATTAAAGAATAAATACGCTAAAAGGATACTACTGATATACCAAGTCTCATCTCGAACTGAATTTTCCAAGACGTGTCATTCCTTAGTAAGTATTGTTGTTAGAACTACGTACTGAAAACTAAAACACATTTTGTTCAAAATTATAAAAACTGGATTTTAGAAAATTTTGAATTTCAAAACAATTTTTTTTGTCATTCTTAATGTTTTTAAACCAAAATGTTCCACTTTTCATTAACTTTTTAAAATCTAATTCAATATGTTTCAGAAGTCTATGTTAAACAGTTTCAATTATAAATATTAGATGGAATAAAACTTTAACAATCTTAATTCAACTTTCAGCAAAATAACTCAAAGCTGAAACGCTTTCAATTCTTTCTTTCCAGCTGGAGATGAACATCTGTGCAATGAATTTCAGGACTGCTTTACTCTAGCACCAAAATGTGTAAGAAAATTTATTTTATAACAATCTATGTCTGGCAATAGTTTTGCAATGAAAGGGCATTATTTATAAATATACATTTATCAGATGCGTGGAAGAATTTCTGTCGGCTTATTTAAGTTAACTAGAAAAACAAACACATAAAAATGAAGTGCCTATCATTCACCTAATTGTAATGATTTAGTTCGACCACATTAGTGTTGCTTTGCAGCAAATTGATTCCAAGAGGATAAAGTTCCTCCTACCAGTAAAAAAAAACTCGCATTTCTGATTTGACGTCATTAAATGTTTCATGAGAGAATGAATCTTGTCATTCCTATACAATTGTTTCTTCACCAGGAATTCCTGTAACTGTCTAAAAAGTGGTATTCCAATGGAGCTGAGCTTCCCAATCCACGATGAGTAGTTTCACCTCGATGATTCAGCAGCATGAAGTGTGGTGTTATCAGTAAGAAAGATAGCGTCTTTACGATCCATATGTTTACAATTACTCTGTTTTACTTTCGTCAGTACATGGGAGCATCAAAGACTTGGTTACTTGAGAGAAATTGATTGTCCTTTCATATCCCGAAGTACATGTACACCATTTTGGAAAATCATTCTTCTAATTAAATTAAAGAGGCCCTGTGAAACATCGTTCTTCGAAAACAGCTATTTTGACGATTTCCAAATTTCAAGACACCTGCTAAGTTCGCTCTAAAACGCTTCGTTTCCAGAAAGAGATTTGGTAGAAACAACAGGAACTAAACTGTTTTGTTGTTGCTTTCTAAGCGGAATCCACTAATCCAGTTAGGTATTGTGAGAGCGTGCATTTGCTTGTAAATAGTATTGTAGATATATTAATGTATGGTAGTAATGAGACATTCATGAAAATCTACGTAAATCAAATAATTCAGAATGTTTATTTCTCTTGTTCAGTTTATCTGGTTTATTATCCAGCCGGAAAGCCACCCCGAAAACGAAGATAATAAGAAACTGTCATATAAGAATATGGTTCGCGGCTTCCTTTAAGAGAGTATTGATAGTGGTGTGGTCAGTGAACAATTCCAACACTATAAGACGTACCTGTAATATTTCTATGTCTCTCTCTTTTGAAATGATAACACAAGATATTAGAAAATTGTCTCTATTTACAAGTACACAAAAAGCACATTATATAACTTAGTTCAGTATGTCACGCTGCGGAATGAGAATTCTTTCAAAACAACAAACAAAAACATGTCACATCTTCCTCCCGAGGTCGAAATCCATTTGAAGTGTGTTTACAAAAAGCAACCCTCAGAGACATGAAGATGCGCCAAGCTTTCTGCCAACCGTCGCCAACAGTAGATAAAAATCATAGTAACCTTTTGTGAGGGCTCCATGCCAGAAACGCTTTTAATGTGGCCAGTTTGAAAATGTGGCCAGTTTGAATGGCTTGAAAGCCACTCATATTAACCACATATTTACGGATCCTACTAGCATATTTACGGATCCTACTAGCTTATTTACGAATCCTATTATGGTAGCGATTGATAACGCTTCTCATTGGCTCTCAGCGTCACGTGACTTCGTTGCTTCTAAGAGACGTGAAAGAGCTTTAACCCAAGTTCGGTGGCAGTTAATTTAAGTTATTTTGTATCCGCCAACTAAATTATCTAGAAACCCTCAATTAGTAAGAAGAGACATGGCTACATTAAAATAAAAGTTTTGCGAAAATGAAGAGTACATTAATTATAAAAAGAGAATAATTTCCTATGACATCATAAGAAGCAAACGAAGTCACATGACGCTGAGAGCCAATGAAAAGCGATCTCAGTCACTACCATAGTAGGATCCGTAAATTTGCATATTCACCCAGGAATGGTGGCGTTATTTCACAAACATCGCAGTTCGAATAGGAGGATGAGTCAATTTGACTCAACTTTACCATGCCAGGGTTAATGTCTAAAGCAGTACAGTCATATTCACCGTATGTTTACGTTATTGACTGGGTGATAATTTGTGAGTGTTCGGTCTACAACAAAAACAACTAAGCCTGTAGAAACAAAAAATTCATTTTAACCCATTTAGTTTTTACTGTCACAAGCATAAAAATTTTGTAAGAATTAGAGAAAAATATATTTTTTAAAAAAAGATTATGCTTAATTAATAGCAAATATAGTTACAGTAATTTGCAAATAGTTTAATACTTAACGATATAAAACTATTCGTAATAACTTATATTTTAAATTCCTTGACCAGCTGGATTGTGTCTGAAAAATATTTGCTGATTCATTATCCTGAAAAAAATGGTGTTTAATAGATTGACAGACATGACCCTAAAATGATTTAGAAACAAAAAATATATTTTCTTCAGATCGTTTTAATTAACCGATATTCTGGTTCGGTAGGATGCATTTATTTAATTTGGAAAAAGGATAATCTTGATGATTTATCAAAAATCGAGTTGAAATTTTTTTAGATTTTATGCTTTTAATTTTTATATTATTGTAGAGCTCATTTTTATATATTAAGTAAGTTACTCTAAAGATGTTAAAAACTATAGTTCTTCAATTTAAAAATTAATTTATGTTTTAGTACTTGCTTCCATATTCATATTGCATGAGAAACATTCTGCCAAACGGACCTGGGCATTGCAGTAAAACAGAGCAAGCTTACGGCAGTGAAAAACAACGAATTGAGGTAAGATTCTTGATACCACAAATACAAGTGAGCAACTTCCAATAAAATACAAAAATACAAAAGAAAGATACTTTAATACATATAAAAAAGAAAATGCAGAAGAACCAGAAGAAGTAAACAATAGTAATAACAATATATCTTTTGCGCGCAACGCAGCTTAAACCAGTAATTGCATTAACAATATTGTCATAATAAACTAACCAATGGCCATTCGAATGGAGAGTTCGCCATTCGAGTTCTCCTACATTTTTTTTCCATTTTATTTGTTTAATCTTAATGTGTTTTAATTTTATTCCAATATCATATTTGTTGTTTGATTGTATCTTAATTGGTTAGTTTATTATGACAATATTGTTAATGCAATTACTGGCTGCTGCTGCGTTGCGCGCAAAAGGTATATTGTTACTTCTTTTACCAGAAATACATCTATGGGAATTTTTGGTTGAAGCTTCTGTTGAAGATTCGACACTGACTTAATGCATACACAACTAATTTCGGCCAAATTGCAAATTTCCAAACCGTTAGAATAGTCATATACTTCCATGTTGAAAACTGTTTAAATGAAGTAAAGAATTTTATTTTACGCTGCAGTGAAAAACAACGACTTGAGGTAAGATACTTGATACCAGAATTACATTTATGGGAATGTTTTGTTGAAGCTTCTGTCGAAGTTTCGACGCTGACTTGATGCATACAGGATGTTCACAACTAATTGCGGCCAAATAGCAAATTTCTAAACCGTTAGAGTAGGCATATACTTCCATGTGGAAAACTGTTTTAAATGAAGAAAAGAATTTTATTTTACGCTGCAGGGAAAAACAACGACTTGAGGTAAGATACTTGATACCACCAATATATTTATGGAAATTTTTTGTTGAAGCTTCTGTCGAAGATTCGATGCTGACTTCATGCATACAGGGTGTCCACAACTAATTGCAGCCAAATAGAAAATTTCTAAACAGTTAGAAAGGTATATAGTTCCATATGGAAAACTGATTAAAATGGCGTAAAGAATTTTATTTTACGCTGTTTGAGTCCATAAAGATATTGCTGAAAAGATTCCCAAGTCAAGGTATCTGTACGTTCTCCAGATCCCATTAGTCATAATTAATAGAATATTTTTTATACAATAACATATGAAACAAAAATGTTCCATCTCCTGTTAGAAATCTGAACGAATTATGAAGCTTCAAATATTCCTATTTTAGATCAGTTCAGTGCCTAAATCGAGGAAGATCCCTAAGTTAAAGAGGATAACCGCTAGGTATCAGCAGAGGTACATAGATGTTTTGCCAATACTATAACTCGATTACCAGTCTCGCCTTCGTTGATATTCATTCGATCAATTTAGTATCATTTTATTTTTTTGTTTTTGTTTACCAGCCGCCTTTAGAGACCAGCTAGCTTATCTTCTTTTAATTTTAATTTCAGATCCATGAATATAGTAAGAATTACTCTAAATAAGCAGTTTCCACAACTCACATTATATATTTTACGATAGCCATGAGACGCAATACTGATTAAAACGTATACATACCTAAAATACTGTTTCTAATTTGCACAATGAACTTGAAGTATCCTGACTAATTAGCTATGCTTGCAAATTGGCGAAATCTGTCCATTTGCTGATACTAGAGAATTTAATCAGTTTTATTTCACGATCTCTCACGAAAATGGTAAATCTGAGATAAGGTCAGCTGCTTTAAGCATCTGGCAAGACAACTGGGATAACGGAGAAACTGGCCGCAATACACACGATATAGTGCCTAGGGTCTCAAACAAGCCAGTAGGATGGAATAGAGAAGAACTAACGTTCGTCAGAGGACACGGGCCCTTCACATCTTCAATCTTCGAACACATGACAAATGCTCGTGCGGAGAAAAAGGATATCCAATGCAATTGTGCCACAAAATGTCGGTTTACCCTCTCCTGACATTTCCAAACTCCTATAGTGTCACTTAAATTACAGTGGTTAGAAAACATTCTCGCGAATAACTCATCAAGAACCCGATTTCGATTCCTAATGAACTTCATGTGTGATGAGAACAATCTCGTTGTAGAGGATAATCATTGAACACGCATCCACTCAGACTGACACACACTTCCAGCTATGCTATTTATGACTCTTCTTTTTTTTTTCTTCCTCTAAGTATTTTTATTTTTTCCCATTTTTTTTTTGTTTTCTATGTTGCTGCGTCCAGTGTATGTTTCTTTTTTCATTATTATTTGTTTTTGTACCTGATATTTGTTTTTGTCCTGTCTAAAAAAATAAAATTCACCTCCATCCATCCAGACCGAAAAAGAGCCAAATGGCTCTAAAAACGGGGATGCAGGTAGTGTAATGTAATGTAAAGGATGGATGCAGGCAACCATTGATGACTTATCTATGGGTCAAGAGCTATAAGATAAAAATTGACGAAATCGGTATAATGATTGGGGTTGGGCTTATGTTAAATTTGTCCCATAGAGAATGTACAGTAAATTAATGTTTTTAGATTTCATTTGAAAGTGTTTGGTGGTATGGGGCAGGAGACATTTGATGACTATCTAGGGATCATCAGTTTTCATATGAAATAAAAATTTTCGAAATCGGTCCAGTGGTTTCTACTAGGGAGTGAATGGATGAGATCTATATATTGATTGCTTTAGCATCCATAAATATTTGTCGTGAGATTTTATGGCCGCGGCGGCCTAGTGGTAAGTTGTCTGCCTTGGAGAAGGAGGGTTCCAAGTTTGAAATCCCATTCCACTGAAGATCCGTCTTGTAGTAGACCTGTAACACGTTAAGTCATATGTAGGTAGTCAAACGACCTCCCGCTGGTGCGGTGCGGAAGTTTGGAGAGAGCGGTGCCAGCTCAGATCTCATGAAGTTATCTGACCCCGGTTCATAATTACGAGGTCCATCCAAACAGCCCTCGTTTTGTATAAAAACAGGAAGTTAACATAACTTCGTGCTAATTATGATGAGATTTAATAATTTCTTTCAATTTCTTCTTATTTTAAATTCATAAATTTGTAGCTAAAAGCGTAAATAAGGAATTATATACTCTCTAGTTGAATTTATCTAAACAATTCAAGCCATTTAAAAAAATGTTTTGCATAACTTCAGGATGTTTATAACTTAAGATTCTTCTACATAATTAAAATTGTACTATAAAAACTTACTAATCATCTATAAAAAGTTAAATAAAAGGATTTTAACATATTCTGCATATACTTAAAATTTTTTTACTTAATTGTTATTTTATAAAATTATTTGATTTAAATTTAATATATGTTATAAGAAAAACTATCCCACTCAAATTACTATAGAAAAAGGAAGAAGAACGAGTGATTAGACCAATTTAAATTACTAAAATACTCTAAATTTATTCTATCAATTATAATAATTATCTTTCTTTTGTCTATTTGTTGGTATTCACAGGAGACTGTTATTCTGTCAGTTTTTTTGCAGAATCTTTAATTATTTTCTTTATTTTTCAGGTTGCGAACTGTTATTCGGACATAACAATTTTAGTAAGTTGCATTGACTTCTTTGTTTGGAAAAAGAGTTCTTATAACTAGAAAAGTGAAGGTCGCAATTTCTTCTTTCGCAAGCGTTAATTTGATTAAATTGGTTAAAAAAATGTCTCTTTGAATTTTTGAATAATGTATCGCCCATTAAGCATGTAATAAGTAATGAAAAATATTTACAACTGTTTGTCAATTTAAAATACAAAAAATTATTTTATAAATTAATAATCTATATCTTTTCTCTTCATTCAATGTCACTACTTCTAAAGTAGTAAGATGTTTACTATGAAAATTGCATTTCAACTTCTTTCTTTGGAGGCCCACACCCTCGACAAAATGTTAAAATATTTCGGAGCATTTTTGGATCTTTTGCAGTTTTAGAAAAAAGAAATACACGGTTTAATTTGGTTTGTAAAAGGAAATTTATCAAGAATATTATAAAATTGTTTAACTAAATATAATTGTAGGAAAACATTTCATTTGTTTGTAATAAATACTTTTTTATTTCGTGATTGTTAATTTTTAGAGTTATTTTGGTAAACTGGGGAGTGGGGAACTTTTAAACATTTAATTTGCTTTATTTAAGTATAAATTTATAACAAAAGTTTAATATTTAAAAAGAAATATTTTGCCTGAAACACTTTATAAGAATCTTATATTAAAATTACAAAACTTTTTTTTTATCATTTTGAAATAATTTTTAAGTTACTGTATATACAAATCAATTTCACAGAATTTTTCATTGCAAAACTTCTGAATAAATTTAATTATTATATTTGCTTCAGATATAGTCGGTATACTGCTAAAAGTGACCAAATCAAAAGAAGTAAGAGCGACATTACTTAATGTTTTGATTTAAAATGTCATCTCTGTAACAGGATGAATCAGGCATATGAATATAATGAGTATGTTGATTAAATATTGAAAGGTAATGGTTTTTTCTGTTACAGAGAAGACATTTTTCAACTAAAAGAAGTCATCAAATAATTTTTTGATTTCTTTTCGCCTGGTCACTTTTAGAGCATATCGACGATGCAAGTAATTCGTAGATAAAAAAACTGTTAACCTTGCTGTTATTTTTCCACAATTGTTTAATATTCCTACGCTCTATTTTCTAATCGTCTCTTGTAATCTGTCATTATCTTTCCCACTGTTTGTTTCCACAAATATTGATTTCTTAAATTCTAAATTCTTATTAGATGCGTATTAAACTGTTTCGAGTATTTTGAATTTCCTTTACATAAATTAATTGAAAGAAATCTCTCTGGCAATACATATTGTTATAATAATCCTCTGTTTTGCAAATTAAGGGTTCTTAGTGGTTTAAAGCACTGATAAGTTAATTTATTATAACTAATTTTTTACATCAATAATATTTTGAATTTTTTAAAGCCAATATTTTTAAATTTTTTAAAAAGTTGTATTTGGTAAAATATCGTTTCGTTTTAACCAAATAGTATTCATTGATTTGGGGAAGGGCTTTTAGAACGATTTCAAAATTTTTAAATTAAGGATTTGACTTCCTTAAATAATTTGTGAACATCTACGAAGAAATGTTCCATTATACAATTCCATGATATGCGGATTATATTGTAAAATAATATTTTTTGAAGAATTTCCTGGTTTAATTCGGGACATCAATCAATTAAACAAATAATGTAAATTCATTAAGCTGATATGAATCAAGATTTCAAATTCTTTGTAAAATTATTTTAGCAGCTGCAATAACAAATATACACGCTTTTCGGAAAAATCAGTTCTTGGAATATGGGAAGGGAGATTTGTAACGAATATGTCAGATCAGTATGTAACTTTTAATTATTACTTTAATGAAAAGTTAAAAGGAATTGTTAAATAAAATAAATAACTTTTACAGCAAAAAATGATAAAAAAACTTCGTGTTCAATGTAGCTGAGAGTAACCTATTATTTTTTCAATGTTTTTTTATTCACATTTACAATGTGTTTTTTATTTTGTTTATTACTTTCTTGTTTTTTTTTTACTTTTAATTTATTAAAATCCATAAAAAAAATTAGGACGCACGAAACTTTTCAAAAGAAAAATAATTATTTTTTAACATATTTAAACATATCTTATAACTGTTAACTCTATTAACTCTGCTTTTTTCTAATTATTTACCTACTTATGTAAAATCGATTTTGTTAAATCTATTCTAAAAAATATATAATTTTAATATTTGAATATTTTTTATCGATTACTAGTATCCAGAATTTTTTTATAGAATAATTATTTCCTCCTGTAGCTTCTGCTGTTCAATAAAATTACGAAATTTATGATAGTTTTTTTTGTCTTTAATTCTAAGAATTTCAAAGCAATGAACAAAATAATGTTTGTTGTACTCAATATTTTCTCAATATATAGTATTCCATATTGTAAAAATAGTAAATATATGCTTCTATAAGAATTATCCTATATTATTGTACCTCTTTCTTTCCGTACATAATTTCAAAAATTCATTTTAACATCTTTTTACTTCATTTAAAATATATCTATATTGATAATAATAAATATTCATTATATTTTCAAAGTAGATATTAAAGATTTCACGCTTACTTAGAAAGGAAATAAAAATTAATATTATTAACAATTTATATCAAATTTCGCAATATATTTAAAACCAATGTTAACATCTTATGTTTATTGAATATTGCTTGTTTATTTCTTTCAGCCAAATGGAGATGATTGGACGTCTATTCCAGAATTAGCCCCTTTCTTGGTATTTCTTTTATCTATATTTTCAGATATGCTCATAAATTGTAAATACTTCATTATCTTACCATTATATAGAATTAGGAGGAGAAAATAAAAACTTTTTAAAAGGATTCTTAAGCATATCCAGCTTATAAATATTAAGAGTGAAACCTAAAATTATCTGATTAAAAGACATCCTTATATTATATAAGCATTAATAGTCGCACAAAAAGGCCGTTACGAAACATGAATGGCACCTTATGCAACAAAATAAGGTATGTTGGCTTCATGAGTATTTAACTCTTTATGTTAGACATTCATTTATAAGTCTATTTTTAAAGACCAAACAAATATTTATTAAATGATTAAAACTAACACATTCCATAACTCATCGAAATTTGTACATCGTCATTTCGTTCTGCCGTACTAGTTTTAAATCAAATTCAAAGCAAGATAACGTCTGTATGTTGCCATTCATCTAACAACCTTCTCTATTATAATAATAAATAAATTACAGTCAGGTTTTTGTCAGACATTAATAAAAATATGCTATCTGCTACTAAAAATGGGAAACATGTTAATGTATTCAAAAGGACAAAGTTCCGTTATTTCCAATTGATTGACGAATACAGATAGCTGACGCTTACATATTGTACCATACCGGAGTGAAGTTTTAACTACTTGCAATAGATTATGGAATGCCAAAAAGTTTTTTAAGAGTTTATATAGATAAGAAATATTTAGGCCATTTAGAATAAAACATTCAAATTGGTATATAATGGAATATTTTTATTTATTTGAGGGTAGGTTTATGTTTTTTCATATTTTACTTGTAATGTGTAATTTTATTCAAATTTGGATATTGATTGTTTGGTTTCAGATTTTTTACATAGATGGCGCCAGAATTTTTAAATTGAAATTTTCCTTTTCAAGAGACATTTTTACCAATTTTCAAATATAATATCTAGATAAATAATTGTATTATATTTTAGCTGGTTTTGAGATTTTTAATATAGGTATCTTACTAATTCTTTAATATCAATATTATATTTGGTCAATTATGCTGTTTCATAGATGGAAATCTAATTTTGGCAATCTGTGATGTCAAGCTAAGTAGCGATTTATATTTAAAATGTGGAATTCTGGTAAGGATAGGTAGAGACACTGATTATTTAATGCTTAATGAAAAGTATGGGCATTTCATTGAATGATATATTTACTGTTTTTAGTGGAATATAATAGTGCAATATATTGTTGTATTACATATTTTTATTTTGAATTTTTGTCCTCTCCATATAGTTATGTTTTATTCTTATGGTTAGTGTATGATTTTTCTTTATAAATTCTTTCATTTAAGGGTAAATTACCCTGTTTGTTTTTTCAAAATCTTCAGTAACAGGGATGGTTTGCACAGCAAAATTAATTTAATCTGGCTAAAGCTTGTCCACATTCCAAACTGCTATATTAATTGTTGAAAACTTCATATACTTGGATTGCCTTTTTCAATACTTTTAATAACAACAGAGTTTTTTAACATGTTGACATATAAATGTTTAAACTTAATTCATGGTAACTATAGTATATTCAATTCTTTAAAATTTGTTTTAATTTTGGTTTTATTTTTCAAATTATGATTTTTAATATAGGACTTCTTTCTTGATATGTCTTGTTTACTTTGTTTCTGTATGATCATATATAATAAATATATATATATATATATATATATATATATATATATATATATATATATACAGAGAATGTATTTACAGTTCCCATAATTGGGATCAGTATACCTAGAGATTACAGAAGACTCGAATATCTCGAGGCTGAGTTTCGCTGGACACGCGTCAGGAAAGGGCTTCTGCCTGAAACCATCTGAGGTCTCGAGGACCAGCCGCAGTTATGATTAGGGACAGATATGCAGAAATCCAGAATTGCCGCGTTCACTTTCACAGTACATCACTAACCACATCTGATCATCACCAGTGTTCATCTTCACTTCTGGAATGGATCTGTAAAACATCTGGAGAGGCAATTAGGGTTCCTCCCCAAGTGTGGGGACTCGCTGAACGATTACGTTACAATATATGTTCACATTATCTTCTGTCGAAACCATGACTTATCCTTTTGTATGTATTTAAACTCTCTAATCCAGAGGCGACATTTTCTTCTACACCATTTAAAATCGGATCTTTTAGGTGGGATACGAAATGAATTGGACTCTCCCAACCTGGGTGGTCATTTACTCTAACACCTGTCCCCTGCTGTAACCCTTCCTTAAGGCGCACGGCAATGAGCTGCGGTTGGCAAGGATAATTGGACCCCCAAATTCGCTTATCCACGAAGCGATCATAGAGCCTCACCTCCCCTCAAAAGAAGACAACTGCTTCAGACCGGCCTTCGTTGATGTTAAAGGAAATGTTTAAACCGCCCGGGACGGCCTCGCTCGTTGTGAAAGTGTTAACTATCTCAGTAAATTATATTCCACATTGAAAGGATGACTTCATACTGAAGATAACACTTATTATACTTTTTTCAATTTCCATTCCTTTATTTCCATTATAAACCTTTCAGGGCGGAGGTTTATTATGAAATAACTTCTTTAAGGAGCATTTTTCCGAAGCAGGTGGTCATCTTTTGAGGTTCCGGTAGTAAAAATACCTTTCCTGATATTTAAAAAAAACAGAGGGCAGCTTAATTTTTTTTACGGATTAACACACAAATTAACTTCGACTTTGCTAAGAAAGATAAATTGATTATCCTCCTGAAAGAGATAAAAATTTTAAAAAGACAACTGCCACAAAATTAAATTTGCTTCCACAATGTTTCATAAAATGTTTGCAATGATTTTTTTTTCCAAAGCTCACATCAAATTCACTTTGACAATCGGAATTACTTTTACAATCTGTTCTTCATTATATGTTATTCAGCACAAATTTTATGACCTGCAAAAAAATTTGTACTTTAGTATTTAGCATTAATTAAATTAAATTCTGGCATCAATTTATGAACGTGGCGATATAGTTCACCAAAATAAAATGCCCTAAATATTGTATAATACTCTAATTATTCTAAAATTTCTTTAATAATGTAATTTTTTTCTTTTGTGATATTTTTTTCTGGATCAAATATATTGGTTTTGCATTCATTGGCTCCTTTAAAGAATTTGATTTAATATTAAGATTGATGTTTTCATATTAAGAGCTTAGATGGAATTAAAGTATCAATTTAATTTTAATTGTTAGAATGGCTTCTGTAATCTCGTAGGATAATGGTAATGGATTCCACCAGGAACCTATTCTAACAAAGCAGTGCATTCAAATTTTAAGAAGCCGAAGCAGTGCACTGAAATTTTAAATTGATTTTTTTCTTCTATAAAATGCATATAAAGTTAAGAACCGAGTTAGGCAACAAAGAACTTCGTCATGTTAATGATAATGCGGATTTATAAAGATTACTACTAATAATATATGTGTAGGAGTTATAAATGCAAATTCAAACATCCGAACATCTATGATTTCCTATTAAACTTTCTCCTTCATACTAACAGATGAAATGATTTGATGATGATGTTGATTTTTCAGGATTGTGTCCAGTATCTCGGATATAAGTGCAAATATCGAGAACGTAGTGAAAGTAGCGAATCAGGTAGCAGTGGAAGTAGAGAAAGCAGCAAATCAAGAAGTAGGGAAAGCAGCAAATCAAGAAGTAGGGAAAGCAGCGAATCACAAAGTGATGAAAGCAGGAAATCAAGAAGAAACAAGCACAGCAAATCAAGAAGTAGAGAGCACAGCAAATCAAGAAGTAGCGAGCACAGCAAATAAGGAAGTAGTGAAAGTAGCGAATGCAGTAGCGATTAATGAAAGCAGCAAATCAGGAAATAGCAAGCACAGCAAATCAAGAAATAGCGAGCACAGCAAATCAAGAAATAGCGAGCACAGCAAATCAAGAAGTAGAGAACACAGCAAATCAGGAAGTAGTGAAAGCAGCGAATCAAAAGAATAGTGTTTCTGGAAAAGAAAGAAAGAAAAAACCAAGCTACACCTATCAGCGCTAAATATTATTTCACAATCAAAATGTCACAAACTTGAAACACGTTTCTACCTTTCCTTTTGAATTTTTTACAAAGACAAAATAAAATAACAGTTGGAGTAATGTGATTTGTGCATTGTGCATATCTCAATGTAGCGAATCAAGTAGCTGCGAAAGAGCATAAAATTGGAGAAGTAACGAAGAAGCGAATCAAAAGAATAGTGATTTTGGAAGGAGAAGAAAGAAAAATTCCAGGATACACCTAGCACCTCTAAACGTTTTCACCCAATCAAAATATCGCATTCTTGAAACACGTTTGTACCTTTCCCTTTCGAATTTCTTGCAAAGACACAATAAAAGGCCCAAAAAAACTTTATTTTTTTCTATATTTGTATTTTGTATTTACTTAAATTTTTTGTCTACATTACATATAAAGAGTAAATTTATTATGACAAAGCAAGAGAGTCTCTATCGAAGTATTTCCTTTTAATTCTCGCAAGTACAGGCTGTTTGCAAAAGAATACTCAAATATTTAAGGGCTGTTTCGTCCTCCTCAACAAAACAAGTAAGCGCACCATTTTACGAATACTGTCCTACCGCCACGAAACAAACCCTAGACACGAGACATGCCTGTGGCGGTTGTTATGATAACGGGATATTCCACTGCATTTTGGGGGTGAAAGAAACGGTATTCTTACATTTTGCGTAGATAGAACTGGAGGAAGTCTCATTTATCTTTGTATTTCGTTCGAAAACGAATTTCTCGCCTAACGGAAGTGCGCTTAGTTTGCCGAATGTTGCGGTTGATTTTATATCAGTATCCCTAATTTCTCCAACTCGTCAATTTAAGGCAACCCTGCTCAGGTGTTTTCTCCTGACGTTAGAACAGTAACAGTGATTGACGAACTGAAAGCTCGAATAACTGCAGCCATCCAAACTGCAACATCGAACACGCTGAAAAAAGCGTCGAATGAGTTCTTCTATCAACGGATATTGTTCGTGTTTCCGCTGATTTTTACAATAAACACTTATAATTTTATAAACTTTAAAATGTAATTTTTGATTTAATTTGACCAGGAAGGTCGCTACTTCTTTGGTTTTGTAGTTGTAACCCTTCAAAGTTGGGATATTCTTTTGTAAACATCCTGCATATTTAAGCATTTAGAAGAATATATTAATTACAAGTTTATAGTTTAAGTTATATTCAAGCAAAAGATCCTTTTACATTGCAAATTTTCAGTTTTAATCTTATTATATAAATGCTGGAAAAATTTTAACTCTGTTGATTTTGCTCAAGACTACATATTTTTATTCACATTCTGAAGTCACACTCTCTGATTTATTTTCCGACGAATATAAACAGCGAAATTACAAGTAAATTATTACTGATTTATGTTTTAAATTGCTCTATGCTCATCAAATTTAAATAAACAAAACACAAAAATGTTTTGCTTCTTAATTGTATATTTTTCGATTTAATTATCCCTGAATAAAATACAGCCGAACCGCCATACATCGAACTTTCATGCATCGGCCATGTCCACCATACATACTTTCATATATTAACATTTTTGCATTTGTAACTTTTGATTTTGATTAGGAAAAGAGTTTCTGTATGCCGAATAAAAACTCTAGACATGAACAAAATTTTTCGTTTCAAAAATCATGTATACTTATTGGACATAAAAGCGACCATGGACATCGTTCCTGACTTGGGATATAAATTTTAAAAAAATATATATTATTGATTCAGATAACGATAGAAATCCACAGAAGAGTGGAAGGTTAATTACGGAAAAGACATTAAAAACAGTCTGTGATATGTTATTCTTGGCCTTTGTTGTGCGCATCCCTTTCCTAACTTGAAGCGAGATTTTTTATTTTAAATGCGGTTAGTTATATATTTCTTAGAAAATGCATCTCATCTTATTCATGTTTGGTTACACCAAGTTGCTGGTAATCAACGGTCAAGAAATAAAATTTACAATATTGCTTGGCTTATTCTTGCCAACAGTCGTCTCTTTAGTCCAGATCCTAAATCAGATGATTTTTATCCTTAAAAATTAGATCTGCCAACTACTCTCTGTTGCTTCAGTCTTTCATTGATTACGAAATTCAATAATCAACATCATCATCCAAGTTTTAATTATAATATAAGAATAATAATATGATCATGGTCAAACAATAGACTAAAAAAATACTCCTCTAAAGAGAAAGTCTTTCTAATGATACCATGGAGTCTTCTCTTATTATTTTAATTTTTTTCTTTAGTTATATAATTTATTTCAAATTTTTTCTTTTCTTTTTAGGTTGCTAAATCGCCTTTTAATTTTTTTCCTGTTATACTTTCGGGCCGCGGTGGCCTAGTGGTAGGGTCTCGGGCCGAAGGGTTCCAGGTTCAAAACCCGATTCCACCAGAGATCCGCCGTGTATGGGGCCAGCTGCACGTTAAGTCATACTTAGTGGACAAATGTTCTCCCGTGTCCCGCTGGTGAAGTTCGGAGAGGGGGCGCTAGTTCAGGTGTCGTCCTCGTCATCTGACCGCGGTTCAAATTCGCGGTTCACGAGGTCCGTCCCAAAATAGCCCTCATGTTGCTTCAAAACGGGACGCTAATATAACTAAACCTAGTATGCTTTCACTTCATGTCCATCTAAGTTGTTTACAAAGAATCATAATGATTCTATATATGGGTACATGAAGTGGTGTTATATATATATTTCTTATAGTATACTTACCCTGAATGGAAGTATTTAAGTGTGAAAGAGTTCTTCAACTTGATAAAGGAAATAGATAGCGGACTGAAAATTAAATACCTGGCAAAAAACAATATGAAATTTCGACAAGTAGGGTCTCCACAATTCTGAAAAATCGTGATTGCTTTATCAGAACCTTTGGGGAGATCGGAAAAGATTTAAATCCTTAAAATTTGACAAGATTCATATAGGGGAGACCGGGCCAAGTTTACATAGAAAGTTTTACAAGATATGTCTCAGCCTCCATTAATACTCATGCCAGTTTGGAGTCAGTCTTGAAAGTGGACAACTTTTTCCGATTTTTTACCAGTTGAGTAAATTTTTACCCTTACTTATTGGCTTTAATAGAGCTCGTACTATTAGAATATTAAAACTTATTATGGATTATCCTCTTAGGTTGTTCTTTTGTGGTTATTTTAAGTCATTTAATTGATTATTTTTATTATGAATAAAGCTTATATGCTGAGATATAACAAAAAAATGACGATGAGGCAAGTTTGAACACAGCGCATGGGGCAGGTTTACACAGTGTGCAAACGTGCCCCATCGCCATTTTTTTGTTCGAACTGTCACAAGTAGCACTTGCATTACAAAGTCATTCCCAACACCTGAAGATGTAAGGCCATTTTAAAAAGCAGGGCCAAATAACAGAAGTAACGGAGTTAGGGAAAAAAGGCAAATATCAATTCCTGCAGATACACCTGCAAAAAATAATTTAGAAATAGAGAAGGAGAAATCAATAAAGAGGAAATTTGCATCAACCCATCATACTATGTCTCAGTCAGTAAACTCCACTAGAACACGTTATAATAATGAAAAAAACAGTGTGTCTGAAGGAAAAGTTGGGAAATGTTGAGCGTAAAAAGACACAAAAAAACCAAGAAAACTCTTGATTCTGACGAAGAGCATAACGTTGAAAATTGTTTGTGTATTTACTGTTTAAATCCATGATAAGATCAAGATCTGGTGAACAGTGGGTACATTGCACCGAGTGTAAGAGGTGGGCTCATGAGGACTGCATTACGAATGGCAATTCAAAATATTTTGTTTGTATAAATTGTGAGAGTGATTTTGAAAACTATTAGAATTCACCGCAATTGTATATAATCTATTATGCGCATTTTAAAATAAACTAGGTTCCTTCGTATTTAATTCGTTGTATTTAATCGCTGTAAGCCTTCTATTTAATCATTTTTGGTGGTATGTAAACGTGCCTCGTTCATGGGCAAGTTTACACAAGTGACATCATGGTAAAGAATATGGTATAGTTACAAAAATATAATAATTTAAATATTTAAAATATAAACTACATGCCTTAAAGTCTAACAAATTAATTAGTAAGGAAAATGAGAGAAATACTTTAAAGCATTAAAA
The DNA here is from genome assembly GCA_013235015.1 of Araneus ventricosus. Classification (NCBI taxonomy): domain Eukaryota; kingdom Metazoa; phylum Arthropoda; class Arachnida; order Araneae; family Araneidae; genus Araneus; species Araneus ventricosus. The sequence continues at coordinate 179,595 of BGPR01001905.1, read as the reverse complement.
TAGAAAAATAAAAGTTTAAAAAGTGTATGAACCTGCCCCGGTCTCCCCTATCGGTATAAAAAGGGGAAAAATAATACTAGGACATATTCATGAGTTGCCCCTTCATTATGGATAAAGCGACTAAATATGCTGAAAATATGGGAATTTCGACTTGCAAGCCATCTCTAGATGGTTGAAAAATTTGAAAGATGTGTTTCCACATATCAAAATTTCTGTATGTCGATTTATTTATCAGGTGTCTTCAAGTTATATAGAAGTTCGAAAGTTGTTTTGAATCATACATTTTATATTGATGATCTTGAATTTGCAGATAAAAGGATTTTTTATTATACATTTTGATAAAATTCGAGTTTTCTGTACTTGAGGCAAAGATTGTTAGATATTTGAAATAAGGAACAGAACAAACATATACTTTAAAAAATATTAAGATTTTCCGTAGGACATTTCGAATTTATAACTTTTATTGTGACTCATTTCTTACCTATATAACGAAATGTTATCAAAGAGCTTCCATGATGTTTTTTATTTATTTATAGTGTAATTATATAGTAGTCTATTAATCGCAATGACATAAGAACGACGGTAGAAAATTTGAAAAAATGTGGTTTTAAATTCTATTGAATCCTTGATATTAATATTAGACAAATTATATAAAAAATGTTATTTTATTTTTGAAATAAGAAATGTATTCTGTTGACTCTCCTTATATTTTAATTAATAATACATTTATCCACGAATGATTTAATTCTTCAAACACAATGCGACTTTTTTCTTCTATCCCCTTTAAAACCGGGACCTTTTGGAAGGAAGAAACATGAATTAGACTCTCCCAACCTGGGTGGTCATTTACCACCCCACCCCTGCTATAACCTTCCATTAAGGGGCACGGAAATGGGCTGCGGTTTGTAAGAATAATTGGACCTCCCTACCGCGCTGAAAAGAAGCCAACCGCCTCAGACAGGCATTCTTCCCTTTCAAAGGGAAATTCTAAGACCGCCTCTCTCACTGTCAGAGGGTTAAACATGGAAACGGCTCAGTATAGCCATTTTCAACTCTATTGATATTAAACGTTTTAAACCCTTTCACATAAAATGCACCGTTTGGCTCGTACATCGAATTAGTGAATTTTATATATTTAAATTTATTATCATGCCAACATGGCAATAAAGTTAAAGGTAGAAATCGATTATGCATTTGTACCACTTTCACTTAACCAACTACGTCCGCATTCTTCTCACATATCTACAATTTGGATGTAAAACCGCACAATTTCATTTATCCTCTTTGTATTTTTGACTTGAGTTATAATATGTTTCCGTACGCACTGAGATATAAACTGACAAGCCGTCCAACCAAGCACAAATTTGGTTTTAAATTTAATTTTCTGATACAAACGCTAGCCGAATTAGCCGTATATCAGCAATGCTAAATTTTATAGTTATGTTTCATTTAAACAAATTTTACAAATTTGGACAAAATTTTTATAATACTAGGAACTAGAAAATTATTTTGAATTATAAATTTTGCAGATGACTATATTATAGAATAATATTATAACCAGTGGCGGCTCGTGTCATGTGATCTTGGGGTTGCTGTCCTTCCTGCGCATCTTTAATCCTTCACTGCGCAGTAATGCATATTTGAACCACTTAAATTTTTGGGCTTGTTTCATTAACTTTAAGCAGTTTTATATTTAATGAATAACTAATAACATCTTTTCTTACAATAGGTAAGCATTTTAACAAGTTAAATTTAATAAAAAAATTAAGCTCTCAATTTGTATTCTGTTTTCTGTATTCCTTATTACATTTAAAAAGTAACATAAAATATCAGTATAGTGCAGAAATAAAATTATTTTCTTATTAATTAACGAGAAAAAATGTTATAGTATAACTAATATAAACAGAAGCAAAGCGAATACTATTTATCAGTATCATTGAAATTTACTTAAAAATAAAATCCATTCTTGTTTTGTTTTCAGCGAAAGAACAAAAATATTAATCTTGATACTTTCACGACGATTGAAAAATTTTGTAACCATTGAAATCACAACAACTACATGTAATCGTATCCCGATTCATATTGTGTGCGTCACGAAATATTTTATTGTTTTTTTAATTTTAGATAGCTGAGTTCAAGTTCTGATGTAATATGTAGTAACAGGAATTGCCAAGAGGAGAAAAAAATGATTAATTTATTCAATAGCATCTTCTACAGGTAGCCTGCGATAATTTAAATTGGGAATATACTTATCAATATTCCGTAAGAAATTTTGTTCCTTTAAGGAACCGTGTTTTATTGAAAACAGAGGCTTCTTAAATTATGAAAAATTTCTATTATGTATTTTATAAGCATTTGTAGCTAAAAATTATCAAAAAAATCATTTGGATTGCAAGAAATTCCATTACTATAAATTAAAATAATAATATTATAATTAAATAAATAATATTTCAATTCAACTTTTGTTTATCATTAATTACCCTTCATTTCTTTATTTCTTTTCAAATTTTAGCACGCGAAAAAATTTTCCGCGCTAGAGAACGTTTAAATCTCCGTTTCTAACTCGACGGGAACTGTCGATTTGGACACTACCATTTCAGCTTAAAATTATCATAGAGAAAGGTACGAGATGCCTGCGCTGGGTGACTGCGCGTGTGCGCAGGCCGAATTACGTAGTGCAAAGATTTCGTAGTTCCCGTTTGACTTGTTACTTTCTCCATCGTACTTCTTCTTCGGGTATTGAAAAAATAAGATAGGAAACTTCGTTTTCTGCGTAGGTATTTCTTCGAATTTTTTTCATCTTCATTTGAATATTTAAATCGTTTAATACAAAATTGAGTTAGATTGTTGATAAATTTGTATATTAAATGCGAAATAAAATAAATTGATTAAATTTACACAATGGAAAAAGTTGGGGGTGCTGCAGTACCGCAGTCCCTACACAAGAGCCACCCCTAATTATAACTTAAATGAAACAGCATTAATCGGAAAATTTTGGGTTTGCTTAAATTATAATTGATATAGGGGAACGGCTGGTTATATGGGCCCTTAATGAAAATTTAACATATTTCCTATTAAAATTCGAACGTAAACAAACGTATGTATCTATCTATCTATGTCCGGTTATCTTCTCATGAACCACTGAATCCTGAAAAGAGCTGAAAGTATCAAAATATGGAAGATAATCAGAGGAATCTGTTTTTACAATTTAAATTCCGAAATTTTAATTAATTAAAAAGATATAATTAACAAATGTCAAAATGAATGAAATATTAACAGATTTAAGTTTGTGGAGGAAACTTCGTGACAATATTTGTAGGGAAAAAAACAGAGGTGGGCATATGAAAAAAGCTTTGCTAGCTATAACTTAATTAAAAGATTGGATTTAAAAATTTTAATTAAAGAATATAGGATTCAAAGAAGATTTACGTTTTGGGGGGAAATTAGTGCCAATATTTGTAGAAAAAATAAACCGTAGTCGGGCATATGAAAATAAAGTAATAAAAAGAATAGATTTGAAAAAATATTTACGTTTGTTGGGGAAAGTAAGTAACAAAATTTGTTGAAAAAAACGGAGGCGGGCTATTTGAAAATATATGGATCCAGAGGCCTGACGTGATCTCACTTCTCTCCGCCCGGGAACATCCCATTATTCAGGATTGCCCTTGCAACGGCGGGTCATGCAGCTAGACAAATTTATAGTATTTGTTAAAATGAGTTATAACTGATCAACACCTTCATTTGGACTCTTTTCTACATGTTTATTCTATTAAATACCCTCATCAAAGCTATGCAAATTACATATCACAACTAATTTTTAAGGCTACACATTGCAAAAATTTAAATAAGTCGGATAGTATGGGTCACACTAAAGAACACAAGATTTAAAATTAAAGCAAATAATTTTTTGGTTAGAAATGGATATATTTTGATTCTGTTACCAAACTACAATAATAAAAGTAAATTAGCTTACATTTCCGCCATTATCCTATTAGTTATTTAATCTTAATCACTTATTAGTTGTTTAATTGATTTTTATTCTTCGTAATTTACATTTAGGAACACCATAAAGGTCAGATGCAGCCTTTTCAGACATTTTATTTCCAAAAGCACTTGCAAGTGCAATTAGTTTAATTTAATTATATTAACGTCCCGTTTTAAAGCAAAACGAGGGCTATTTTGGGGCGGATCTTGCAATTTTAAACCACGGTCAGATGACGAAGACAGCACCTGAGCTTGCAATTCTCTCTGAAAGCTCCCTTACGAACACCAACTGGATGGCGTTTGACCACTACGTATGATTTAGCGCGTAACGGGCCCCATACAGCGGAATCGGGTTTATAACCTGGAATCCTCCAACCCCGAAGCAAAGACCTTGATAACAGGCCACAGCAGTGCAAGGGAGGCCCCTTCCAGTTGCAAGATTCATAGCATCCACAGACCACTGACCACGACCCATGTCCATTCAACCGGTTCGGTAGCTGTAATGGCAACAGGCACGTGGCCATGGTGCGGCGTTATATCATCGACACTTGCCTTCAGGCTTCTTCATAAACCTAGGCGTTTTTTGCAAAGTTAAAAAATATGTTTTATTCATATGGCCCATACTATCCGATTTTGGCATGGCCCCTACTAACAGACCGACATTTTAAAAAAAACATAATGAAGTCTAAAATCATGTTAAAGGAAGCAAGATGAAACTTTCGAGGCATATTCTAAATAATGTAAGTTAAATAATAACTCTAGTTTCATAATTTTATTCTTTCTTGTGGAAGTGCAAGGATTCGTCAAAAATTATACGACTACTTAAAGATTCTAAAACAAAATGTTATCGATGAGAGTGTGTTAAACACCTTCAGCAGAATTGACAGTGAAAAGTTCGTAGAGGTGGCACAGTTACGGGATCAGGTTTTTCTAAAAAATGATTTATTATTAATCCAAATCATAATACTCTTCACTGGAGTAATCAAAACAATAAAATAAGTTTAAAAGATACTTCGTTAATACAAAGAATATTGCCAAAAAATATAACCCGATCTCGTGCACGTATATCATTCTCCCGTTATCATCCACAACTGACAAAAAGACATGTCAACAAACCGTCACCTCAGTTGCGTATCAAAAAAAAAAAGAAAACACGTTTTATTTGCATTCAAAGAATTGCCAACCGCAGATGACTAAACGCGCACCGATCGGGTTCGAATCAACCTGAGATCATGGTATGGAATTGGAAAGATACCCAGGGACTTTACTTTCACCGGATCCGAAAATAAATTTATTGCTAAATTTTTACAAAATGTCTAACACAAACAAAATTTACTGAAGAACGACATAAAGCAATTAAGTCAATCAGCTATCTGCAAACGGCAGACTCATTCTATGGCTTTACTACAGGCATTATAATGGTTCTCTGCCGGCAGACCCTAGAAACACTATTTGGCCCATACTACCCGCTGTTTCCCTATAGAACCATTTATTGTACAGGGTAAGAACTTGAAGAAACATTTTATCTTATATGGGACAAAAGTTCTGTAAGAGGAATTATATATATATATGTAATAATCTCACTTAATTTTATTTCAAATTGTAATATTATATATTTTAAAGTCTTAATCTATTCCAAAATCACTTTTCTCAAACTCCAGTTTCGTTCTATTTCCCGCGCTGGGGGTATATTAAATCTCTCGTTTTGGCATATTTATTACTAAAAGAATATTTTAATCGTTTCCACGCGCATACAAATCGCGAAATCAGCGACTTATTGTCGACATGCATTTTCCCTAAAACACTTACGTAACATACTAAAAATAGCTATTATTCCCTTCACTTTTATCACATGTCTATCTGTTAAATCCCTACCTGAGAAAAAGAAGGGATCTACTGTTCTCTTTGGCTTGACAACTTCAACTGAGATGTAGTACATTCCGTCACTCTCCCATAATAAAATGAAATTTAGAATAACTCGACCTGTTTTTTATTTAACGACTACAACAACGAATACATTTCATATATATATATTTTAACCTGGCTAAAGCTAATATATAATTTATTTATTTTAACCTGGCTAAAGCTTGTCCACAGCCAAGCTGCTATATTAATTGTTGAAAACTCCATACACTTGGATTGCCTTTTTCAATACTATTAATAACAACAGAGATTTTTTATATGTTGACATATAAATGTTTAAACTTAATTCATGGTAACTACAGTATTTTAAATTCTTTAGATTTGATTTAAATTTGGTTGTATTGTTCAAATAATGACTTTTTAGTATAGGATTTGCTTTTTGATATGTCTTGTTTACTTTGTTTCTGTATGATCATATATAGTTAAATATTTCCAGCAATCAAAACATGTGTTACCTTTTCAATATACACATATATTAATCTAAAAATTCAAATATATATACATATATATTCCTTACAATTTTAGATTGTTAATTATAGTAAAAGAAATGTATATTTTATATTTCTTCCTCACTTCGAAACTTCCTTGAGTGTCAAGTATTGATGAGTAAATTTCATCTTACTGGCAACTTGATTTATCACAAACTAGGAAAAGTATCCGAGTGGCAATGAAACGCATCTATCATCTCTTTCAAGCATGCCATTATAACTTTACTCCGACAGGTCTCTTTTCTTTAAACGCTTTCACCGTATGGTTATGAGCAAATTTTTTTTCCTGCAATAGCATGTTGATGGGTTAACATTTAATTCATCATGCACTGGAAGAAAAATTGGAATTTTGCCAATATTGTAGAGTTCTATCAAGAAATCAGAGAGCCAAGTCTATATTATAGCCGTTTTAGATATTGCATGCTTGGGAAAAACTTCTCTTTAAAAATCTTTTATTGCCTGCAGCTCCATAAAGAAACTTTTAGGGTTTATAAACTTAAAAGAATTTAATTTTTTTGTTAAAGTGGCCGATTAAATTTTAATTTTAGGTTTTTTTAAGCTATTTTCTTCTAATAATGGTATATTATAAAATATTTGCGATTTTTAAGAAAATAAAATTCTTTTAGCTTATAAGATAAACTCAATTTCATTTGTTAATTAATCTCATTTTTTAATATTTAATTAAGAAATCAAGACACTTCGTTATGATCACAAAATAAAAAATTGAAACACTTTGGTGTCTGTTTCATTGAGAAATTAAGCGAGAACTTACTCCAACATTGTTTCTAACTTTAGATGTTACCACATTATTGTCTCAGAACAAAATTAATTATTAATTGAAAATGGATTTGATTGTTAAATCTACATTATACAGTCAATGGGACTTTTAACACTTTCTGGTTTCTGAAGTTCAATTATTTAAAATATCAGCTCTAATAAGAGATTGTGAAACAGCTTACATTAAAAAATTTATGAATGTGGTGCTAAGTACCATCCTCCTCTGCTTTAGGAAGGGTTAAAAATCCAGATTGCGTCAACAGAGCATAAAAATTAATTTCTATTAAATATTAATTCTTATTCAAAAATATCTTCCGAATTAAAATCTTACAAATCATGCCTAAAAGAAGGAAAGAAATATTTTTGCTTAATAAATTTTTTTGGTAATGCAGTTTACTTTGTAGATATAGTTGTTTTTCAAGTGCATCATGAAAAGCAGAATTTGTTAAATAATGTGGTTTTAATGTAAATTAGTGCGATTTTAATGGAATGGTTTAAATTTGAATTAAATAATGGATGAAAATTTGAACTAAATGGATTTGATATTAAATAAAATTTTACAGAATTGAATTAATAATTAAATTATCTTCACAATCATTGTTATGTTTTTGGTGTTTCAGCAACAAATATATTTTTCATTGCATTTTATTCAATCTCAATATCTCAATTTTATTGCACTTGCTGACAGATATTAATAGGCAAAATAAATCACTTAGAAAACTGACATCTAACTAAACGCTTCCTTGATTTTTTAAAAGTATTTTAAGAAGAAAGCGTGTTCGATGAAATCACAATGTCATGCTTCACAATGATATATTTTTTCAAATAAATATGCACTGCTCATCATACCTAATTTGTTATTGCAGTTTGATATGTTTTTCGTAAAAATATCTGATATGATCAGCATAATATAACTTTTTCATCATTTTTATTATTACTTCTTGCAGTTTTTATGGGATATATCGACAAATTGCTTCCTGCTACAGTTATTACAAGATAATTTTAAAAATTCTCCTAAACAAATATTTGTAAAACAATTTCCCGACTCAAACTTATTTCTTAACAAAATTTATAATAATTGCATTTCTGTTTCTAAAAGCAGCCTCTTAATGTAATTATGTAATTGCATTCCTTTACCAAAATCTTATTCTATACAGCGTCTTAATTTATTCGATATCTGTTACAAAATGCTTATTCTTTGCAGAATCTTAATGTAATCATGTAATTTCATTCCTGTTCTAAAAAATTATTATATACAGCAATTTGATTTGATTATAGAATTGAATATCTGTTAATAAAAACTTATTCTATGCGATGTCTTAATCGCTCTTAGTGATGCCTGATTAGCATAGCTTCCCTGATGCGACAGACAACTATGTAATAAATATTATCTTTTTGTAATACCAGGTGTGCAAGTAAATAACTGAATAATCAAAACCACATTTAACATTTTCAATAGTAATAATACTTTGCCAACGTGAAAAGACATTCAGAGATCACGGATTCACACTTGCATGCAGTCTTGCATATATTCAGGAACCGGATGTATCAAATATGAACCTGCTTACCCTTCATCTCAAGTTTAAAGAAGATCAGAATAATTACCCCCTTTCGACCTCCTAGGTTTATACTTATTATTGCCATCTCTTATTACTAATTAAATCAATGAGTAATACAATCACACATTGAGAGATCACACCATCACAAATTGGGGATCACACCATCACAAATTGGGGATCACACCATCACAAATTGCGGATCACACCATCACATTGGGATATACGGACAGCGGAGAAATAATCAACGAGGCAATTCGATAACGAATTGATAAAGTCCAAAATAGAATTGAATCCAAATCATTTACGGATA
>BGPR01001905.1:50915-165565 GCA_013235015.1 Araneus ventricosus | reverse complement strand
GTATGAACGAATTTTACTCATTTTTCAATCTTCGGCTTAATGTATGCATAGTTCGTTCTCGTGTCAATAAATTTCTTTAATGCTCGCATTATGTTTTATAGATCCGCATAAACACAGCATAACAGGATGGCAAGTCACACTGCCTGCTTTCCTTCTTCTGGTACCTGAATTGTTTGAAAAAATGAAACTTGTCCTCTTCAGCTGCTTCAACCAAGATGCCTTAGAAAGCTATTTTTCTCGGGTATGTTGTCCATTGCTTGAAATTAATTTATTTAATTATAAAATTTGAGTTTGGTAAAAGAAAGCTGAGTAAATTAATAAATTGCTTTTATTTTATTGAACTTATTTAACACAACTTTTTCATCATTTCTTTAGGTATTCTTTAAAAAATTGAATGTCAAATTTCAAATTATTTGATTATTAACACAAATTTGGAAGGTTCAATTTATTCTAAAATTTAACAATATTTTTAACATTTAAGAAATCTTTTAAGGCTGTCTTAAATGAAAAATAAGTAAATTGTGTAAAATAATTTGCTGATTACTATAAAAAATACATAGAAACTTAAAAATGTTTACTAATTCCTTGTGTTTAATTGATATTTTCTCTTTAAGTGAGGCGAATGACCATCCTACTCCAGTGGACTTACTACATCCTACTCCACAGGACACGGATGTTATTAGCTGAATTGATGTTTGCTATGTATGGAAATGCTAACTATGAGCCAGATGGTGACATCATTCTTGAATCCACCCAAATCATCCCGCAAACAGATGAAGATTGCCTAGATCTTGTTTTTGATGAACCATCATGGATTGCCCAGAAGCACAGGAAAATTGGGATTATTTGGAGCTCAACAGTGCCACTTATGTGGCAGGCTACATTTCAACAAAATCTCTTCAGAAAATCTACTGTGAACTCTGCAAATCAAATAATGCCAGCAACGCAGTAACTGTCACTAATATTCTTTTGTCATTTAAAGAGTTTGCTAACTCAAAAACCGGATTACAATATCCTTCGCAACTCTTTGTAAATTGTATTTGTAAATCCGGTGAAATTTTCAACTATATTTTTTCAAACACAAGTCATCAAAGGGGAATTTTGAAAAGATTAATAGCAAATTTGAGGGAAATTGAAAATTCTTTTTTGACTTGCAGTGAACATTCAACTGAACTTTGGTTTTTTTTTTTTTTTTTTTTTTTTTTTTTTTTTTTTTTTTTTTTTTTGCAATTTTTTTTATTTTTTTTAAAAAAAATTGCAATAAAATCTAAAAATATATATAGCCATCATTTATATATATATATATTATATTTTCTTTAGTTCAATGTATTTTATATATATTTTAATTGTAGTCAAATATAAATGATAAATGGCAATTTCATTTCATTATTAAGATACACAATTATTGATGAATTGATTTTCAATGTATTAGTAAAATGCTTTAAATTTTGCTACATACTATTTAATTTTGATTGTGCTTCCATAATTGATATTTATCAAACTTGTTATGAAGGAATTGCCCTCTTAAAGAATTTGAACTGTATGAAAGAATATTAAAACTGTATTTTTCGATAAGTATGTTGTGATGGTTCTATACATCCTTTTTAATTTTGATTCTGTTTCCATAATTGAATCAAACTTGTTATGAAAGACTTACCCTCTTAAAGAATTTGAACTGTATCAAACATTTTGCAGCGTATACATCAGTGTTCAATGTATTGATTATAAATTGTTATATGGTAACATTTTACTTGTAGTTTGTAAAATTATTCTATAAGTATGTCATAATGGTTCTATAGAAGTAGTCATTGGTTTATTTTAGTCGTAAATTTGGCACACACATCACAGTTGCTTTTTATCCGCTATGACTCAATGAAACTAGCTGAGTGTGAGGCAAAGAACTGAGAGTTCGCCGAGTGCTAAGTCTTCAGGTTGTTCGCACATCTTTGATGGCCTTTTTTTTCACAACTTTTTGTTGTTTTAAATATTCAGTTGGATAATCCTTATACTTAACAATCTTTCTACATCATAATTGTCATGACAATAATGCTTTTTGTAGTATCGAAAGAAATATTTTATCTCCTCTTCGACAGCTTTCTAATGTCTACAAAGGGCTGCTTGCTTTGTCTTGATGCAATTCTACTGATTAATGGAATTGTAGCACTCTCTTTGCTTTTAATTTTCCATCATATGAAAAACCTACCACAATCAAAAATTACTTATAAAAACTTCTTTAGATTCTTTGAACAATGTTTTAATGTATTTTTTCTCCTCTTGATGATAACAAATTGATCTCTTTTTTTTTTCTTGCATTCATTTAAGTAGACCTGTATTTCATCTATTGCTAAAATGTTTTTTTTTCTCCTGATTCTTTTCAAAAAGAATTCTACAGCCTATTCTGGGTTCAGCGATACAACAAGGAGAAAGAAGATGAGCATTTTATTTTTATAATTTAAATCAGTGTTAATAATTGTGTTTACAGTTGACACTGAGCATTGTAATGATTTTTCAATATACCTTTGACTTGGAGAATTTTGTTTTAACATTAAATATCTCCCCCTAGCAGTATTTGATGACCTGCGTTTTTTGCGTTGATACATATTTGGAACAATATTTCCACTTGAAGCCAGACTTAGACAATTTTTTCCTTTCATATTAAGAATAATACCTATTGTGTCATTAGATATAAAACAACCATACACCGTCCTTTGAATAACTGAGCAAGAAGAATTCTCTTCAGGAAGATTGAAAACATAGCTTTCCATTCATCACTTCTTCATCTATTTAAAACTTAATTTGTTAAAAAAATAATAAAACTTGTATAAGGATCTAGCTCCATAATTTCTACTTGAGAAATTTGTGATATTCTTTGGAAATCTAAAGCTTTTTTATAATATTAAAAAAATAAGAATTTTCATTTTAAGATGGTTTTTTTTTTTAACAATAACTGAAAATTGGGTTATTTGGGTGCTAGAATTGTAGTGACCTTAATATTGCATTTATTGAATATGAACTTATGTTAACAACACTAAGTTGGATTATAAAAAAAATGTATATTTGAAGAAAATTTTGTGAAAATGTAAAAATTTTAAAAAGTATTTCCTGAATTAAATATGAAAATTTTGTTAAAAATAGGGAAGTTAAATACCAGTTGCTTTATTTGGGTATGAAATCCAAACAAAGTTTAATTTTTTCAAACAAGTATAATTTTCAGTGACATGAGAATTGTTGATGAAATTTAAAAGAAAATTTAGCTGTATATTTGGACCCTAAAATTGTGGTGATATAAATAATATTACATATACTAAATGTGAACTTATGTTAAAGGATATGAAGTTGAATTATTCAAAAATGAAAAGATATAGAAAATTTTTGTGAAAATGCAAAAATTTTAAAAAGTATTTCCTGAATTTAATAGGAAAATTTTGTTAAAATTAGGGAAGAGTTAAATACCTGCAAAAAAAAAGATTTAAGGAAAGCACATTGAAGTATTTATAGGTAACTGACATTGTGTGCACATGGAAAGTTTTATTGCAATTGTACATTCCAAAATAAATAGAAACAATCATTCATTAAGAATAAGTAGCATAAACATTAGAGACACATCATAGTATTAACCAGGAAAATGTTGAATATTTTGTGTATTTAAAATGGAAGCATTTTAATAATTTAATCTCAAACTCATGAACTGTTTTTAAAAAAACAATTATTCCCCTCTCCTTCCAGTGTTATACGCTTGCTTTCATTCCTTAAAATTCAAAAGCATTTTTTTTCCTCTAATGTGCTTAAGAGAAAGAAGAGTGCATAAAATCAATTGAATTGGTATTTCTCAATTTATTCATGTTATTACTAGTTATTCCGACTCTCGATTTTTAGTTGCGTCATTTCATAGTATTCTATTGAATATGAATTTTATTGGTGATAAAAACTGAAGCATATGCTGAGTAAATTCAGTAAAAATGAAAATTAAAGAAATTGAGTTCAATAGGGCGTTGCTGAAAGTATCAAGGAAAATAAAATAATAGAAGAAATAGAATAATGGCACTTCCATAGATACTCAGGGGGAAAAAGAACAGTAAATTAAGAGGGTCACATACCCCTTAAAGAGTGGAAAAGTGTGGATTTTGCGAGAAAGGGTTGATCATGTCCCGGACTCGTTAACTCGAAATGAAACACAAATACTACCTTCAGCACTCATTTAAATTTTTCGAATATTGTGTACATGACTGTTTGAAACCTTCTAATGAAAAACTTTGAAATTTTAAATATTTGGTGTCCATATTGCCTTCTTTAAAATGTCATAAAATTATAACTTCGGTTTAAATCATAAAATTTATGTGCACTTAAAAAAATAAAATAACGGCATTGAAAAATATATTTCCGGTTTAGGAACAAAAATTACAGAAATTATGCATATTTTCTTCAGAGTTAGTCATTTCACTTTTGTAGCATTTTAAAATTTTGCAAAAAAGGGAATAAGTAGGTATTGTAAAATCCTGTGATGTGCAAATCATTCTAAAATTTAAAACAGTCGTTAAAAAAGATTTTTTTTAATATGTACTTTCTACTGAAAATTGTCATTTATGTAAACAATAGATCATAATAATCTCGTAAAAAATTTTTAATTTGCTTTGCAATTGATAAGAGCCCTGGACGTTCTTAACTATTTGTCTCAAAAATCGCATCTTTCGACACTAAAGGGGACCTTAAAAAAAAGAATTTCTGTTAAAACACAGAAAAATCAGAAACAGAATTTCCTTGAAAACACGGAAAAACCAAAAACGGAATTTCTGTGAAAAAACGGAGAATTCGAAAACGGTAAAAGCAAAAACGGAGTTTCTGTGAATAAACGGAGAATTCGAAAACGGTAAAAGTAAAAACGGAAAAACCAAAAACGGAATTTTCTGTAGAAAAACGGAGAAATGCTTTACGGAACGGAATATTGCCGGCAACACTGCTGCCGGTACTTTTTCCGTGATTTGACGGATATTTTTTTTACAGTGTATCGTCAAAATCAAAGTGATTTTTAAAACGGTGATTTTAAAATATTTTATGCGCATAGAACTTCTAAATATTGAATACATATTGGAATTCTGTTTACCAAACAAAACTAGATATCTAACGGATATATAGCATTCTTAAAGGGATCACACATTTAAAAAAATAATTTACCTTAATTATGTGACAATTTTAGAATTCTATATGTCCTTTAATAAGCTGGTTTTGAGAGTCATATAAAATGCGCAATGGCATTGATAGTAAAGTTAAATCATGCTTCAAATCAAAGTAAATTTTAAAACATCTTTATGTTTCCTATCTTCTGATGATAATAACAATTATAGAGGGACGAGACTCAAGTTTGTGTGTAGTGCTGCTGAAGAATCCATTCAATTTTATTAACCATTTTTTATTAGGCTACGTTCCACATCACAGAACATTAAAGTTACAAGACACAAGACAAGACAGGGAACAACATCACGAGACAAGAACACAGACTTGAATGACAGAGAGGCATCATGGGAAAAAGATGGCTCCAGCAGCGCCACCTACCATAGAAAGGAGAAAGCAGTTGATTGTAACCGCTACACAATTCAGTTCTTATAAGAATAAAAAATGAGTTGCAAGTATTAATTTTAAATAAAAATAACTAAGCCAATGCATAGCAAGACGAACAATATTTGCCTATTAAAACTAGGCTTGCAATACAAGAACAGTAGCATAAATAATGTAGCATAATAAATGTTTTTCGTCTTCATTATACTGTATTGGCCAAAATACGATTCTAAATCCTTAAATTCTTTATGGTAAGATATGTATTACTTATATTCTTACTTATATGTATTATTGAGGCAGATATGTATCATGCCTCAATAACTGCTTCAATTAGAAACTATGATATCTCTTAATTATGAAATCGACTCTTCAATGTGTTTAGTGCTGATTCAAAAGTACCCAGAAGCGTTTAATCTTGTTTCTAAACAATAACTGTCACTTTCATTTCAGAAAGTGAACTTTTTTCCTGTTGTGTTTCCATGATTGCGATCATGATTTTCATGCCAAATGAAATTGTTCTTATTATCTTCAATGAATGTCACAGGGTGAGCACCACGAGTACGTCGATGTGAAGCCGCCTGATACGTAAGCGGGTTCTTGCTTCCCTGTTGTGCAAAGTAATGGTGTGGGATTGAATTACCTCAACTCGTCTGACAGAATGTAGAACGGAGGAGGTGGACAGTGGCCGCTAATGGCTTTAGGACACCAACCTCATTTTCCTACTGCTATCGTGACGATTATCATTCAGATAACCAGAATGGCTAGGTAGGGCGAGAGTAAATGAATTACCACTACTGTCTTCTATAAAACCGACATTTTTGTTTGTGAGGTTTCAGAAACGCTCCTTTTCATCGGGAGGGGAAAATCAGCTATGCTCCGACAATTTTTTTGACCAAAATAATTATATTACCTAAATTTATTATATCTTTCTGCTATGCAGTAGGAAAAACACAATTTTTCTGTGTTGCATATTATATTGCGATACATTTTTAAAGGTAAAACAGATTATGAATGTTTGTACGCTTTCTTTCAAATTTTAGTACATGTTTTATTTGTTTATTATTTTCTGTTCCTTAAACTTTCTAGAATAAATCCAAAAAAAATGCTTACTTAAAATGATAATGCATAATTTCGCACGTGTTATCGGTAATTTGAAGACTTATAACTAAACCTTGAGTTTTTTTAGTTTCAATTTGATACAATTTAAAGTATGTGAAGTAACAACAAATTCATTCTTTTTAATGACACACAGATTTCTAAAAAGTAAACAAAATAGTTTTCTATAAAATGGATACGTATAAAATAAGTCAGGTCAGACTGCTATTTTCACAAGACCATTTTCTCACATAGAAATTCTGTGCAGTAAGTTCAATATTTTTTTATATTTTTCTAAAGAGCAGTAATCTCAGTAAAATTAGCCTTCCTCCATTTATCTTAAAGCGATACAACAATAATGATACCCTTAAAATTCCTTGAAATGTAATTTTATTCTGAATTTAAGATGAGGTTATTCAGAAGCAGAAACAGAAGATTTACGATTTCCTTATGGGTTAACTTGGAAAAAATAGTGGATTGACTATGCGCAAAACTATACGATGTCTGTCTTATAAAACTGGATAATAAAACTCATGTCATACAAAATTTTTTCTTGTATCAAAAATTTGTTTGGGGTAAATGTCTAAAAGTTTTCATTCAGAATTGTTAATGAAAAGTGTGCAATGAATGATCATCCTTTGGGATTTTTTTGTTTCCAACAAATTAAAATAAATAACATGTTGCAACCAAAGTTCAGAAAAGATGTCATTTAAGGTTATTATATATAAAAATTAATTTTAACTTATTATTTTATTTTAAATTTATCACTGGAAAAATATTTCATATTACAACCTAGATGCATTTCATTTTTAGCATATTTAGCACAAGTGAAACTGCTCTGAAGGTAAAGGTTGAAAAAAATTAATTAGGCTTTTTATTTTTCAGAAACTTCAAAAGTTTCATTACTATCAAGATGAAACACCTTATTTTGTATCTGGGAGTGCTCTATGCAGTTTGTGTTTCTTGGACCTATGGATATTCAAATGAAGAATTTCTTAAACAGTGGAACTGCATTTCAGAATGTAAGTGATATTACTTAGAAAATGTAGACATTTAAATTTTGAATTATATTTAACTCTTTAACCCTTCGTTATTCGCGGTTATTATATGCTACCTTTTACGCGAGGTGACCTTTCAGATCACATGCCTTTTTTCTATCTATAGTATCTTTAATTTTTAAAATAAAATATCTAGAATATGTTTATTCTTGTTCAACTTATTTAATTTTCACGATGTTGCAAGGGAAAAACCTAAATTTCTTATAATCTTTCACATCACTAACTTTATACTTTTTGAGGACCATCATGAAAGTAGAAAAAATTACTAGCTTTAACGAAGAAGATTTTAGACAATCAGTTACAATTTCTGAATGAAATAGACTCACAAATTAAATCCATATCTTACTAAACAATTACAATAATTTACAATTAAGATAGGTAAATAACAATACAAAGAGAAAATAAGAATCTGACAATTTCAAATAGTGGTGTTGACTTTTGGCAATGGATTCTGAAGCCGAAGCTTCTTTAATTGGCACTCCTGAAAGTTTTATGAAGATGGTTAAAAAGGCGCGTAAACATTGCCATGGCTTCGGTGCGTTTTGGGGGGAATTGTATGTTTTTATAGCGGCTGTTGTGTCACTTTCTCTTTATGTTTTGCATCTTCTGATTATGATTTATTTATCCATTGAACTGTATATGTAAGATTGGTTAATGCTCCTGATTTTGGAAGTTTTCTTTTAATGAAACCCTTTCGAATTTGAGCAGCAAATGAAATTTGGTTGGCTTGAAGTTGTTTAACACTTTTTTCATTTCTTCTTAACCCTTTCTAAGGTCATGGGAAGTATACTTCCCACCAAATTCATCAACTTTGAAATGCAATTTTTAAAGTTGGCGTAAGTTCTCGCCAAGTTTTTCGATAGAACAAACACGCATATATTTCTGTTTCTTGTCACAAACCTCGCCTTGCGAAGGGCATTGACTTGATAATTAACTATTAATTAGTTTAATTAATTAACAAATAATTGTCATCCTATAAGCTAAATGAATTTATCTTCTTAAATATTAATCTCAATCCCAAATTTGTTTTATTATACCACTACTAGAGAAAAATAGGCCCTTTAAAGGGTTAAGCTCTTCAGACTTGACATCTAGTATAGCAGACTCAAATTTTGAACTGTTTATATTAATTCAATTTTTGATGACATGGCATGTTAGTATTTTTAGTTAGTTCTCCAGTTTAATATTATTACAATATTTGCAAGAATTTATGGTTTAGAATAAGACATCATTTCATTTGTTTAGTTTTCCCAAAATATTGATATTCCTCTTTAAGATGAGATCGGCGATTAATTCTACTTTTTGTGTTATTAGCTGCATTTCATCTTTTTTATGCCATATAAAATGCTTGAAAATATTTTATGATCCTTTGGCAAACGTTTTACAAAGAAGTTTGAGTGATGTTTCACCTTTTTTAATAGACATATTTGATACTAAATGTGTGTCTGTGATATCAAACAAACCGACTCGTGCATGTTTCACTTTGCTGCTTCATTAATTTATGATGCTACCTGAATTTGCGTTCTTAATCTGTTTACAACCTCTTTTCATTTGTTAACACTGGAAGAAAAATAAACCTATTTTAAATAAAAAATATTTACTAAATGAAAACTATTCAGCCCTCGTTACATTTTGCCTTTGGCAATCGTTTTGTCGAAGTGCCCGGTGTACCAAAAGTATTATATTTGTTGTTTTTTTGACTTAGACTTACATCGCTCCATAGTGGTCTAATGGTGTGTCCGAAAAGGAAAATTTATGACGCCATTCGCGCTAAGTTAAACGTTTATAGCTCCAGAACTAAATAATATATAGAGTTGGTTTTAGTTTCATTTAACAGAGAAGGGTACTAATTATATACTATATAAATATTAGGTAATAATTATAGATATTGAAGATTGCAGAACTAATTTTAGAATTTGTCATTACGATTTAGTCACAGTCGAGTTGCAAAGTTGGTGAAAATCACGAAGAATTTAACATAGATAATAGTCACATAATCACACTATACTAATAGTCAGTATAGACTATAGAGTTAATAGTCACATAGAGCAACTTTAGTCTCAGAAAGTCACAGTTGAGAAAAGTAAGTAAGTCTGCGCCTCTAAATTCCAGCGGCCGTTTCGCAGAGACAGCCTCCCGTCGATTTTTAAAAATTCATCTACAAGTTTGAAATTTTATTTAAGAGATACCATTTTCAGTAGCATAGTGCAATAAAGGACAAAAAATCACTTATTAAAAATTATAGATATCATTTATCACCAATAAAGATGTATTTATAATTATATTTATAAATTAAACAATTCAATTTTTATAAAAGTATTCAAGTTTCATTTGAATTAAGAATAAGTCTGTGCATAAAAGTAATTAACATTATAATTAAAAATATTCGTAAATTTACCTAAAGCTATTTTCTCGGAATTGTCTGACATTGCATTTAATATATTAATGAGTAAATAAGCTAAAATGATACTACTGATTTACTAAGTCTCATCCCGAACTGAATTTTCCAAGACGTGTAATAAGACCAATCCTTTGTAAGTATTGTTGTTAGAACTACGTACTGAAAACTAACACACATTTTGTTTAAGATTATAAAAACTGGATTTTAGAAAATTTTGAATTTCAAAACAATTTTTTTGTCATTCTTAATGTTCTTAAACCAAAATGATCAGCTTTTCATTAACTTTTTAAAATCTAATTCAATATGTTTCAGAAGTCTATGTTAAACAGTTTCACTTATAAATTTTAGATGGAACATAACTTTAACAATTTTAAGTCAGCTTTCAGTAAAATAACTCAGAGCTGAAACATTTTTAATTCTTTCTTTCCAGCTGGAGATAAAGAACTGTGCAATGAATTTCAGGACTGCATTACTCTAATACCACAATGCGTAAGAAAAATTGTTTGATCACATACTATGACGGGCAATAGTTTTGCAATGAAAGCACATTATTATCTATACTTATAAAAGACAATGTTTGTGTGTGTGTGTCTGCGATGTCCAGACGAATCTATCGCACGAACAGCCATGAAATCTGGCACACAGGTAGTCGTAATGGTGACAAGATGCACTTTGAAGCTGGAATTTTAAAATTTAATCTAGAAAATTTTATTACTTTTTTAAAAAAAATAGTCACTTTTCAAAAGAAAAAAAAATCCGGTATTCATAAAACTCTAGCATCCGATGTTCTAATAAAGATATATTTTTCAATTTCTTTTCTGGTAGTAAATCAATTATTTTTCTCTGACTTAAAACAAGAACGGTTAAAATATTTCATTTCACCGATTTAAAATTAATTTATTTCTTGATGGGATCAGCGAATTTTTCTCGAACGCCGACAATGAAGAACCACGACGTTTCTCCCAGTTTCGAACTGGCTACGCCATCTGGCGGAAGGAATCAGCCGTGATTTATTCCCTTCGCTGGAGGCAGTCGTAAAGCAAGCAATACCAGAACGTTCTGACTTGAAATCGTGAAATTATGAAATTCCAATGCTGAAATAAAGCAAATTTTATATATATATATGTTTTTGTATGTTTTTTTTAAAATTAAGTTCATTAAGTTATGAAAAAACGAAGTAATACCAAAGTAAAATTATGACAATGATATGCCATTATCGGGAAGAAAAATAAGCGGGAAAATCAATAATGTGTATCTTTTGTTTTGATTTTGTTTTCAAAACTTTTTCGTGTCATTGTGTGAGTTTCTTTCTTTTTTTTTCATTTTGTTGAAGTCCTGATTCCACAGGCAACGCCGTGCGCGTACTGCTGGTAAATATATATTTATCAGATGTTTGGAAGAAGTTCTGTCGACTTATTTAAGTAAAATACAAAAAAACACATAAAAATGAAGTACCTATCATTCATATAATTGTAATGATTTAGTTAGACCGCATTAGTGCTGCTTTGCAGCAAATTAATTCCAAGGGGATAAAGTTCATCTTACCAGACCAAGAAAAACTCGCATTTCTGAATTCACGTCATTAAATGTTTCATGGGAGAATAAATCATGTAATTCCTATACAATTGTTTCTTGACAAGGAATTCCTGTAACTGTCTAAAAAGTTGTATTCCAATGGAGCTAAGCTTCCGAATCCACGATGAGTAGTTTCACCTCGATGATTTAGCAGCATGAGGTGTGATTTTATCATGATGAAAGATAGCGTCTTTACGATTCATATGTATACGATTACCCTGTTTTACTTTCGTCAATACATTGGAGCATCAAAGACTTGGTTACTTGAGAGAAATTTATTGCAATTTATATTCCGCAGTACATGTACACCATTTTGGAAAATCATTCCTTCTAATTAAATTTAAGAGGCCCTGCTACGTGAAACATTGTTCTTCGAAATCTGCTGTTTTGACAATATTCCCATTTCAAGACACCTGCTAAGTTCGCTCTAAAACGTTTCGTTTCCAGAAAGAGATTTAGTAGAAATATAGGTATTAAACTGTTTTGCTGTTCCTTTTCTTAGTGGAATCCACTAATCCCGTTAGGCATTGTGAGAGCATGCTTTTGTCTGTAAATAGTATTATAGATATTGTTACAAAGCTATAAAGTCGTTTCCCTGAAATGCTAGACTTGGCGACAAATTTGGCGACTTGGCGGTAAATTTGGCGACGTTGGCGCCAAATTTGGCGACCATTTTGGCGACTTTGGCGACAAAGGGAATTTTCTAGAAGGACCTCAAATTTTAAACCTATTTCTACTGGTTTCATGAACTTTCTAGAGATTACGTCACTTCCTACAAAATGAAGTCACTTTCTGTTGAAAAGTATAAAGGCAAGCTCTCAAGCCAAGAAGAGTTCAGTTGGAATTTGACCTGCAAGCAAGCTGGTGAGTTAACAAGAAACCTTTCAGCGTTGTCTTGAGATTTATTGGTAGTCTCTGTTGTGAATTTTTACTATTGCTATGTTAATACTTGTGCTACGTTTCTTTGCTTGGGAATATTTGTAAAATAAAGAGCTTTATTTTTTTAAATCCTGCTTATTGGATTGCATTCACGTACACCCACAAAGCAATTTCGTTACAATATATTAATGCATGGTAGTAATGAGACATTCATGAAATTCTACGTAAGTCAAATAATTTAGAATGTTTATTTCTCTTGTTCAGTTTATCTGGTTTATTATCCAGCAGGAAAGCCAGTACGAGAACGAAGATAATGAGAAACTGTATATAAGAATATGGTACTTGTCTCCCTTTAGGAGCGTATTGATAGTGGTGTGGTCAGCTAACAATTCCAACACTGTAACAAGACATACCTGTAATGCTCTCTTTTGAAATGATGGCGCAAGTTTTTAGAAAATTATCTCTAGTTACACGTACACAGAAAACTCATTGTAGAACTTAGTTCAGTATGTCACACTGTGGAATAAGAACTTGGCTTGAATTGTGTCTCCGAGAGATACTAGGTTTAAGGATTTTCAGCAACAAAGGCTTTTATCCCCTAGTTCAAAAAAATATTCATTCCAAAATTCGTTTCAATCTGCTTAAAAATTAAGTAAAATGGCCATCAGGAGATGGACTAGAAAAACTGCTGATCCAATTCGGTCAAGACCAAAAGAAATGGCGTCCTCCTAGAAGGGCGGTGATATTCTTTTTCTTGGAGTGAGAATTATTTCAAAACAACAAACAAAAACATGTCACCTCTTTCTCCCGAAGTCGAAATCCATTTGAAGTGTGTTTACAAAAAGCAACCCTCAGAGGCATGGAAATGCGCCAAGCATTCTACCAACCATCGCCAACAGTAGCTAAAAATCATAGTAACCTTTTGTGAGGGCTCTGTGCCTTAAACGCTCTATATGAATGGCTTTAAAGCCACCCGTACTAACCGCATACTTACGGATCCTACTATTGTAGTGTTTGAGGTAGTTTCTCATTGGCTCTCAGAGTCACGTGACTTCGCTTGCCTCTAAGAGACGACAAAGCTCTTTAACTCTTTCGATACGAGAACGTCCCAAACGTCCCTTCAAGCACCAGACGGCGGCCGTCCGAAACGTTCACATATCCCTGCGATATTCCCACCCCCTTTCGTTTAGTGTGATTGATTTCAACCCCGCTGTGCGCGCTTTCTTCGTTAGAGTGGCTTGCCCAGATGAGTTGGGAAAAAGGGGGGTTTCTTAAAATTCGGAAAGTGCCAGCTGTCATTGTCGTTTTTGAGGGGGGAAGTGAATTTCCCTTATCTTTGAAAGAGGAACTCGGGCGTTCCCGTATTGCGAGCTCCCTCTATTCCAATTGTCTTAGTAATCAGAAGGTTAATCCAAGTTCTGTGGCAGAGAATTTAAGTTGTTTTATATCCGTCAACTAAATTATCTAGAAACCCTCAATTAGTGAGAAGAGCAAGATTAAAATGAAAGTTTTACGAAAATGAAGAGTACATTAATTATGAAAAGAGAATAATTTCCTATGACATCATAAGAAGCAAACGAAGTCACATGACGCTGAGAGTCAATGAAAAGCGATCTCAATCACTACCATAGTAGGATCGTAAATATGCATATTAACCCAGGAATGTTGGCGTTACTTCATATACATCGCAGTTCGAATAGGAGGATGAGTCAATTTGACTCAATGTTAACATTCTACGGTTAATTCATAGGGTTCATATTCAACATATCAGTCCAGTCATATTCACCATGCCCGCCAGTTACTTCATGACTGGCTGGGTGATACTTTGTGAGTGCTCGGCATGCAACAAAAACAACTAAGCCTGTACAAACAAAAAATTCATTTTTACCCATTTAGTTTTTACTGTCAAAAGCATAAAAATTTTTTAAGTATTAGAGAAAAATATTTTTTAAAAAAAAGATGATGCTTAATCAATAGTCGTTACAGTAACTTGCAAATAGTTTAATACTGAACCATGTTAAACTATTCGTATTAATTTAAATTTTAACTTCCTTGACCAGCTGGATTGTGTCTGAAAAATATTAGCTAATTCATTATCCTGGAAAAAATGGTGTTTAATAGATTGACAGACCTGACCCTAAAATGATTTAGAAACAAAAATGATTTTTTCTTCAGATCGTTTTAATTCATTGATATTCTGGTTGGTTAGGATGCATTTATTTAATTTGCAAAAAAGGATAATCTTGCTGATTTATCAAAAATCGTGTTTGAAAATTTTTAGATTTTATGCTTTGAATTTTTATATTATTGTAGAGCACATTTTTGTATATTAAGTTAGTAGCTTGAAAGATGATAAAAAGTATAATTCCTCAATTTAAAAATTAATTTATGTTTTAGTACTTTCTACCATATTCATATTGCATGAGAAAAATTCTTCCAAACGGACCTGGGCATTGCAGTAAAACAGAGCAAGCTTATGGCAGTGAAAAACAACGACTTGAGGTAAGATACTTTATACCACAAATACAAGTGAAATAATTTAACAAGAGATATTAAAAATTTAAATGTAATTAAACAGAATGGCGCAAAAATGCAACAACTTCCAATAAAATACAAAAGAAAAATACTTTAATTTATACAAAAAAGAAATTACAGAAGAACCAGTAGAAGTAAACAATAATAATAACTACAGTGGAATCTCCCTATAACGAAATCGCTTGGTTCCAGTTGAAAAATTCGGTATAGAGAAAATTCCGTTATACGGAGATTAGAGATTTTTGCAGTTATTGAAGTAAATGTTACAAACCTTTTAGTATGTGCGATAAGTTCAAAAATATTTAATTAAGACTTTCAATTAAAAATGAAGCAATATTTATTATAAAAAAAACCATCTCATCACATCTCAATCAATCAAATTTATTATAAATTTGTTAAAATTATGCTAATTTTTATTGTATAAATAAAATGCTCAAAAGTGAAGACAATTCACCAATTTAGAGAATAAGATATACTAGTACGGATAAACATAAAATGCGTATTGTCACATCCATTTGCTGTTTCCACCCCGATTCTTGGAATCATGACCCGTAGAAATGTTGCTCCCTGTGTAGAAACCCAGGTCCCCACAACTGCATTACCCTTCACTTAGCATTCTATTGTTATGTGGTATCGCTGGAATGAACAATGCGAGTGGTTTCAGAAACAGGCACGTGTGAGCGATTTGTTTGCACAGAAATTAGCAACTTTCTTCAAAAATGACAAAAATCGAAAAGATAAAGGTCTGAAAAAATTCGTTATAGGGAGACAACCACTTCATTATATGGAAAATATTTTGAATGTTATTTAACATTCCGATTAAAAATTTCGTTCTAGGGAGAAATTCGCTGTAGGGAGACTTCGTTGAAGGGAGATTCAACTGTATATACCTTTTGCGCGCAACGCAGCAGCATCCAGTAATTGCATTAACAACATTGTTATAATAAATTAACCAATGGCCATTCAAATGGAGAGTTCACCATTCGAGTTCTTTTATATTTGTTTTTTCCCATTTTATTTGTTTAATCTTAATGTGTTATAATTTTATTCCAATATCATATTTATTGTTTGATTGTATCTTAATTGGTGAGTTTATTTAAGTATCTTGATACCACAAACACATTTATGGGATTTTTTTGTTGAAGCTTTTGTCGAAGATTCGACGCTGACTTGATGCATACAAGGTGTCCTGAACTAATTGCGGCCAAATAACAAATTTCTAAACAATTAGAAAGGCATATACTTCCATATGGAATACTGATTAAAATGACGTAGAGAATTTTATTTTACTCTGCTTAATATCAATTATTGCTGAAAAAGTTACGAAGTCTAAGTTTTTGTACATTCCTCGGTCCCATCAGTCATAATTAATAGAACATTTTTGAGACACTAACATAAGAAACAAAAATGTTCCACTCTCCTTTTAGAAAATCTGAACGAGTTATGAAGCTATGAATATTGCTATTTTAGATCATTTCAGTGCCTAAATCAAGGAAGATCCCTAAGATAAATAGGATAACCTCTAGGTATCCGCAGAGGTACATCCATGTTTTGCCAATATTATAACTCGATTACTAGTCTCGTCTTCGTTGATATTCATCGATCGATTTAATATCAATTTATTTTTATTTGTTTACCAGCCGCCTTTAGAGACCAGCTAGCTTATCTTCTTTTAATTTTAATTTCAGATCCATGAATACACTATGAATTACTCTAAATAAGCAGTTTCCATACCTGACATTAGATATTTTACGATAGCCATGAGACGAAATACAGATTGAAACGTATACATACCTAAAATACTGTTTTAAACTTGCACAATAAACGTGAAGTATTCTGACTAATTAGCTATGCTTGCAAAATGGCCAAATTTGTCCATTTGCTGATACTAGGGAATTTAATCAGTTTTATTACACGATCTCTCACGAAAATGGTTGGTGCTGGATGCCAGCAACCATTGATGACTTATCTATGGGTCAAGAGCTATGAGATAAGAATGGACGAAATCGGTATAATCATTGGCTCTGAGGGACGCTGTTAAATTTTTCCTATAGAGAATGTACAGCAAATTAGTGTTTTTTTAGATTTCATTTGAAAGTGTTTGGTGGTATGGGACAGGAGACATTTGATGACTATCTAGGGATCATGAGTTTTCGTATGAAATAAAAATTTGCGAAATCGGTACAGTGGTTTCTACTAGGGAGTGAATGGATGAGATCTATATATTGATTGCTTTAGCATCCATAAATATTTGTCGTGAGATTTTATGGCCGCGTTGGCCTAGTGGCAATGTGTCGGCCTTGTAGCCGGAGTGTTCCATGTTTGAAATTTCATTCCACTGCAGATCCGTCTTGTGTTAGATCTGTAGCAAGTCATATGTATGCGTGAGTCAAATGAACTCCGGCTAGTGTGGTGCAAAAATACCCACACTGGCCCGGCCTACGCAAGAAGGGTGTAGGGCCAGTAGAGGACCAGCGGGGAGAGAGCCGCTCCACCAGCATGTGGAGGACGGGATTTATTGGGTACAATAAGATGATACAGGCATTGCCCAAACGGGGCAGTATTTTTAAATACAAGAGAACTGGGAGTGTAAACATGGTTCGACCCACCTCAGTGGGGGGAGAATAACTTGATTTACTGCTCGAGAATGCAAGGAACAGTAAAAATATATAAAAAATAGATAAGTATTGAAAAAGAAACAAACAAATAAACACAGAAAAAGCAGTAAAAATCAGGTATATAAAAAAGTCAAAGATTGAAACTCCATAGTATAAATACAAAACACACACAAACAACACAACACGTCAAACGACACACAAAACAGAAATAAAAACTGTACCAAGCATAGAATTAAAAATACATAAATTAATAATAGTTACTTCTTAGAGAGAAAGGAAGAAATTCCGTTAGTCAACGGTAATCCACGTCCAGCGTATAAGGGAATATCAAATTATCAATTACAGGATGTTTTTTTGAGTAAAACTGAGCAAGTTGAAAATTACTTTATGTCCTATATAGGATAAAAACGGACAATGAGAGAGGAAAGGGAATGAAATTTTGTAGTCTAAAAATAAAAACAAGGTCAAAAAGTAGAATGCATAGCCCCATCCCCCCCAAAAAAAATCTAAACAACCGTTAGGGCATTGACAACGTGGCAACAGGTTTCCAGAACTGCGGAGAGACTCGGGAATTGGAGCAGCCATCTATTGTCGGGGCTCATGGACCAATAGCTGGCCTACTGCGACGAGAGAATCCCACACCAAGGAACCGACTGGGTACAGTCAGTTTAAAAAAAAGACGCATTAACAAGTGGATAGCGGAAACCATTATAAACCTATAGAACTGAGTCATTCAGTGAAAAATTAAATAAAAAATAAAAAGTATTTCTTAGAAAGCTCAAATCATGTGGAGCGGACGTTTGGAGAGGGCGGTGCCAGCTCAGATTTCATCCGCGTCATCTGACCCCTGTTCAAAATTACGAGGTCCATCCCAAAATAGACCTCGTCTTGTATCAAAACAGGTCAATATAACTTCGTGCTAACTATGATGAGATGTAATAATTTCTTTAATTTTATAAATTTATAACTAAAAGCGTATTTGAGGAACTATATACTCTCTAGTCGAATTTACCTAAACAATTCAAACCATTTAGAATTTTTTAAAAAATAACTTCAGAATATTTATAACTTAAGATTCTTCTGTATAACTAAAATTGTACTTCAAAAACTTACTAATCTTCTAAAAATGTTAAATGAAAGTATTTTAACATATTCTAAATAATTGTTCTTTTAAAAAATTATTTAATTAGAATTTAATACTTAACATTATAAGAAAAACTACCAAACTTAAATGACCATAGAAAAAAAAGAAAAACGAGTGACTAGAGCAATTTAAATTACTACAATTCTTCAAATTTATTCTCTCGATTATAATAATTATCTTTCTTCTGTCTATTTGTTGGTATTTACAGAAGACTGTTATTCTGTCAGCTTTTTTTACAGAAACTTTAATTATTTTCTTTATTTTTCAGATCAATGAATGTTATTCGGACATAACAACTTTAGTAAGTTTCATCTATTTCTTTATTCGGGAAAAAAAATTTTATAATTAGAAAAGAGAATGTCGCAATTTCTTCTTTCGGAAGCATTAATTTGCTTTAATTGGTTAAAAAATGTCTCCTTGAATTTTTGAATAGGGTCTCTCCCATTAAACATGCAAGAAGTAATGATAAATATTTCCAACTCTTTATCAATTTAAAATACAAAAAAAGATTTATAAATTAATAATCTATACCTATTCTCATCGCTTTTTCTCTTTATTCAATGCCAATAATTCTAAAGTAGCAAGATGTTTAATATGAAAATTGCATTGCAACTTCTTTTTTTGGAAGCCAATCCCCTCGACAAAATTTTAAAATATTTTGGAGCATTTTTGTTTCTTTTGCAGTTTCAAAAAAATTAATGGTTTAATTTGGTTTGTAAAAGGACACTTATCAAGAATTTTAGAACATTTTATAACTAAATATATTTGTAGGAAAAGAGTTCATTTGTTTGTTATAAATAAATGAGGGAGAAAAACCTTTTAAAATTTAATATGCCTTATTTCCGTATAAATTTATAAAAATTATAACAGTTAAACAGAAATATTTTGCTGAAACACTACGTGAGAATCTTATATTAAATAAGTACAAGACATTTTTATTATTTTGAAATAATTTTTTTAAGTTACTGTATTTACAAATCAATTTCACGGAATTTTTCATTGTACACCTTCTGAATAAATTTCCTTATTGCATTTGCTTTAGATACCGTCGGTATACTGCTAAAAGTGACCAAATAAAAAAAACAAGAGCAACATAACTTAATGTTTTCATTTAAAATGCCATCTCTGTAACAGGATGAATCAGGCATATGAATATAATGAGTATGCTGCTTATATATTGATAGGAGTGATTTTTTCTGTTACAGAGAAGACATTTTTAAACTAAAAGAAGGCATCAAATAATTTTTTCTTTTCTTTCCGCTTGGTCACTTTTACAGCATATCGACGATGCAAGTAATTCGTAGATAAAAAAAAGTTAACCTTGCTGTTATTTTTCCAGAATTGTTTAACATTCCTACGTTCTATTTTCTAATCGTCTCTTGTAATCTGTCATTATCTTTCCCGCTGTTTGTTTTCACAAATATTGATTTTTTAAATTCTAAATTCTTCTTAGATGCGTATTAAACTGTTTCGAGTATTTTGAGTAATTTCCTTTACATAAATTATTTGAAATAAATCTATCCGGCAATACGTTTTGCGATAATAATCCTTTATTTTGCAAATTAAGGGTTCTTACTCGTTTAAGCACTGATTATTCAATTTATTATAACCAATTTTTTATATCGATATAATTTTAAAAATTTTTAAAGCCAATATTTTTAACTTTTTTTTTTTTAAAAGTTGTTTTTGGTAAAATATCGTTTCATTTTAACCAAATATTAATCATTGATTTTGTGTATGGGCTCTTAGAACGATTTCAAAATTTTTTTAAATAAAAATTTCATCTGTTCGAGTAATTTGTGAGCATCTACGAAGAAATGTTCTATTATACAATTCCATGAATTGCAGATTATATTCTAAAATTATGTTGTTTGTAGAATTTCCTGGTTTAACTCGGGCATCAATCAATTAAACAAATAATGTAAATTCATTAAACTGATATGAATCAGGATTTAAAATTCTTTGTAAAATTATTTTAACAGCTGCAATAACAAATAAACACGCTGTTTGGGCAAAATAAGTTCTTGGAATATAGGAAGGGAGATTTGCAACGAATATTTCAGATCAATATGTAACTTTTAATTATTAATTTAATGGAAAGCTAAAAGGAGTTCTTAAATAAAATAAATAACTTTTACAGTAAATAAATGATAAAAAACTTCGTGTTCAGTGTAGTTGTGAGTAGCCTATTATTTTTCAATTTTTTTTAATTCACATTTACAATGTGTTAATTTAAATGAATATCTGTTTCTTGTTTTTTTTTTTTGCTTTTATTTTATTAAAATCCATTAAAAAAATTAAAAAGCACGAAACTTTTCAAAAGAAAAATAGTTATTTTTTTAAAACAGCTTAAACAGATCTTGCAATCGCTAGATCTATTAACTCTGCTTTTTTTCTAGTTATTTACCTACTTGTGTAAAATCGATTTTGTTTAATTTATTCTGAAAAAATGTTAATTTTAAAATTTGAATATTTTTATCGATTACTCGTATCCAGAATTATTTTTATAGAATAATTATTTCCTCCTGTAGCTCCTGCTGTTCAATAAAATTACCGAGTTTATGATAGTTTATTGTCTTTAATTCTAAGAGTTTCAAAGCAATGAACAAAATAATTTTTGTTCTACACAATATTTTCTGAATACATAATATTCCATATTGTAAAAATAGCATAGAATAATATTATCCTGTATTATTGAACCTCTTTCTTTCCGTACATAATTTCAAATATTCATTTTAACAATACCTTTTTACCTCATTTAAAAGATAACTATATTTGATCATAATAAGTATTCATTATTTTTCAAGTATATATTAAAGATTTCACGCTTACTTATTAAGGAAATAAAAATTAATATTATTAACAATTTATGTCAAATTTCACAATATATTGAAAACAAATGTTAACATCTTATGTTTATTGATTATTGTTTGTTTATTCCTTTCAGCCAAATGGAGATGATTGGACGTCTTTTCCAGAATTAGCCGATTTCTTGGTATTTCTTTTATCTATATCTTAAGATATGCTCATAAATTATAAATACTTCATTATCTTATCATTATATAGAATTTGGAGGAGAAAATAAACACTTTTTAGAAGGATTCTTAAGCATATCTAGCTTATAAATATTAAGAGAGAAACGTAAAATTATCTGATTAAAAGACATCCTTATATTATCTAAGCGTTAATAGTCGCACAAAAATCCGTTACGAAACATGAATGGCACCTTATGCAGCAATATAAGGTATGTTGGTTTCATGTGTATTAACTCTTTAAGTTAGACATTCATTTATAAGGCTATTTTAAAGACTAAACAAATATTTATTAAATGATTAAAACTAACACATTCCATAACTTATCGAAACTGCGTGCATCGTCACTTCATTCTGGCGTACTAGTTTTAAATCAAATTCAAAGCAAGATAACGTCTGTCTGTTGCCATTTATCTGATAACCTTCTCTTTTATAATAATAAATAAATTACAGTCAGGTTTTTGACAGACATTAATAAAAATATGCTTACAGATCTTTACAGAATTTCATTTTTAGAAAAAATGCTGCTATCTGCTACTAAAAATGGGAAAAGTGTTTATGTGTTCACAAGGACAAAGTTCCGTTATTTCCAATTGATTGGCCAATATATAGGGGACGCATACATATTGTAGCCTACCGGAGTTAAGTTTTAACTACAAATTTACGTGCAGCAATTGAATCTAGTAGAAATATTTGAGGATAATTTAGGTTAGTTTACGTAAGAGAATCATAATTTGCTATTTTTTTGACCAGAATTAAAGAGGTAACGCCTGAGCGGCGCGATGTTGTTGTCAGCTTACATGCTTGAATCAAAAAAGGTAGATAAGAATGCACAGAAAGTTTAGGCACACAGAGAAGTGGATTTCCCCGGAAAGACTCGTGACTCGAAAACTCGAAATGAAAGTCGTAGTGTGCTTATTACGATGGAAGTAGAAGTAATTAAAAATTAGGTGTCGTTAGAACTGATTTAAGAAAGTTAAAAACTTAAAATATCATATATATATATATATACAGAATGTGTATTTAGAGTTCCCATAAATGGGTTCAATATACCTAGAGATTACAGAAGTCTTGAATATCTCGCGACTGAATGTCGCTGGACACATGTCAGGAAAGACCTTCTGCCAGAAACCATCTGATCTCTCGAGGACTAGCCGCAGTTATGATTAAGGACAGATATGCAAAAATCCAGAAATGGCGCGATCACTTTCACAGTACATCACTAACCACATCTGATCATCACCAGTGTTCATCTTCTCTTCTGAAATGGATCTGTAAAACATCTGGACAGGCAATTAGGGTGCCTTCCCAACTGCGGGGACTCGCTGAACGATTACGTTACAATATATGTTTACTTTATATTCTGTCGAAACCATGACTTATTCGTTTATATGTATTTCAACTACTTAGAGGCGACTTCTTTCTTTTTGCCCCTTTAAAATCGGGTCTTTTGGGGAGGATACGAAATGAATTGGACTCTCCTAACATGGGTGGTCATTTACCCCACCACCTATCCCCTGCTGTAACCCTTCCTTAAGGCGAACGGAAATAAGCTGTGGTTGGAAAGGATAATTGGACCCCATACCACGCTTATCCGCGAAATGATCACAGAACCTCACCTCCCCTCAAAAGAAGACAACTGCTTCAGACCGGCTTTCGTCGATGTTAGAGGAAATGTTTAAACCGTCAGGGACCGCCTCGCTCGGTGTGAAAGGGTTAACTATCTCAGTAAATTATATTCCACATTGAAAGGATGACTTCATACTGAAGATAACACTTATTATACTTTTTTCAATTTCCATTATAAACCTTTCAGGGCGGAGGTTTATTATGAAATAACTTCTTTAAGGAGCATTTTTCCGAAGCAGGTGGTCATCTTTTGGGGTTCTGGCAGTAAAAATACCTTTTCTGATATTTAAAAAAAAACAGAGGTCAGCTTAATTTTTCTTACGGATTAACACACAAATTAACTTCGCTTTTGCTTAGAAAAATAAATTGATTATCCTCTTAAAAGAGATAAACATTTTAATTAGCCTCACAAAATTAAATTTACTTCCACAATGGTTTATATAAGGTTTCTAATTATTATTTTTTTCCGAAGCTCACATCAAATTCACTTTGACAATCGGGATTACTTTAACACTTTGTTCTTCATTATATGTTATTCAGCACAAATTTTATGACCTACAAAAATTTTTTTTCTTTAGTATTTAGCATGAATTAAATTAAATTATGCCATTAATTTATGAACGTGTCGATATAGTTCACCAAAATAAAATGTCCTAAATATTGAATAATACTCTAATTATTCTAAAATTTCTTTAATAATGTAATTTTTTTTCTTTTGTGATATTTTTTTCCGGATCGAATATATTGCTTTTTCATTCATCGGCTCTCATTTACAGAATTTGATTTAATATTAAAATTGATGTTTCCATATTAAGAGCCAAGATGGAATTAAATTATCAATTTAATTTTAATTCTTAGAATGATTTCTGTAAACTCGTAGGATAATCATAATGAATTGCACCAGGAACCTATTCTAACAAAGCAGGGCATTCAAATTTTAAGAAGCCGAAGCAGTGCACTGAAATTTTAAGTTGATTTTTTTTTCTTCTATCAAATGCATAAAAAGTTAAGAACCGAGTTAGGCAACAAAGAACTTCGTGATGTTAATGATAATACGGATTTAAACAGATTACTACTAATAATATATGTGTAGGAGTAATAAATGCAGATTTAAACATCCGAACATCTATGATTTCCAATTAAAGTTTCTCTTTCATACTAACAGATTATAAACAGTATTCAATGCATTTTTCAGGATTGTGTCCAGTATCTCGGATATAAGTGCAAACCTCGAGAAAGTAGTGAAAGTAGCGAATCAGGAAGCAGTGGAAGTAGCGAATCAGGTAGCAGTGGAAGTAATGAAAGCAGAAAATCAAGAAGTATTGGAAGGAGCGAATCAAGAAGTAATGAAAGCAGCAAATCAAAAAGAAACAAGCACTGCAAATCAAAAAGAAACAAGCACAGCAAATCAAGAAGTAGCGAACACAGCAAATAAGGAAGTAGTGAAAGTAGCGAATGCAGTAGCTGTTAGTGAAAGCAGCAAATCAGGAAGTAGCGAGCGCAGCAAATCAGGAAGTAGCGAGCGCAGCAAATCAAGAAAAAGCGACCACAGCAAATCAAGAAGTGGAGAACACTGCAAATCAGGAAAAAGTGAAAGCAGCGAATCAAAAGAATAGTGTTTCTGGAAAAGAAAGAAAGAAAAATCCAAGCTAGACCTAGCAGCGCTAAATATTATTTCACAATCAAAAGGTCACAATCTTGAAACACGTTTGTACCTTTCCTTTTGAATTATTTACAAAAACAAAATAAAATTACAGTTGGAGTAATGAGATTTGTGCATTGTGCATATCTCAAAGTAGCGAATCAAGTAGCAGCAAAAGAGCATAAAATTGGAGAAGTAACGAAGAAGCGAATCAAAAGAATAGCGATTTTTGAAAGAAAAGAAAGAAAAATTCCAGGCTACACCTAGCACCTCTAAACGTTTTCACCCAATCAAAATGTCGCATTCTTGAAACACGTTTGTACCTTTCCCTTTCGAATTTCTTGCAAAGACATAATAAAAGGCACAAAAAACATTTTTTTCTATTTTTGTATTTAGCATTTACTTAGATTTTTTATCTACATTATATATAAAGCGTAAATTTATTATGACAAAGCAAGAGAATCTCCATCGAAATATTTCCTTTTAATTCTCGCAAGTACAGGCTGTTTGCAAAAGAATACTCAAACATTTAAGGCTAGTTTCCTCCTCCTCAACAAAACAAGTAAGCGCACCATTTTACGAATACTGTCCTATCGCCACAAAAAAAACCCTAGACACGAGACATGCCTGTGGTGGTCGGTATGGAAACGGGATATTCCACTGCGTTTTGGGGGTGAAGGAAAGTTCTTTCTTTCATTTGGTGTAGATAGAACCGGCGGAAGTCTCATTCCTCTTTGTACTTCATTCTAAAACGAATTCCTCGCCTAACGGAAGTGCGCTTAGTTTGCCAAATGTTGCGGTTGTTATTATGTCAGTATCCCTCCTTTCTTCAACTCGTCTATTTAAAGCAACCCTGCTCAGGGTTTTTTTGCTGGCATTAGGACAGTAACAGTATTTGACGAATTGAAAACTCGAATAACTGCAGCCATCCAAACTGCAACATCGAACACGCTGAAAAAAGTGTGGAATGAGTTCTTCTATCAACGGATTTTGTTCGTTTTTCTGCTGGTGGTCACAATGAACATTTATAATTTCATAAACTTTAAAATGCAATTTTTGATTTAATTTGTCCGGGATTATCGTTACTTCTTTAGTTTTGTAGTTGTAAATCTTGAAAGTTGGGATATTCTTTTGTAAACATCCTGCATATTTAAGATTTAGAAGAATATACCAATTACAGTTATATTGAAGCGAAAGATCCTGTTACATTGCAAGTTTTCACTTTTAATCTTATTATATAAATGCTGGAAAAAGATGCTAACTTTATTGATTTT
This sequence comes from Araneus ventricosus, assembly GCA_013235015.1. Lineage (NCBI taxonomy): Eukaryota > Metazoa > Arthropoda > Arachnida > Araneae > Araneidae > Araneus > Araneus ventricosus. The sequence continues at coordinate 139,130 of BGPR01001905.1, read as the reverse complement.
GCTCAAGACTGCACATTTTTATTCACATTCTGAAGTCACACTCTCTTATTTATTTTCTGACGAATATCAACAGCGAAATTACAAGTACATTATTACTGATTTATGTTTTAAATTTTCCATGCTCATCAAATTTTCATTAACAAAACACAAAAATTTTTCGCTTATTAAGTGTATTTCTACTATATAATTATCCCTGAATAAAATACAGCCGAACCGACATACATCGAACTTTCATACATCGGCCATATACGCCATACATCGAACTGCCATACATACTTTCATACATTAACATTTTTGCATTTGTAACTTTCGATTTTGATTAGAAAAACTGTTTCTGTACGTTGAATAAAAATTTTATATCTAGAACACAAATTTTCGCTTAAATAATCATGTGTACTTATTAGACTCAAAAGCGAAGATGAACGTCGTTTTCGAGTTGAGATCTAAATTAAATAAGAAAAAAATGTTTTATCGATTCAAACAATGATAGAAATACACAGAAAACTGGAACGTTATTCACAAAAATGACAACAAGAAAGGTCAGTGATATGTTATTCTTTTCCTCTCTTGTGTGCATCCCTTTCCTAATTTGAAGCGAGATTTTTTATTTTAAATGCTGTTAGTTATATATTTCTCAGAACATGCATCCCATCTTATTTATGTTTGGTTACGCCAAGTTGCTGGTAATCAACGGTCAAGAAATAAAAGTTTCAATATTATTAGGTTTATTCTTGCCAACAGTCATCTTTTCAGTCTAGGTCCTAAATCAGATGATCTGGATCCTTAAAAATTAGATCTACCAACTACTCTCTCCTGTTTAATTCTTTATAATGTCATAATTTAAATTTTCTTCTCTCGTTATATAATTTATTTCAAAAATTTCTTTTCTTTTTAGATTGCTAAATCCCCTTTTAATTTTTTTTCCGGGCACGCTTTCGCCCCGCTGTGGCCTAACGGTAGGGTCTCGGCTTTTGGGTCGAAGGGTTCCAGGTTCGAAGCCCGATTCCACTGAAGATCCGCCGTGCATGGGGCCAAATGCACGTTAAATCATACGTAGTGGACAAACGTCCTCCCGTTGGTGCGGCCTGGAAGTTTGGAAAGGGGGTGCCAGCAAACTGCAAGAAATTGCGACAAGTACGGTATCTACAATTCTGAAAAATTGTGATTGCTTTATCAGAACCTTTGGGGAGATCGGAATTGATTTAAATCCTTAAAATTTGACAAGATTCAAGTATCGATATTAAAATTGGTAAAATGATACTAGGGCACATTCATGAGTTGCCCCTTCATTATGGATAAAGCGACTAAATATGCTGAAAATATGGGAATTTCGACTTGCAAGCCATCTCTAGATGGTTGAAAAATTTGAAAGATGTGTTTCCACATATCAAAATTTCTGTATGTCGATTATTTATCGGGTATCTTCAAGGTATATAGAAGTTCGAAAGTTGTTTTGAATCATACATTTTATATTGATGATCTTGAATTTCCAGATAAAAGGATTTTTTAAACGTTTTGATAAAATTCGAGTTTTCTGTACTTGAGGCAAAGATTGTTAGATATTTGAAATAAGGAACAGAACAAACATATACTTTAAAAAATGTTAAGATTTTCCGTAGGACATTTCGAATTTATAACTTTTAATGTGACTCATTTCTTACCTATATAACGAAATGTTATCAATGCGCTTCCTTGAGTTTTTTTTTTATTTATTTATAGTGTAATTGTATATCAGTCTATTAATGGCATTGACATAAGAGCGACGATAGAAAATTTGAAAAAATGTGGTTTTAAATTCTATTGAATCCTTGATATTAATACTAGGAAATTATAAAAAAATGTTATTTTATTGTTGAAATAAGAAATGTTTTCTGTTGACTCTCCTTATATTTTAATTAATAATACATTTATCCACGAATGATTTAACTCTTCAAACACAATGCGACTTTTTTCTTCTATCCCCTTTAAAACCGGGACCTTTTGGGAGGAAGAAACATGAATTAGACTCTCCCAACCTGGGTGGTCATTTACGACCCCACCCCTGCTATAACCTTCCATTAAGGGGCACGGAAATGGGCTGCTGTTTCCAAGAATAATTGGACCTCCCTACCGCGCTTGTCTCCTAAGCGATCTCAGAACCTCACCTCCGCTGAAAAGAAGCCAACCGCCTCAGACAGGCCTTCTTCCCTTTGGAAGGGAAATTCTTAGACCGCCTCTCTCACTGTCAGAGGGTTAAACATGGAAATGGCTCAGTATAGCCATTTTCAACTCTATTGATATTAAACTTTTTTAGCCCATTCACATAAAATGCTGTGTTTGGATCGTTAATCGAATTAGTGAATTTTATATCTTTAAATCTATAATCATGTCAATATGGAAATTAATTTAAAAGATAGAAATCGATTATGCATATGTACTACTTTCACTTGACCAACAACTTCCACATTTTCTCACAAATCTACAATTTGGGTGTAAAGACCGCAGAATTTCATTTATCCTCTTTGCATTTTTGAGTTGAGTTAGAATAGGTTTCCGTACGCACTGAGATATAAACTGACAAGCCGTCCAACCAACCACAGACTTGGTTCTAAATTTAATTTTCTGATACAAACATTAGCCGAATTAGCCGTATATCAGCAATGCTAAACTTTGGAGTTATGTTTCATTTGAACAAATTTTACAAATTTGAACAAAATTTTTATAATACTAGGAACTAGAAAATTATTTTGCATTATAAATTTTGGAAATCACTATATTATGGAAAAATATTATAACCAGTGGCGGCTCGTTTCATGTAATCTTGGGGTTGCTGTCCATCCTGCGCATCTTTAATCCTTCACTGCGCAGTAACGCATATTTGAACCACTTATAATTTTTGTCTTTTTTCATTAATTTTAAGTAGTTTTATATTTAATGAATAAATAATAACATATTTTCTTACAATAGATAAGCATTTTAACAAGTTAAATTTAATAAAAAAATTAAGCTCTCAATTTGTATTCTGTTTTCTGTATTCCTTATTACATTAAAAAAATTAACATAAAATGACAGTATAGTGCAGAAATAAAATAATTTTCTTATTAATTAACGAGAATAAAGTGTTATAGTATAACTAATATAAACAGAATCGTAAGCGAATAATATTTATTAGTATCAGTAAAAATTATTTAAAAATAAAATCCATTCTTATTTTGTTTTCAGCGAAAGAACAAAAATATTAACCTTGATGCTTTCACGACGATTAAAAAATTTTGTAACCATTGAAATCACAACAGCTACATGTAATCTTATTCCGATTCATATTGTGTGCGTCACGAAATATTTTATTCTTTTTTAATGTTAGATAGCTGATTTCAAGCTCTGATGTATAATGTAGTAACAGGAATTGCCAAGAGGAGAAAAAAATGAATAATTTATTCTATTACATCTATCTAAAGGTAGCCTGCGATAATTTAAATTGGGAATATACTTATCAACATTCCGTAAGAAATTTTGTTCCATTAAGAGAACCGTGTTTTATTCAAAATAGAAGCTTCTTAAACTATGAAAAATTTCTATTATGTATTTTATAAGCATTTGTAGCTAAAAATTATCAAAAAATTTTTTGGATTGCAAGAAATTCCACTACTATAAATTAAAATAATAATATTATAATTAAATAAATAATATTTCAATTCAAATTTTGTTTAAATTAATTACCCTTCATTTCTTTATTTCTTTTCAAAGTTTTAGCACGCGAAAAAATTTTCCTCCTGAGAGAACGTTTAAATCTCCGTTTCTAACGCGACGGAAACTGTCGATTTCGAAACTACCCTTTCAGCTTAAAATTATCGTAGAGAAAGGTACGAGAAGCCTGCGCTGGGTGACTACGCGTGAGCGCAGGCCGAATTACGTACTGCAAAGATCCGTAGTTCTCGTTACAATTGTTACTTTCTCCTTTGTGCTTCTTCATCGGGTATTGAAAAAATAAGATATGAAACTTCGTTTTCTGCGTACGTATTTCTTCGCGTTTCATTTGAATATCGTAATCGTTTAATACAAAACTGACTTAGATTGTTGATAAATTTATATATTAAATGCGAAATAAAATAAATTGATTAAATTTACACAATGGGAAATGTTGGGATGCTGCAGTACCGCAGTTCCTACACACGAGCCGCCCCTGATTATAACTTGAATGAAATGGCATTAATCGGAAAATTTTGGGTTTGCTTAAATTTTAATTGATATAGGGGAACGGCGGGTTGTATGGGCCCTCAATGAAAATTTAATATATTTCCTATTAAAATTCGAACTCAAACAAACATATGTATCTATCAATATATGTCCGGTTAACTTATCATGAACCACTGAAACCTGAAATGAGCTGAAAGTACCAAAATATGGAAGATAATCGGAAGAATCCGTTTTGACTATTTAAATTCCGAAATTTTAATTAATTAAAAATGTATTAATTAGCAAGTGTCAAAATGAATGAAATATTAACATATTTAAGTTTGTGGGGGAAACTTAGTGACAATATTTGTAGGGAAAAAACAGAGGTGGGCATATGAAAAAAATGTGCATTCCGAAAAACGCTTTGTTAGCTATAACTTAATTAAAAGGTTGGATTTAAAAAATTTAATTAAACAGTATAGGATTCAAAGGAGATTTAAGTTTTGTGGGAAGTAAGTGCCAATATTTGTAGAAAAAATAAACCGTAGGCGGGAAAAGAAAATAAAGTAATAAAAAGACTATATTTGAAAAAATATTTACGTTTGTTGGTTAAAGTAAGCAACAGTATTTGTTGAAAAAAACGGAGGCGGGCCATATGAAATTATACGGATCCCGAGGCTTCACGTGATCTCACTTCTCTCCGCCCGGGAACATCCCATTATTCAGGATTGCCCTCGCAACGTCGGGCCATGCAGCTAGTAAAATTTATATTATTTTTTGGAATGAGCTACAATTGATCAAAACCTATCTTGGGACACCTTTCTTCATGTTGATTATATTAAATACATTTTTCAAAGCTATGCAAATTACATATGGCAACTAATTTTTAAGGCGACACATTGAAAAAATTTAAATATGTCGGGTAGTATGGGTCACACTAAAGAACACACGATTTAAAATAAAAGGAAATATTTTTTGGTCAGAAATGTATATATTTCGATTCTGTTGCCAAATTACAATAATAGAAGTAAATTAGCTTACATTTCTACCATTATCCTATTAGTTATTTAATCTTAGTTACTTATAAGTTATTTAATTGATTTTTATTCTTCGTAATTTACATTTAGGAACACCGTATATGTCAGACGCAGCCTTTTCAGACATTTTATTTCCAAAAGCACTTGCGATTGCAAATAGTTTAGTTTAATTATATTAACGTCCCGTTTTGAAGCAACACGAGGGCTATTTTGGGGCGGATCTTATAATTTTAAACCACGGTCAGATGACGAGGACGAGACCTGAGCTTGCAATTCTCTCTGAATGCTCCCGGACCACAGCAACTGGATGGAGTTTGACCACTACGTGTGATTTAGCGCGTCACGGGCCCCATACAGTGGAATCGGGTTTAAAACCTTGAATCCTGTAACCCCGAAGCCAAGACCTTGCCAACAGGCCACAGCAGCCTAACTTGCAGTTGCGTGATTCATAGCATCCACAGACCACTGTACTCGACTCTCGTTCCATGTCCATTCAGCCGGTTTGGTAAATGTAACGGCAACAGGCACGGGGGCATGGTGCGGCGTTCTGTCCTCGACCCTCGCCTTCAAGCTTCTTAATAAACCTAGGCGTTTTTTGCAAAGTTTAAAAAGTATGTCTGATTCAAATGGCCCGTACTACCCGCTTTTGGCTTGGTCCATACTACCCGACCGACATTTAAAAGAAAAACATAATGAAGTCTAAAGTCTAAAAACTTTCGAGGCATAATCTAAATAATGCAAGTTAAATAATAACTCTAGTTTCATAATTTTATTCCTTCTTGTGGAAGTGGAAGGAGTCGTCAAAAATTATACGACTAATTAAAGATTCTAAAACAAACGAAATTTACTGAAGAACGACATAAAGCAGTTAAGTCAATCAGCTGTCTGCAAAATGCAGACTGATTCTATGGCTTTACTATAGACATAATAATGTTTATCTACCGGCAGGCCCTAGAAATACTATTTGGCCATACTTCCCGCCGTTTCCCTATAGAACCATTTTATCTTACATGGGAGAAATGTTCTGTAAGAGGAATTATATATATATATAATTCCTCTTACCCCCTTATTCCTCTTAAACCCTCACAGAAGGTTGGCGCGCATAAATTTCAAAATAATGTGACATAATCGATTCCTAAGGTCGATTGGCATTTGATTGTTGGAATTCCACATCTGTATTGGCTTTTTCATAGTAATAGTTTCTAATCTTATTGGCTTTCTGTATTTCATTGTGTGAATAATATTAGGTTATATTGTTTATTATAATTAATTTAAAATGAGGGTTTAATAGGTGTATATGATGAAAATGTTATTTGAGTTTTAATGATTTAAAAAATATATAACTATATATATATATAAACATATAGTTAAATATTTTAAACAATCAAAACATGTGTTACCTTTTCAATATACACATATATTAATCTAAAAATTCAAATGCACACACACACACACATATATATATATATATATATATATATATATATATATATATATATATACATTACACTTTTAAATTGTTAATTATAGTAGGAGAAATGTATGTTATATATTTCTTCCTCACTTCGAAACTTGCTTGAATGTCAAGTATTGATGAGTAAATTTCATATTACTGGCAACTTGATTTATCACAAACTAGTTAAACTACCCGAGTGGCAATGATACGCATCTATCATCTCTTTGAAGAGGGTCATTATTACTTTAATCCGACAGGTCACTTTTCTTTAAACGCTTTCTCCCTATGGTTATGAGCTAATTTTTTTCCCTGCAACAGCATGTTGATGGGTTAACATTTAATTCATCATGCACTGGGAGAAAAAGTGGATTTCTCCCAATATTGTAGAGTTCTATCAAGAAATCAGAGAGCCAAGTGTATATTATAGCCGTTTTAGACATTGCATGCTTGGGAAAAACTTCTCTTTTAAAATCTGTTATTGCCTGCAGCTCCATGAACAAACTTTTAGGGTATATGAACTTAAAAGAGTTTAATTTTTTTTTGTTAAAGCGGCCGATTAAATTTTAAATAGGCTATTTTCTTCTAATAATGGTATATTATACAATATTTGGGATTTGTTAAGAAAATAAAATTCATTTAGCTTATAAGATAAACTCAATTTCATTTGTTAATTAATCTGATTTTTTAATACTTAATTAAGATTCAAGACACTTCGCTATGATTACAAAATAACAAATTGAAACAACTTGGTGTCTGTTTCATTGAAAAATTAAGCGAGAACTTATGCCATCGATGTTTGTAACTTTAGATGTTATCACATTATTGTCCCAAAACAAAATAATAATAATAATTTCATAATGGATTTGATTGTTAAATCTACATTATACAGTCAAAGGGACTTTTAATACTTTTGTGGTTTCTAAAGTTCAAATATTTAAAATATCAGCTCTAATCAGAAATTGTGAAACAGCTTACATTAAAAATTTATGAATGTGGTGCTAAGTACCATCCTTCTCTGCTTTAGGAAGGGTTAAAAATCCAGATTGCGTTAACAGAGCATAAAAATAAAATTATATTAATTATTAATTGTTATTTAAAAATATCTTCCGATTTAAAATCTTAAAAATCATGCCTCAAAGAAGGAAAGAAATATTTTTGCTTAGTAACGTTTTTTCGGCAATGCAGTTTACTTTAGAGATATAGTTGTTTTTCAAGTGTGTCATGAAAAGCAGAATTTGTTAAATAATGTGGTTTTAATATAAACTAATGCGATTTTAATGGAATGTTTTAAATTTGAATTAAATAATGGATGAAAATTTGAACTAAATGAATTTGATATTAAATAAAATTTTACAGAATTTGAATTAATAATTAAAATTAATTTCACAATCATTGTTATGTTTCTGGTGTTTCAGCGCCAAATTTATTTTTCATTGCATTTTATTCAATCTCAATTTTATTGCACTTGCTGAATGATATTAGTAGGCAAAATAAACAAATAAATCCCTAAGAAAACTGACATCTGACTAGACGCTTCCTTGATTTTTTACAAATATTTTAAGTAGAAAACGGGTTCAATGAAATCACAATGTCATGGTTCACAATGATTTATTTTTACAAATAAATATGCACTGCTCATCATACCTGATTTGTTATTGCAGTTTCATATGTTTTTCGTAAAAATATCTGATATAATCAGCATAATTTAACTTATTTAGCATTTTTATTATTACCTCTTCCAGTTTTTATGGGATATATCGACAAATTGCTTCCTGCTACAGTTATTACAAGATAATTTTAAAAATTCTCCTATACAAATATTTATAAAACAATTTGCCGTCTCAAACTTATTTTTTAACAAAATTTATAATAATTGCATTTCTGTTTCTAAAAGCAGCGTTCTAATATAATTATGTAATTACATTCCTTTCACAAAATCTTATTCTATACAGCGTCTTAATTTATTCCATATCTGTTACTAAATGCTTATTCTTTGCAGAATCTTAATGTAATCATGTAATTTCAATCCTGTTCTGAAAAATTATTATATACAGCAATTTGATTTGATTATACATTTGAATATCTGTTACTAAAAACTTATTCCATGCGATGTCTTAATCGTTCTTAGTGATGCCAGATTAGCATAGCTTGCCTGATGCGACAGACAACTATGTAATAAATATTATCTTTTTGTAATACTAAGTGTGCAAGTAAATAACTGAATAATCAAATCCACATTTAATATTTTCAATAATAATAATACTTTGACAATGTGAAAAAAAACTTCAGAGATTATGGATTCAGACTTGTACGTAGTCTTGCATATATTCAGGAACCGGATATATCAAATATGAACCTGCTTGCCCTTCTCCTTAAGTTTAAAGAAGATCAGAATAATTATCCCCTTTCGAACTCCTTGGTTTATACTTATTATTTCTATCTCTTATTACCAATTAAATCAATGAGTGATACAATCACACATTGAGAGATTAAACTAGCACAAATTGGGGATCAGACCGTCATAAATTGGGGATCACGCCATCACAAATTGGTGATCACACCATCACAAGTTGCGGATCACACCATCACATTGTGATATGCGGTCAGGGCAGAAATAATCAACAAGGCAATTCGATAACCAATTGATGAAGTCCAAAACAGAATTGAACCCAAATCATTTAAAGATATAATTGTTGTACCAGGTCAGTAAGCACAGGAAAATAATCTGCTGGTACAGCATAAGTACCATTCGTAAGAAAAAAATATAAAGACTTTAGTGTGTCGTTAAGCTTTCATTCTCATGAGATAAATAATTTTTCTTGGTTGGTGGTAAAAACATACAAGTACATAATTTTTCATGTATTTATTTAAATCACGTATTACATCAAATTCCACGAACTTTGATAATTAATTTTCAGTTAAAGTTTTAAAGGAACTTACACTACTGGCCAAAAGTATTGCAAGATTTGTAAAATGCCAAACATTTGGCGTTATTACCAATACAATGGTTCGCAATCAGTTGTGAAGAATCGCTGGACTTACAGTTGTGGAAACTGACTCAAGAGTTTATCACGAGGACATTTAGGGGACCGACCATAAGTTAATAAAGCCGAAAAGGGATTTCGTCTTACCCCATTTCATAGAAAGCTGATAATGATTTCACACTTCCATCAACGATTTTGTTTCCTATGAACATTTCTTACAGGCATTTTTGTAAAACAGCATGCACATTCCGGAAGATATAAAGGTTCATTAAAAAAATTCCAAATTTCAACACATGTTTTTTGCTGATAACATGCAGAATTTTTAATAAAATTTTAGAAAACTTGACAATATGTCAGATAATTTTTTCATTAAAATTTAAAGAAAATACGTTGAATTTTGTAGAAATATGAATATTTGTAGTAAATAATTTTTATCTGAGCACGTGCGAAACGTAGCTTAATTTTTCTTTCATCAAATGCAGAAAAATATCAGCATTGCAGCGAGGTGAATTACGGTTACGCATTAAGAAAAGCTAAATAATGAGGGGTCTTGCGCAAACTTATATTTTTAAAACTTAAGTCATCGAATTGTTATCGTCGAAATGCAATTTAAATAATGTATTTATGGGAGTTCAGGATATTCAACCTTAGGGATATAGGACTTCAATATTAGGTAACAAATGTATAGGATTTTAAAAATTTTGTAATATTTTTAACCAGTACTGTATATAAAAATAGCACATAATTGCAGGACGGTTACGTCACACTTCAACCTTGGGAAAAATGAAATAAAAGCCAGCTTTCTCTAAAATAGATAATTTTTCGTTTTTTGTTGTGGATTAATAAAACTTCCAATTAAAACAAGTTGTTCTTAAAAATCATTACTGCCGTCAAAATCAATGTGATTTTTTAAATGTGATTTTAAAATATTTTATGCGTGTGGAACTTCTAAATTTTGAATATATATTGTAATTGTGTTTTCCACTCTAAACTTGATATCTAACAGATATATAGCATTCTTAAAGGGATCACACATTTAAAAAAAATAATTTACCTTAATTATGTGACAATTTAAGAATTCTACAAGCCCGTAAAAAACATGGTTTTGAGAGTCATATAAAATGTGTAATGGCACTGATAGTAAATTTAAATCATGCTTAAAATCAAAGGAAATTTTAAAATATCTTTATGTTTCCTATCTTCTGATGATAATAACAATTTAGTTCTTATAAGAATAAAAAAATGAGTTGGAAATATTAATTTTAAATAAAAATAACTAAGCGAATGCATAGCAAGACGAACAATATTTGCCTATTAAAACTAGACTTGCAATCCAAGCACAGTAGCTTAAATGAAAATGCTTTTCCTCTTCGTTATACTGTATTGACCAAAATACGAATTTAAATCCTTAAATTCTTTATGCTAAGATATGTATTACTTATATTATTACTTATATGTATTATTGAGGCAGATATGTATCAAGCCTGAATATCTGCATCGATTAGAAACTAAGATAACTCTTATTAAGCAAACGACTCTTCAATTTGTTTAGTGTGGAAGACAGAAGTACCCAGAAGAGTTTAATCTCGTTTCTAAACAATAACTGACACTTTCATTTCAGCAAGTGATCTGTTCTCATTCTGTGTTTCCATGATTGCGATCCTGATTTTCATGCCAAATAAAATTGTCCTTATTATCTTCAATGAACGCCACCGGGTGAGCACCACGAGTACCTGCATGAGAAGCCGCCTGATACGTAAGTGGGTTCTTGCTTCAATGATGGGCAAAGTAATGGTGTGGGATTCAGTTACCTTAACTCCTATGACGGAATGTAGAACGGAAAAGGTGGGCCGTAGCCGGTAATGGCTATTAGGACACCACTCTCTGTTTACTACTGCTGTCGTGACGACTTTCATACAGAAGACCAGGATGGCTAGGTAGGGTGTGGGTAAATCGATTCCCGCTACTAACTTCTATAAAACCGATATTTTTGTATCTGAGGTTTCGAAAACGCCCCTATTCATCGGAAGGGGAAAATCGGCTATGCCAAGACAATTTTTTGATAAAAATAATTATATTATCGAGATTTATTATATCTTTCTGGTATGTAGTAGGAAAAACACAATTTTTTCCGTGTTAAACATCATATTATGATAAATGTTTTAAATGTAAAACATATTATGATTGTTTGTACGCTTTATTTCAAAATTTTAGTACATGTTTTATTTGTTTATTATTTTCTGTTGCTTAAACCTTCTAGAATAAAACCAAAAAATGCTTACATAATATGAGAACGCATGATTTTGGACGTGTTATCTGTCCTTTGAAGACTTATAACTAAACCTTAAAATTTTTTGGTTTTAACTTGATGCAATTTAAAGTATGTGAAGTAACAACACATTCATCCATTTTAATGACACACAGATTTCTAAGTAAGTCTAAAAGCAAGCAAAATAGTTTTCTGTAAAATGGATACATATAAATTTAGACAGTTCAGACTGCTACTTTCATAAGACGACTTTCACACATAGAAGTTCTGTGAGGTAAGTTCAATATTTTTTTATATTTTTCCAAAGAGCAGTAATCTCAGTAAAATTTGCTTTTCTAAATTTATTTTAGAGCAATACAGCTATGATTCTAGCCTTAAAACTCCTTGAAATGTAATTTTAATCTGAATTTACGATGAGGTTATTCAGAAGCAGAAACAGAAGATTAAAGATTTCCTTATGGCTTAAGTTGAAAAAATAGTGTATTGAATATGCGCAATACTATACGAAAATTATCTTATGAAACTGTATAATAAAACTCATGTCATACAAAATGCAACCAAAATATAAAAAAAAATGTCATTTAAGGTTATTATATATAAAAATTAATTTTTACTTATTATTTAATTATCCATTCATCACTGGAAAAATATTTCATATATTCTTCAACTTAGATACATTTCATTTTTAGTATATTTAGTACAAGTGAAACTGCTCTGAAGATAACGATTGAAACAAATTAATTAGGCATTTTGTTTTTCAGAAGTTTCAAAAGTTTCATTACTATCAAGATGAAAGGCTTTATTTTGTTTCTGGGAGTGCTCTATGCAGTTTGTGTTTGTTGGAGCTATGGATATACAAATGAAGAATTCTTTAAACAGTGGAACTGCATTTCAGAATGTAAGTGATATTACTTAAAAAATTTAGACATTTAAATTTTGAATTATATTTAACTCTTTAACTCTTCGTTATTCGCGACTATTATTTGCTTCCTTTTACACGACGTGACCTTTCAGATCACATGCTTTTTCTATCTGTTGTGTCTTAAATTTTTAAAATAAACTATCTAGAATATGTTAATTTTTGTTCACCTTATTTAATTTCCACGATGTTGCAAGGGAATACCCCAAATTTCTTACAATCTTTCTCATCACTAACTTTATACTTTTTAAGGGTCATCATGAAAATAGAAAAAACAAATTACTAGCTTTAACGAAGAATATTTTAGACAATCAGTTACAATTTCTAAATAATATAGACTCACAAAGTAAAATACATGTCTTACTAAAAAATTACAATAATATACAATTAAAATACTTAAATATGAATACAATGAGAAGAAAAAAGTATCTGAGAATTTTAAATTGTGGTGTTGACTTTTCGCAATGGATTCTAGCCGAAACTATTTAATCGACACTTCTGAAAGTTGCATGAATATGCCTATAAAGGCGCGTAAACTTTGGCATGGTTTTTGTGTGTTTTTTTTGGGATTGCATGTTTATTTAGAGGCTGTTGTGTCACTTTTTCTTTATGTTTTGAATCTTCTGATTTTGATTTATTTCTCCATTGAACTGTGCATGTAAGATTGGTTATTGCTCCTGATTTTGGAAGTTTTCCTATAATGAAACCCTTTCGAATTTGAGAAGCAAATGAAATTTGGTTGGCTTGAAGTTGTTTAACACTTTTTTTCATTTCTTCAAATCAAGAAGACCCTTACTATGGCCGTGGGAAGTATATTTCCCACTACATTCATCTATTTTTAAGGCTGGTGTAAGTTCTCGCCAAGTTTTTCGACAAAACAAAAGCGCAGATATTTCTGTTTCTTGTCTCAAACCTTGCCTTGCGAAGGGCCTTGACTTGATAATTAACAAATAATTAATGTCATCCAATAAGTTAAATGAATTTATTTTCTTAAATATTAATCTCAATCCCAAAGTTGTTTTATACCACTTCTAGAAAAAATTGGCCCTTTAAAGGGTTAAACTTTTCAGATTTGCCGTCCAGTAAACCAGACTTAAATTTTGAACACCTTCTATTAATTCAATTATTGATGGCATTGCATGCTATTATTTTTAATTAGTTCTCCAGCTTCATATTATTACAGTCTTTGCAAGAATCTATGGTTTCGAATAAGACATCATTTCATTTGTTCAGTTTTCCCAAAATATTGATATCCTCTTTAAAATGAGATCGGCGATTAATTCTACTTTTTGTGCTATTAGTTGCATTTAATCTTTTTTATGCCATTTAAAATGCTTAAAAAATGTTTTATGCTCCTTTGGCAAACGTTTTACAAGGAAATTTGTGTGATGTTTCTCCTTTTTAACAGAAATATTTCATCCTAAATGTATGTGTAAAATGTATGTATCCAACAAACCGACCAAGCGCATGTTTCAATTTGCTGCTTCATTAATTTACGTTGCAACCTGAATTTGTTTTCTTAATTTGTTTGCAACTTCTTTCCATTTGTCAACATTGAAGGAAAAATAAACTTATTTTAAATTTAAAAAATTTACTAAATGAAAACTATTCAGCCCTCGTAACATTTTGCCTTTGGCTATCGTTTTGTCGAAGTGCCCGGTGTTAGATTCCAAAAATTGCATCTACATCATTTTTCGGTTTTATCAGTATTTTTAATTATTTAAATCTTCGCCATCAAAGTTTTTTCCGAATCTTGTGGCATTTCTGACAACTTTTGAAAATCAAACGGCAATTTTTAGCAGTTTCATTAAATATCTAAATTTTTCTTAATTATTTACTTTGTAATCGATTTAAATATTAATTTTCTTAACTTTTGATGCCTTTTCCATTAATGTTTCAACTTTATTAATTTATAAATCAAATTTTTCAACGGGACTATTTCCTCGCCATCTTGTTTCTGCGTATGAATTTTGGCGTTATTAGGCTTTGGCGTCTCTGGCTGGAGGCATTTTCTTTTATGTAATTTGAATTCCTTTGTGCTTGACTGAACGAGTGGTCGGTGTTTGTTGCAGCTGCGGGCCCCAGGGCCGTTGGGCCTCTGGGGGCTTGTCCCTGAGTTAATTTTTCCGTTAATAATTTTTTATTGACTCTATCGGATCTGAAGCTAAAGTATATTTTTTTCGTTGGTATTCATTTAAGGAAACAGTATGCGAAACCACTGTGATGAAAAATTTAAAATGTAATGAAGGTGTTTGCTACAGTGCAAGTCCAGAACAATCTGTTAATTAAAATGCTGTTCGTAAAAGAAAGCAGTGATTGCTTCTTTATTTTAAAAAACTCTGCTACTTGGTGGAATGAACACTGTTCCTCATCAGTGATCCTGAGTAATGAGTGCGTATCACCTCTTTCAAAGTCTGCAGTCTGTGTTATACCTTCAGCATTTTTCTGTTTCATCGTAATATTGTGTGCTGCAAATGAATATAAATTGGTGCTTCATGATTATGTTTTACGCTACAAGTTCTGCTGTGTGTGTTTTTCCCATCTTCAGCTTTTCCATTTTTTTTGAATGAGTGGTACACGTCTAAAAAATGAATGTGCAAAAATGAATGTGCAAGTAACATGCTTCAAGCACAATTCTAGGTTGAATACAAGTCAGAATCATTTAAAGAAGTGTGTTCATTAATTCAAGACGTTTGGTTATGTGGCACAGAAAAGTCATCAATATATCTTTTTCGAATTTAGGTTGTTTTTACTTAGTGTACTAAGTTGCAATTTTTAGGCCCTCAGTGCTGATATATATATATATATATATATGTAGCTACAATTTTTATTTTGGTTAATATATGTTCAGTTCTGTGCATCATTTTTATATATGTCTAATTTTGTGGTAGTAATAAATTCAATATAAAAAATTGTTAAATAAAAAAGTATTTAAATTTTAAAAACTTTGTTTTTCTTTAATTGTTTTAGCGCAATGTTCTAACGGTGTTTTAAGCAATTTAATTTAGCGGCCAAGTTTTTCAGGTCTGCAAAGGTAGGTGATTTATATGAGTGTAGCTAGAATTGCATATTATTGTGTTTTATATTTCAGCACAAAGCATTGTTTTAATAATTTATATATATTAATCTAAATTTTAACATGGGTTACCTACCTCGCATTAACGTTTTATAATTTCAACCCACCATCCAATACCCGGAGTACCAAAAATATTATATTTGTTTGGTTTTATTTGACGTAGACTTACGTCGCTCCATAGTGGTCTAATGGTGTGTCGGGAAAGGAAAAAATTATGACTAATTTCGCACTGAAGTTAAACTCTTATAGCTCCAGAACCAAATAACATATAGTGTTGGTTTTAGTTTCATTTAACAGAGAAGGGTAATAATTATATACTATATAAATAAAAGGTAATAATTATAGATATTGAAGATTGCAAAAACAATTTTAGAATTTGTCATTACGGTTTAGTCACAGTCGAGTTGCAAAGTTGGCGAAAATCACGAAAATTTTTACATACATAACAGTCACATAATAACACTAGACTAATAGTCAGTATAGACTATAGAGTTAATAGTCACATAGAGAAACTTTAGTCATAGAAAGTCACAGTTGAGTAAGGTAAGTAAGTGTACGCCCCTAAATCCCAGCGTCCGTTTCGAAGAGACAGCCTCCCGTCGAGTTTTTTAAATTCATCTACAAGTTAGAAATTTTATTTAAGAGATACCATTTTCAGTGGCACAGTGCACCAAAGGAAACAAAATCATTTCTTAATAATAATAGATATCATTTATCACCAATAAAGATGTATTTATAATTATATTTATAAATTCAAGAATTCAATTCTTATAAAAGTATTCAAGTTTCATTTTTATCAAGAATAAGTGTGTTTATAAAAATTTTTAATATTATAATTAAAATTATTCGTAAATTTTTCAGTTAATTACAAATAATTTTGAAAAAAACAGCTACCTGGATCTAACCCTGATAAAAAGGACAGTAGACGAGTACTGTGATACTCATGCTAGTTGGCTGCCGATCAAGAGTAATAGTATTTACTTGTACTTAGAATGCCGGTACTTACTAGTATATTAGCTGTAGCGGAAGTTTGAAGGCTATTTTCTCGGAATTGGCTGACATTGCATTTATATATTAATTAGTAAATATCCTAAAGGATACTACTGATATACTAAGTCTCATTCAGAACTGAATTTTCCAAGGCGTGGCATTCCTTTGTAAGTATTGTTGTTAGAACTACGTACTGAAAACTAAAACACATTTTGTTTAAGATTATAACCAGCGGGAGTGGTCTCCCCTAAACTTTCTCGTATACTTTCTAAGTGGAGATTCGTCAAAATCTCGAGTTCGAATTTTTTTGACGATTACAAAACTTTCTCCTTATATACTTCGTATACGAGAAAGTGAAACAAACCTGAAATCAAATATCTGTTGCCGCGTTTCAAAAAAATATTACTATGAAGCAGGTGCGATAAAATAGGCAATGCAATGAATACTAAAGCGAAAATTCTGCTTTGGAATTGAATTCCCAAGAAAACAATTTATACTACCACAACCGTGACAATTGCAAAAGCGCGTGAATAAAAGATTTGCTGAAATAATGAGATCGGTTTGAATTTTATTTACAACAATAAAAAAATTGTTACAATTCATGTTTGAAAACATTATTTATTGTTGTAAATAAAATTTACAACAATAACAGATTGCTACCAGTACGCATGCGCATGATAATCGGATTATAAGAAATTGAATATGCAATTTGAACGGAACACATTTGACGGAATTTGCCCAAAATTTTATACGGACCTACATTCATGACGATAAAACTGTATACGAAATTTTATCTATCTAGCTATTCAAGTTTTTGAGTTATAGTGTTCATATGACCGCGCCTACAGACAGATTTCCCTTTGACGGAATTTGTCCAAACTTTGATAGAAACCTACGAATTATGTTTAAGGACCACATACCAAATTTCATCTCCGTAGCTCTAATAGTTTTCGAGTTATCGTGTTCACAGACAGACACACACACACAGACAGACAGACAGACATAATTCCGAAATTGTGTTTTTCGGACTCAGGGAGGTCTAAAACGTAGAGATTCCTCAAAATCTCGAGTTCGAATTATTTGACGATTACAATACTTTCTCTTTGTATACTTCGTATATTCTTTGTATACTTCGTATACGAGAAAGTAAAAATTGGATTTTAGAAAATTTTGAATTTCAAAACAATATTTTTTTTGTCATTCGTATTGTTTTTAGACCAAAATGCTCAACTTTTCATTAACTTTTTAAAATCTAATTCAATATGTTTCAGAAGTCTATGTTAAACAGTTTCACTTATAAATTTTAGATGGAACAAAACTTAACAATTTTAAGCCAGCTTTCAGTAAAATAACTCTGAGCTGAAACGTTTTTAATTCTTTCTTTCCAGCTGGAGACGAAGATATGTGCAATGAATTTCAGGGCTGCTTGACTCTAGTACCACAATGTGTAAGAAAAATTATTTGTGGCAATAGTTTTGCAATGAAAGGATATTATTTATCTATACTTATAAAAGACAATGTCTGTGTGTGTGTGTCTGCGATGCCCAGACGAATCTAGCACACTAACAGCCATGAAATTTGGCACACAGGTAGTCGTAATGGTGACTGAATGCACCTCGAAGCTGGAATTTTAAAATTTAATCTAGAAAATATAATGTAGATATCTAATCCTTAATCTAGAAATTTTTAATGATTGGTGTTGTTTGGATGATTTTTCGCACTAATTTCTCTATAGCATGGATTTGGATAATTATACGAAACAAAATGATACACCATCAGAAAGAGCAAACGATTTCCGCCGGAATGAAGTTTGTTTCGAACATCTAATGTAATTTACTGAATTTTAGGATTTTTTTAAAAAATAGTCACTTTTCAAAAAAAATCCGGTATTCTTAAAACTCTTGCATCCGATGTTCTAATAAAGATATAATTTTCAAATTTTTTATGATAGTATATCAAGAACGGTTAAAATATTTCATTTCTCCGATTTTAAATTAATTTATTTCTTGATGGGATTAGAGAATTTTTCTCGAATGCCGACAGTGAAGAATCACGCCATTTCTCCCGGTTTCGAAATGGCTACGTCATCTGGCGGAAAAAACACAGCCTTGATTTATTCCCTCGCCGGACGCAGACATAAAGCAAGCAATACCAGAAAGTTCTGACTTGAAATCGTGAAATTATGAAATGCCAATGCTGAAATAAAGCAAATTTTATTTATATATATATATATATATATAAAATTTGCTTTATATATATATATATATATTTGATTGAAAATAAACATTATGCATACTGTAACTCAAAACAAGATTATAATAAAGATGTGAAAGTATGTTTTTTTTAAAAATTAAGTTCATTTCGTTATAAAAAAACGCAGTAATATCAAAGTAAAATTATGACAATGATATGCCATTATCGCGAAGAAAAAAAGCCGGGAAAATCAATAATGTGTATCTTTTGTTTTGATTTTGGTTTCAAAATTTTTCGTGTCATTGTGGGCGTTTCTTTCTTTTTCTTTTTCATTTTATTGAAGTCCTAATTCCACGGGCATCACCGTGGGCATACTGCTAGTAAATCAGATGTAGTTTAGATGATCAGTAGTTTGTCAGATGTATGGAAGAATTTCTGTCGGCTTATTTAAGTAAAATACAGAAACAAACGCATAAAAATGAAGTACCTATCATTCACATAATTGTAATGATTTAGTTAGACCGCATTAGTGCTGCTTCGCAGCAAATTAATTCCAAGGGGATAAAGTTCCTCTTACCAGTCCAAGAAAAACTCGCATTTCTGAATTCACGTCATTAAATGTTTCATGGGAGAATGAATAATGTAATTCCTATACAATTGTTTCTTGACAAGGAATTCCTGTAACTGTCTAAAAAGTGGTATTCCAATGGAGCTAATCTTCCCAATCCACGGTGAGGAGTTTCACCTCGATGATTTAGCAGCATGAGGTGTGGTGTTATCTTGATGGAAGATAGCGTCTTTACGATTCATATGTATACGATTACTGTTTTACTTTCGTCAATACATGGGAGCATCAAAGACTTGGTAACTTGATAGAAATGTATTGCAATTCATATCCCGCAGTACATGTACACATTTTGGAAAACCATTCCTTCTAATTAAATTTAAGTGTCCCTGCTACGTGAAACATTGTTCTTGGAAATCTGCTATTTTGACAATGTTCCCATTTCTAGACACCTGCTAAGTTCGCTCTGAAACGTTTCGCTTCTAGAAAGAGATATGGTAGAAATACAGGTATTAAACTGTTTTGTTGTCCCTTTTCTAAGTTCAATCCACTAATCCAGTTAGGCATTGTGAGAGCGTGAATTTGCCTGTAAATAGTATTGTAAATATATTAATGTAAGGTAGTAATGAGACATTCATGAAAACCTATATAAATCAAATTATTTAGAATGTTTATTTCTCTTGATCAGTTTATACGGTTTATTAGCCAGCCGGAAAGCCACCCCGGGTACGAAGATAATGAGAAACTGTCATATAAGACTCTGGTTTTCGTCTTCCTTTAAGAGTTTCTGGATAGTGGTGTGATCAATTAACAATTCCAACACTGTAACATGACGTACCTGTAATGTTTCTCTCTTTTGGAATGATAGCACAAGATTTTAGAAAATTGTCTCTAATTATAAGTACACAAAAAGAACATTATAGAACTTAGTTCGGTATGTCACACTGTGGAATGAGAATGCTTTCAAAACAACAAACTACAACAAGTCAACTCCTCCTCCCGAGGTCGAAATCCATTTGAAGTGTGTTTGCAAAAAGCAACCATCAGAAGCATGAAGATCCGTCAAGTATTCTACCAACCATCGCCAACAGTGGCTAAAAATCATAGTAACCATTTGTGAGGGTTCCATGCCTGAAACGCTCTTAATGTGGTCTGTTTGAACGGCTACAACGCCACACATATTAACCGCATATTTATGGATCCTACTATGGTAGTGATTGAGGTAGCTTCTCATTGGCTCTCAGCGTCAAGTGACTTTGCTTGTAAGAGACGTCAAAGCGCTTTAACCCAAGTTCTGTGGCACAGAATTTAATTTGTTTTGAATCCGTCAAATAAATTATCTATAAACCCTCAATTAGAGAGAAGAGAGATGACAACATTAAAATAAAAGTTTTATGAAAATGAAGAGTACACTAATTATAAAAAGAGATTAATTTCCTACAATATCATATGTAGCAAGCGAAGTCACATGACACTGAGAGCCAAAGAAAAGCGATCTCAATCACTACCATAGTAGAATCCGTAAATATGCATATTAACCCAAGAATGGTGATTTGATTCGCCGTTACCATTAAAGGGTTCATGTCTGCAGCAATCCAGTCCTATTCACCGTATGTTTTCGTGACTGGCTGGTTGATAATTTCTGAGTGCTCGATCTACAACAAAAACAACTATGCCTGTAGAAACAAAATATTCATTTTAACCCATTTAGTTTTTACTGTCACAAGCATTAAAAAATTTTAAGTATTAGAGAAAAATATTTTTTAATAAAAAGAGTATGCTTAATTAATAGCAAATATATTGACAGTAATTTGCAAATAGTTTAATACTTAACCATATTAAACTATTCGTATTAACTTATATTTTAACTCCCTTGTCCAGCTGGATTGCGTCAGAAAAATATTAGGCTATTCATTATCCTGAAAAAAATTATTTTTCAGGATAATGAAAATGAAATGATGAAAAAAAGGATGATATTTTCTTCAGATCGTGTTAATTAATCGATATTCTGGTTCGATAGGATGCATTTATTCAATTTGGAAAAAGGATAATCTTGCTGATTTATCAAAAATCGAGTTGAATTTTTTAGATTTTCTGCTTTTAATTTTTATATTATTATAGAGCTCATTTTCTTATATTAAATTAGTTACTTGAAAGATATTAAAAAGTATAGTTCTTCAATTTAAAAATTAATTTATGTTTTAGTACTTCCTTCCATATTCATATTGCATGAGAAACATTCTGCCAAACGGACCTGGGCATTGCAGTAAAACAGAGCAAGCTTATGGCAGTAAAAAACAACGAATTGAGGTAAGATACGTGATACCACAAATACATTTATGGGAATTTTTTGTTGAAGCTTTTGAAGAAGATTCGACGCTGACTTGATTCAAACAGAGTGTCCACAACTAATTGTGGCCAAATAGCAAATATCTAAACGGTTAGAATAGGCATGTATTACAATGTGGAAAACTGTTTTATATGACGTAAAGACTTTTATTTTACGCTGTTTGAGTCCATAAAGAAAAAGTTACGACGATAAAGAAAAAATTACGAAGTCTAAGTATCTGTACATTCTCCAGGTCCCATTAGTCATAATTAATAAAATATTCTTGAGACACTCACATATGAAACAAAAATATTCCGTCCTTCTGTTTGAAAATCTGAACGAGTTACGAAGCTTCGAATATTTCTATTTTAGATAATTTCAGTGCCTAAAAAGTGGAAGATCCCTAAGATAAAGAGGATAACCTCTAGGTATCCGCAGATTTACATCGATATTTTGCCTTCGTTGATATTCATCGATCAATTTAATATCATTTTATTTTTATTTACTTACCAGCCACCTTTAGAGACCAGCTCGCTTATTTTATTTTAATTTTAATTTCAGATCCATGAAATATAGTATGAATTAGTCTAAATAAGCAGTTTCCATACCTTACATTAGATATTTTACGATAGGTATGAGACCCAATACTGATTGAAACGTATACATACCTAAAATACTATTTCAAACTTGCACAATAAAAGTAAAGTATTTTGACTAATTAGCTATTTAGCTATGCTCGCAAAATGGCGAAATCTCTCTATTTGCTGATACTAGGGAATTTAATCAGTTTTATTTCACGATCTCTCACGAAAATGGTTGGTACTGGATGCAGGCAACAATTCATGACTTATCTATGGGTCAAGATCTATGAGATAAAATTGACGAAATCGGTATAATGGTTGGAGCTGGGGGACGCTGTTAAATTTTTCCCATAGAGAATGTACAGTAAATTAGTGTTTTTTTAGATTTTATTTGAAAATGTTTGGTTGTATGGTACAGAAGAAATTTGATGACTATCTAGGGATCAACAGCTTTCATATGAAATAAAAATTTACTATATCGGTCCAGTGGTTTCTACTAGGGAGTGAACGGATGAGGTCTACATATTGATTGCTTTAGCATCCATAAATATTTGTGGTTAGATTTTTTGGCCGCTGTGACCTAGTGGTAATGTGTCCGCCTTGGAGCCGAAGGATTCAAAGTTTGAAATCCCATTCCATTGAAGATCCGTCTTGTGTTTGACGTGTAACACGTCAAGTCATATGTATGCGGGAGTCAAATGAACTCCCGCTGGTGTGGTGTGGACGTTTGGAGAGGGCGGTGCCAGCTCAGATCTTATCCTCGTCATCTGACCGCTGTTCAAAATTACGAGTTCCATCCCAAAATAGACCTCGTCTTGTATCAGAAGAGAAAGTTAATATAACTTCGTGCTAACTATGTTGAGATTTAATAATTTCTTTCAATTTCATAAATTTATAGCTAAAAGCGTAATTGAGAAACTACATACTCTCTCGTTGAATTTCCCTAAAGAATTCAAACCATTTAGAATATTTTTTGCATAACTTCAGGAATTTCATAACTTCAGATTCTTCTGCATAATTAAAATTGTACTTCAAAAACTTACTAATCTTCTATAAAAAGATAAATAAAAGGATTTTAACATATTCTACATAATTGTACTTTTATAAAATTATTTAATTTTAATTTAAAACTTTATATTATTAGAAATACTACCCCACTTAAATGACCATTGAAAATGAAAGAAGAACGAGTGACTAGAGCAATTTAAATTACCACAATTCTTCAGATTTATTCTATCGATTATTATTATTCTGTCTGCTTTTTTACAGAATCTTTAATTATTTTCTTTATTTTTCAGGTTAATGAATGTTATTTGGAAATAACAACTTTAGTAAGTTTTATCTACTTCTTTATTCGGAAAATCATTCCTTATAAATAGAAAAGAGAATGTCACTATTACTTTTTTCGGAGCCATTAATTTGGTTTACTTGGTTACAAAAATGTCTCCTTGAATTTTTGAATAGGGTCTCTCCCTTTAAACATGTAAGAAGTAATGATAAAAGTTTCTAACTCTTTATCAATTTAAATTACAAAAAAAGATTTATAAAATAATAACCTATACCTATTTTCGTCGCCTTTTCTCTTTATTCAATGCCACTAATTATAAAATAGAAAGGTGTTTAATATGAAAATTGCATTACAACTTCTTTCTTTGGAAGCCAACCCCCTCGACAAAAGTATAAAATAATTTGGATCATTTTTGGATCTTTTACAGTTTCAAAAAAAATGAATGGTTTAATTTTGTTCTTAAAAGGACACTTATCAAGAAATTTAGAAAACTGTATAACTAAATATATTTGTAGGAAAAGAGTTCATTTGCTTGTTATAAATAAATGAGGGAGAAAAACTTTAAAAAATTTAATATGCTTTATTCCCTTATACATTTATAACAAAAATTATAATAGGTAAACAGAAATATTTTACTGAAACACTACTTCAGAATCTTATATTAGAAAAGTACAAGACATTTTTATTATTTTGAAATAATTTTTAAGATTGCTGTATATACAAATCAATTTCACGGAATTTTTCATTGTATACCTTTTGAATAAATTTCCTTATTGCATTTGCTTCAGATACCGCGGTATACTGCTGAAAGTGGCCAAATGAAAAAAGGAAGAGCTACATTACTTAATGTTTTGATTTAAAATGCCCTCTCTTTAATAGGATGAATCAGGCGTATGAATATAATGAGAATGCCGCTTATATATTGATAGTAATGAATTTTTCTGTTGCAGAGAAGACATTTTTAAACTAATAGAAGGCATTAAATCATTTCTTGTTTTCTTTTCGCTTGGTCACTTTTACAGAATATAAACGATGAAAGTAATTCGTAGATTAAAAAAAACTGTTAATCTTGCAGTAATTTTTCCATAATTGTTTAACCTTCCTATGTTCTAGTTTCTAATCGTCTCTTGTAATCCGTCATTATCTTTCCCGCTGTTTGTTTTCACAAATATTGATTTCTTAAATTTTACATTATTATTATAGACCTATTAAATTGTTTCGAGTATTTTGAGTAATTTGCTTTATATAGATTACTTGAAAGAAATCTCTCCGTCAATATTTACTGTTATAATAATCCTCTATTTTGCAAATTAAGGGTTCTTAGTGGTTTAAAGCACTGATAAGTTAATTTATTATAGATAATTTTTTATATAAATAATATTTTAAATTTTTTAAAGCCAATATTTTTAAATATTTTTAAAAAGCCGTATTTATTAAAATATCGTTTCATTTTAACCAAATAGTAATAATTGATTTCGTGTAAGGGTTTTTAGAACGATTTCAAAATTTTTAAATTAAAAATTTGATTTTTTCGAGTAATTTGTGAACATCTACGAAGAAAATGTTCTATTATACAATTCCATGAATGCAGATCATATTGTAAAATTATATTGTTTGTAGAATTTCTTGGTTTAACTCGGGACTTCTTTGTAAAATTATTTTAGCAGCTGCAATAACAAATAAACACGCTTTTTGGACAAAATAAGTTATTGGAATATGAGAAGGTACATTTGTAACGAATAGTCAGATCAATATGTAACTTTTAATTATTAATTTAATGGAAAGCTAAAAGCAATTGTTAAATAAATTAAATGCTGAAAAACTTCGTATTCAGTTCAGTTGTGAGTAACCTATTATTTTTCAATGTTTTTTAATTCACATTTACAATGTGTGAATTTTAATCGTTATCTCTTTCTTTTTTTAATTTTATTTTCTTAAAATCCATAAAAAAATTAGGAAGCACGAAACTTTTCAAAAGAAAAATAGTTTTTTTAACATACTTAAACAGATCTTGTAACTGTTAACTCCATTAACTTTGCTTTTTACTAATTATTTACCTACTTGTGTAAAATCGATTTTGTTTAATCTATTCTGAAAAAATGTAAATTTTAAAAATTGAATATTTTTTATCTGTTACTAGTAGATAAATTCCAGAATTATTTTTATAGAATAATTGTTTCCTCCTGTAGCTTGTGCTGTTCATTAAAATTTCCGAGTTTATGATAGTTTATTGTCTTTAATTCTAAGAATTTCAAAGCAATGAACAAAATAATTTTTTTATACTCAATATTTTCTGAATATAAAATATTCCATATTGTAAAAATAGCATAGACTAATGATATATGTCTCTATAACAATTATCCTGTATTATTGTACCTGTTTCTTTCCGTACATAATTTCAAAAATTCATTTTAACAACTTTTTACTTCATTTAACAGATATCTATATTTGATCATAATAAATATTCATTATATTTTCAAAGTAGATATTAAAGATTTCACGCTTACTTAGAAAGGAAATAAAAATAAATATTATTAACAATTTATATCAAATTTCACAATATATTGAAAAAAAAATGTTAACATCTTATGTTTATTGAATATTGTTTGTTTATTTCTTTCAGCCAAATGGAGATGATTGGACGTCTTTTCCAGAATTAGACCCTTTCTCGGTATTTCTTTTATCTATATTTTCAGATATGCTCATAAATTGTAAATACTTCATTATCTTATCATTATATATAATTAAGAGGAGAAAATAAGCACTTTTAAAAAGGATTCCGTTTATTAAGCATATCTAGCTTATAAATATTAAGAGTGCAACCTAAAATTATCTTATTAAAAGACATCCTTATATTATCTAAACATTAATAATCGCACAAAAAAGCCGTTACGAAACATGAATGGCACCTTATGCAGCAATATAAGGTGTGTTGGCTTCATGTGTATTTAACCCTTTAAGTTAGACATTCATTTATATGTCTATTTTTAAAGACTAAACAAATATTTATTAAATGATTAAAACTAACACATTCCGTAACTTATCGAAATTGCGTACATCGTCAGTTCATTCTGCCGCACTAGTTTTAAATGAAGATCAAAGCAAGATAACGTCTATCTATTGTTATTCATCTGATAACCTTCTCTATTACAATAATAAATAAATTACAGTCACGGACACGTTTGTCGGACATTAATAAAAATATGCTTAGAGATCTTTACAGAATTTTATTTTTAGAGAAAATGCTGCTAACTGCTACTAAAAATGGGAAACATGTTTATATGTTCACAAAGACAAAGTTCCGTTATTTCCCATTGATTGACTAATACAGATAGCTAACGCATACATATTGTAGCATAGCGTAGTGAAGTTTTAACGACAAATGTACGTGCAGCAATTGAATCTATTATAAATATTCATTATATATATATATATACTAGCTGTTACCCGCGACTTCGTGCGCGAAAAATTTGAATTATTCTTTTTTTTAATTCACGAATGTAAATGTTTTGTTGCATTTTGAAAGGGGAAAGTAAAAGTTCTGACGGAGATAATACTTAATTGGGCGGCTGACAGGAGTGCACTGTACATGTATGCTGATATAGTTATGTAAATTGTCTATCTATTCTAATATACTTTTGTATACCACATTATTTGCACGGATGTAGAGGTTGTGAGGGCTGGACACACGTGAACACGCCATGTATAGTTGCCCATGCGAAAAATATGGTTTTTCCAAATGTACATCTGCCACTTTCAGTATCTGGCCCTGAGCCTGGCAAATGACATTTTTAAAGGGATTTGTTGCCTTCTGAACTGAGATGAAAAATCCTTCGCCATTATCGGAAGGCGTGGAATTAAAATACTCTCTCTTCTCCCTATATCAGTCATAACAGTAGCTTTCATGACGTTTGGACCTTGGTGTGTAATTTGAGACCGTGTGCCATTGCGCAGTCTCGGTATATTGAGGTTACGTATTAGTAGTACTGGCACCCGGATTCAATCTCGGCTTGTCGGAAGGTGCCCTGACAATTCTAAGATGTTGAAGAGCTCTACAGTATATGATGTTCCTTGTTAATGCTCATTACCGTATCTACAGATGGATATTCTGTAATACCTCACTGTGAAAGTTAAACAAAACATCGAGAGAATAATTCACTAACGTCATTGGATCACCGTGTAACCGCATTAAAAGCTGCAAATGCTACGACAACAGGAAACCGGAAGTGTAAAGTCTCCTTTGTTGTTAATGGTCAAAGAAAGCAATATTTTCTTATATTAACTTTAACACTGGCAAAAGCCCGCGCGCGAAACAGTAATTTGGCTTGAATTTATTTCTATAAGAATAAAAAGACTTGTTAGAAATTACGTTACAAAAATATTTTAAAACCTTAATAACAATCAGAGAAAACATTTCATCGCAGTGTAATTAATAGCATTAAAAAGATCATTTTCTGGTCTTTAAAATGGCTTAAAAATAATTGTTGTCTAATAAATATTTCAGAAGTTATTGGCAAAAAACGTCTAAGCATTAGGCTTAAAAGCGGCTAATGTTCGTTATTTAATTAAATATCTTAAGAACTAATTAACTCTGAAAGTTGAAAATAACACCTTTGACCTAAAAATATGCTCTAGAATGCCGTGTGTAAATTTCACGTCGCTACCGTTCACCGTTTAGGAGGAGTTCTTGTGACCGACCGATCGACCGACAGACAGACTGATACATGTAAATTCTGCCTTATTTTATGTATACTTATAAATGTAAGAAAAAGTTTCAGAAATAAAGGCTAATTAGTTCAAAGTCTAACCATTTCCTAGCAACTGAGTAGCTATAAATTTGCGTTATTTCAAAATCGTCTGCACGTAAAATTTAAAAAAATAATAAAAATTGAATGAAACATGTCACAGAAATAAAATTGGTATCATTGAAAAGGTAAAAATTTTATCTTTAAGATGGCATAAAAATAATTTTTATCGGACTATTTGTTCCGAAGTTACAGCGGAAAAAAGGATTACGTGATAATTGATTTTAAAAATAATTTATTCCACATGTTTTCGCATTCCTAAAGGATCACGTGACAGCTGATTGAAAAATAAAAATTTTCATCGCGAATCGCGGAGTCAATGGGCTTTCTTTGTTAACTAATTTTAATCTGTAGTCAAAAATAATTAATTTAACGTGATTTCACCTAGCCTATGTCCGTTCTTGGGTTTGAAGCTACAACTCTGCCAATTTTCATCCAAATCGGTTTGGTAGTTTGGTCGTGAAAGCTTAACAAACAGACAGACAGACAGACAGACAGACAGACACACTTTCGCATTTATTATATTATTAAGGATTATATGTAAGATCAGGATTTAAAGGTGAACTGTAATCCATTTCTGTCAGGGAAAACACAATATTTGTCTCAATCTTCTTTATTCCATCATTGAGGATAATTTAGGTTAGTTTTCAGTACGTAAAAGAATCATAATTTGCTATTATGCATGACCAGAAATAAAGAGGTAACGCATGAGCAGCGCTATGGTGTTGTCAGCTTAAATGCTTGAATCCAGGAAGTTAGATAGGAATGCACAGAAAGTTTAAGTACATAGAGAAGGGGATTTCCCCGGAAAGGCTCGTGGCTCGAAATGAAGTCGTAGTGCGTTTATTACGATGGAAGTAGAAATAATTAAAAATGAGGTGTCGTTAAAAATGATTTAAGAAAGTTAAAAACTTAAAATTTCATATATATATATATATATATATATATATATATATATATATATATATAATTGAGAACAATTGGGTTCTTGGGTTCAGTATACCTAGAGATTACAGAAGTCTTGAATATCTCGATCTCGTGGCTGAGTGTTGCTGGACACGCGTCAGGGAAGAGCTTCTGCCAGAAACCATCTGAGGTCTCGAGGACCAGCAGCAGTTATGATTAAGGACATATATGCAAAAATCCAGAATTTCCGCGATCACGAACCACATCTGATCATTTGACCACCAGTGCTCATCTTCACTTCTAGAATGGATCTGTAAAACATCCGCACAGGTAATTAGGGTGCCTTCAAAACTGCGGGGACTCGCTGAACGAATACACAATATATGTTTACTTTATCTTCTGACGAAACTATGATTTATCTTTTTATATGTATATGAACTCTTTAATCCAGAGGCGACTTCTTTCTTCTAGCCTCTTTAAAATCGGGTCTTTTGGGGAGGATACGAAATGAATTAGACCCTCCCAACCTGGGTGGTCATTTACCCCACCCCCCATCCCCTGCTGTAACCCTTCCTTAAGGCGCACTGAAATGATCTGTGGTTGGCAAGGATAATTGGACCCCCTACCACGCTTATCCGCGACGCGATCACAGAAACTTACCTCCCCTCAAAAGAAGACATCTGCTTCAGAGTGGCCTTCGTCGCTGTTAAAGGAAATGATTAAACCGCCCGGGACAGCCTCGCTCGGTGTGAAAGGGTTAATTATCTCATTAAATTATATTCAACATTGACAGGATGACTTCATACTGAAGATAACACTTATTATACTTTTTTCAATTTCCATTTCTTTATATTCTTTCAGGGCGGTGGTTTATTATGAAATAACTTCTTTAAGGAGCATTTTTCTGAAGTAGGTAGTCATCTTTTGGGGTTCTGGTAATAAAAATACCTTTTCTGATGTTTAAGGAAAAACAGACGGCAGCCTTAGAATTCATTTTTCTTACGGATTAACACACGAATTAACTTCACTTTTCCTATGAAAAATAAATTGATTTTCCTCCTGAAAGAGATAACCATTTTAATTAGCCTCACAAAATTAAATTTGCTTTCACAATGTTTTATAAAATGTTGCTAATTATTTTTTTCCGAAGATCACATCAAATTCACTTTGACAACTGGAATTACTTTTACACTCCGTATTTCATTATATGTTATTCAGCACAAATTCGATTACCTACAAAAAAATTTGTACTTTAGTATTTAGCAGTAATTAAATTAAATTCTGGCACTAATTTATGAACATGGCAATATAGTTCACCAAAATAAAATATCCTTAATATTGTGTAATACTCTAATTATTCTAAAATTTCTTTAATAGAGTGAGTTTTTTCTTTCGTGATTATTTTTTTCCGGATCGTATATATTGCTTTTGCATTCATTAGCTCTCATTTACAGAATTTCATTTAATATTAAAATTGATATTTCTATATTAAGATCTTAGATGGAATTAAATTATCAATTTAATTTTAATTGTTAGAATGACTTCTGTAAACTCGTAGGATAATCGTAATGGATTGCACCAGAAACCTTTTCTAACAAAGCAGTGCTTTCAAATTTTAAGAATAAATGCAAATTTAAACTTCCGAACATCTATGATTTCCAATTAAACTTTCTCTTTCATACTAGCAGATTATACAGTATTCAATGCCTTTTTCAGGATTGTGTCCAGTATCTCGGATATAAGTGCAAATCTCGAGAAAGTAGTGAAAGTAGCGAAACAGGTAGCAGTGGATGTAGCGAAACAGGTAGCAGTAGAAGTAGCGAATCAGGTAGCAGTGGAAGTAGTGAAAGCAGCAAATCAAGAAGTAGGGAAAGCAGCAAATCAAGAAGTAGTGAAAATAGCGAATCAGGAAGTAATGAAAGCAGCAAATCAAGAAGTAGCGAGCACAGCAAATCAAGAAGTAGCGAGCACAGCAAATCAAGAAGTAGCGAACACTGCAAATAAGGAAATAGTGAAAGCAGCGAATGAAAAGAATAGTGTTTCTGGAAAAGAAAGAAAGAAAAATCCAAGCTACACCTAGCAGCGCTAAATATTATTTCACAATCAAAAGGTCACAATCTTGAAACACGTTTGTACCTTTCCCTTTCGAATTTCTTGCAAAGACAGATTAAAAGGCACAAAAAACTTTTTTTTCTTTTTTGTATTTTGTATTTACTTAGTTTTTTTGTCTACATTACATATAAAGCGTAAATTTATTATGACAAAACAAGAGAGGCTCTATGGAATTATTTCCTTTCAATTCTCGCAAGTACAGGCTGTTTGCAGAAGAATACTCAAACATCTAAGGCCTGTTTCCTCCACCTCCTAACAAAACAAGTAAGAGCAATATTTTACGAATTCTGTCCTACCGCTACGAAAAACCCCTAGACAACAAACATGCCTATGGCGGTCGTTATGGAAACTGGATATTCCATTGCATTTCGGGGGTGAAGGAAAAGGCATTCTTTCATTTCACGCAGACAGAACCGTCGGAAGTCTCATTTCTCTTTGTACTTCGTTAGAAAACGAATTCCTCGCCTAACGTATGTGCGCTTAGTTTGCCAAATGTTGCGTTAGATTTTATATCAGTATCCCTCCTTTCATCAACTCATCTATTTAAGGCAACCCTGCTCAGGGTTTTTCTCCTGGCGTTAGGACAGTAACAGTGATTGACGAACTGAAAGCGCGAATAACTGCAACCATCGAAACTGCAACATCGAACACGCTGAAAAAAGTGCCGAAAAAGTTCTTCTATCGACGGATATTGTTCGTTTTTCAGCTGGTGGTCACAATGAACATTTATAATTTCAGAAACTTTAAAATGCAATTTTTGATTTAATTTGTCCGGGATTGTCGTTACTTCTTTAGTTTTGTAGTTGTAACTATTCAAATTTGGGATATTCTATTGTAAACATCCTGCATATTTAAGCATTTTGAAGAATATACCAATTACAGTTATATTCAATCGAAAAATCTTGTTACATTGCAAATTTTCAGTTTTAATTTTATTGCATGAATGCTGGAAAAAGAACTTGCATGTTAACTTTATTGATTTTGCTCAAGACTACACATTTTTATTCACATTCTAAAGTCACACTCTCTTATTTATTTTCCGACGAATATCAACAGCGAAATTACAAGTAAATTATTACTGATTAATGTTTTAAATTGCTCCATGCTCATCAAATTTTCAATAACAAAACACAAAAATGTTTCGCTTATTAAGTGTATTTTTTTCGATAAAAATACAGCCGAACCGCCGTACATCGAACTTTCATACATCGGCCATATCCACCATACATCGAACTTTCAAACATAGGCCATATCCGCCATACATCGGCCATATATTAACATTTTGCATTTGTAACTTTTGATTTCGATTAGGAAAACAGTTTCTATATGTCGAATAAAAATTCTAGATTTAAAACACAAATTTTCGCTTAAAAAATTATGTATACTTATTGGACAGAAAAGCGACCATGAACATCGTTTCTGAGTTGAGATATAAATGAAATAAAAAAAATATTTCATCGATTCAAACAACGATAGCAATCCACAGAAAACTGTAAGGTTGTTTACAAAAACACAATGAAAACAGTCAATTATATGTTATTCTTGGCCTCTCTTGTGGGCATCCCTTTCCTAATTTGAAGCGAGATTTTTTATTTTAAATGCGGTTAGTTACATATTTCTTAGAACATGTATCCCATCTTATTCATATTTGGTTACGCCAAGTTGCTGGTAATCAACGGTCAAGAAATAAAAGTTTCAATATTATTAGGTTTATTCTTGCCAACAGTCCAGGTCCTTAATCAGATGATCAGGATCCTTAAAAATTAGATCTGCCAACTACTCTATCCTGCTTCATTCTTTCATTGATTACGAAGTTTAATAATCAACATCATCATCCACGTTTGAATTATAATAAAAGAATAATAATATGATCTTGGTCAATCAATAGAAAAAAATACTCCTCTAAACAGAAAGTCTTTCTAAGGATGCCATGGAGTTTTCTGTTATTATTTAACTTTTTTTCTTTAGTTATACAATTTTTTTCAAGATTTTTCTTTTCTTTTTAGGTTGCTAAATCGCGTTTTAATTTTTTTACCTGATATGCTTTCGGGCCGCGGTGGCCTAGTGGTAGGGACTCGGCCTTGGGGCCGAAGGGTTCAAAACCCGATTCCACTGCAGATCCGTCGTGTATGGAGCCAATTGCACGCTAAAACATGCGTAGTGGACAAACGTCCTCCCGTTGGTGTGGCGTGGAAGTTTGGAGAGGGAGTGCGAGCTCATGTGTCGTCCTCGTCATCTGACAGCAGTTCACGTGGTTCGTCCCAAAATAGCCCTCATATTTCTTCAAAACGGGACGTTAATATAACTAAACTAAACCTGATATGCTTTCACTTCATATACATCTGAACCGATTACAAAGAATCACAATGATTCTAGACATGGGTACATGAAGTGGTGTTATATATATGTTCCTTATAGTATACTTACCCTAAATGGAAGTATTTAAGTGCGAAAGAGTTCAACTTGATAAAGGAAGTAAACAGCGGACTGAAAACTAAATACCTGGCAATAAACAGTGTGAAATTTCGGCAAGTGCGGTATCTACAATTCTGAAAAATCGTGATTGCTTTATCAGAACCTTTGGGGAGATCGGAAAAGATTTATATCCTTGAAATCTGACAAAATCCATGTATCGGTAATAAAATTATACTAGGACGCTTTCATGAGCTGGCCATTCATGAATAAAGCGACTCATATGCTGAAAATATCGGAATTTCGACTTACAAGCCATATGTAGATGGTTGAAAAACTTGAAAGATATATTTCTGTATGTCGATTATTTATCAGGTGTCTTCAAGGTATATAGAAGTTCGAAAGATGTTTTGGATCATACATTTTATATTGATGATATTGAATTTCCTAGATAAGGGGATTTTTTAAGCGTTTTTATAAAATTCGAGTTTTCTGTACTTGAGGCAAAGATTGTTAGATACTTGAAATAAGGAACAGAACAAACATATATATTAAAAAAATGTTATGTTTTTCCGTTGGACATTTCGAATTTATAACTTTTATTGTGACCCATTTCTTACCTATAGAACGAAATTGAGTTTTTTAAATTTATGTATAGTGTAATTATATAGCAGTCTATTAATGGCAATGACATAAGAACGAAGGTAGAAAATTTTAAAAAATGTGGTTTTAAATTCTATTGAATCCTTGTTATTAATATTAGGAAATTATAAAAAAAATGTTATTTTATTTTTGACATAAGAAATATTTTTTGTTGACCTTCCTTGTATTTTAACTAATAATACATTTATCCACGACTGATTTAACTCTTTAAACCCGAGGCGACTTTTTTCTTCTAG
This sequence comes from Araneus ventricosus, assembly GCA_013235015.1. Classification (NCBI taxonomy): domain Eukaryota; kingdom Metazoa; phylum Arthropoda; class Arachnida; order Araneae; family Araneidae; genus Araneus; species Araneus ventricosus. Next base: position 104,154 of record BGPR01001905.1, on the reverse strand, counting down.
CCCCTTTTAAACCAGGACCTTTTGGGAAGAAGCGATATGAATTGGACTCTCCCAACCTGCGTGGCCTTTTACCACCCTACCCCTGCTATAACCTTCCCTTAAGGGGCACGGAAATGCGCTGAGGTTTACAAGGATAATTGGACCACCCTACCGAGCTTATCTCCTAAGCGAACCCGGAATCTCACCTCCCCTCAAAAGAAGCTAACCGCCTCAGACAGGCCTTCTTCTCTTTGAAAGGGAAATTTTGAGACCACCAGCGACCGCCTCTCGAGGTCAGAGGGTTAAAGATGGAAATGGCTTAGTATAGCCATTTTCAATTCCATTGATATTAAACTTATTTAACCCTTTCACATAAAATGCTGTGTTTGGCTCGTGCATCGAATTATTGAATTTTATATATTTAAATCTGTAATAAAATCAATATGGCAATTAATTTTAAAGGTAGAAATGGATTATACATATGTACCACTTTCACTTGACCAACTACTTCCACATTTTCTCACAAATCTACAATTTGGGTGTAAAGACCGCAGAATTTCATTTATCCTCTTTGCACTTTTCAGTTGAGTTAGAATGTTTCCGTACGCACTGAGACATAAACTGATAAGTCGTCCAACCAAGCACAGTCTTGGTTCTAAATTTAATTTTCTGATACAAACTTTAGCCGAACTAGCCGTATATAAACAATGCTAAATTTTGGATTTATGTTTCATTTAAACAAATTTTACAAATTTGAACAAAATATTTATAACACTAGGAACTAGAAAATTATTTTCCATTATAAATTGTGCAGATCACTATATTATGGAATAATATTATAACCAGTGACGGCTCGTGTTATGTCATCTTAGGGTTGCTTCACTGAGCAGTAACGCATATTTGTACCACTTATATTTTTGGGCTTTTTTTTTCAGTAACTTTAAGTAGTTTCATATTTAATGAATAACTAATAACATTTTTTCTTACAATAGGTAAGCATTTTAACAAATTAATTTTAATAAAAAATTTAAGCTCAAAATGTGTATAACGTTTTCTGTATTCCTTATTACATTAAAAAAATTAACATAAAATGACAGTATAGGGAAGAAATAAAATAATTTTCTTATTAATTAATGAGAATAGAGTGTTCTAGTGTAACTAATGTAAACAGAAGTGTAAGCGAATACTATTTATTAGTATCAGTAAAAATTATTTTAAAATAAAATTCATTCTTGTTTTGTTCTCTGCGAAAGAACAAAAATATTAGAATTGATGCTTTCACGACGATTAAAAAATTTTGTATCCATTGAAATCACAACAGTTACATGTAATCGTATCCCGATTCATATTCTGTGCGTCACGAAATATTTTATTCTTTTTTAATAAAGTTGAGTTCAAGCTCCGATGTAATATGTAATAACGGGAATTGCCAAGAAGAGAAAAAAAAGATTATTTTATTCTATTACATCTATCTACATGTAGCCTGTAATTTAAATTGAGAATAAACTTATCAATATTCCGTAAGAATTTTTTTTCCTTTAAGCGAACCGTGTTTTATTCAAAATCGAGGCTCGTTAAATTATGAATTATGATCCCAAAGAGAAAAGTACAAAATATTAGGGTTTACAAAAATTTTGAAATCATATTTGTGTCACGAAAAATTTCTATTATGTATTTCATCAACATTTATAACTGAAATCATCAAAAAAATATCTTTTCGATTGCAAGAAGTTCCATTACTATAAATTAAAATAATATTATAATTAAATAAGTGATATTTCAGTTCATATTTTGTTTAAATTAATTACCCTTCATGTCTTTATTTCTTTTCAAAGTTTTAGCACGCGAAAAAATTTTCTTCTCGACAGAACGGTTAAAACTCCGTTTCTAACTCGACGGGAACTGTCGATTTCGACACTACCCTTTCAGCTTAAAATTATCGTAGAGAAAGATACGAGAAGCCTGCGCTGGGTGACTGCGCTTGTGCACAGGCCGAATTACGAACTGCAAAGATCCGTAGTTCCCGTTTGAATTGTTACTTTCTCCTCTGTGCTTTTTCTTCGGGTATTAAAAAAATAAGATACGATATAGACTTCGTTTTCTGCTTTCGTATTTCTTAGCGTTGCATTTGAATATTGTAATCGTTTAATACAAAATAGAGTTTGATTCTTAATAAATTAATATATTAAATGCGAAATAAAATAAATTGATTAAATTTACATAATGGAAAACGTTTGGAGTGCTGTAGTACCGCAGTCCCTATAAACCAGCCGCCCCTGATTATAACTTTTTTGAAATGGCAATAACCGGAAAATTTTGGGTTTGCTTAAATTTTAATTGATATAGAGGAACGGCGGTTTGAATGGGCCCTTAATGAAAATTTAATATATATCCTATTAAAATTCGAACGTAAACAAACGTATGTATCTATCAATGTCCGATAATCTTCTCATGAACCACTGAATCTTGAAACGAACTGAAAGTACCAAAATATGGAAGATAATCCGAGGAATCAGTTTTGACCATTTAAATTCCCAAATTTTAATTAGTTAAAATATATTAATTAATAAGTGTGAAAATGAATGAAATATTAACAGATTTAAATTTGTGGCGGAAACTTAATGACAATATTTGTAGGGAGAAAACAGAGGTGGATATATGAAAAAATGTGGATTCCGAGAAACGATGGGTTAGTTATAAGGTAATTAAAAGGTTGGATTTAAAAATTTTAATTAAAAAATATTGGATTCAAAGGAGGTTTATGTTTTGGGGGAAATATGTAATTATTTGTAGAAAAAATAAACCGTAGGTGGGCGTATGAAAATAAATTAATAAAAAGACTAGATTTGAAAGATGGATATTTACGTTTGTTGGGGAAAATAAGCAACTATATTTGTTGAAAAAAACGGGACGGGGCATATGAAAATATATGGACCCCGAGGCCTCACGTGATCTCACATCTCTCCGCCCGGGAATATCCCATTGTTCAGGATTGTCCTCGCAACGTCGGGCCATGCAACTAGTAAAATTTATATTATTTTTTTTAATGAGCTACAACTGATCAAAACCTAAATTGGGACACCTTTCTTCATGTTGATTATATTAAATACATTTATCAAAGCTATGCAAATTACATATGGCAACTAATTTTTAAGGCGACACATTGCAAAAATTTAAATATATCGTTAGTATGGGTCACACTAAAGAACACAAGATTTAAAATAAAAAACAAATAATTTTTTTGTTAGAAATAGATATATTTTCATTCTGTTGCCAAATTACAATAATAGAAGTAAATTAGGTTACATTTCTGCAATTATCCTATTAGTTATTTAATCTTAGTTACTTATTAGTTGTTTAACTTATTTTTATTCTTCGTAATTTACATTTAGAAACACCGTAAATGTCAGATGCAGCCTTTTCAGACATTTTATTTCCAAAAGCACTTGCAATTGCAATTAGTTTAATTTAATTATATTAACGTCCCGTTTTAAAGCAAAACGAGGGTTATTTTGGGGCGGATCTTGTAATTTTAAACCACGGTCAGATGACGAGGACGACACCTGAGCTTGCAATTCTCTCTGAAAGCTCCCGGATCACACCAACTGGATGGCTTTTGCCCACTACGTGTGATTTAGCGCGTCACGGGCCCCATACAGTGGAATCGGGTTTAAAACCTTGAATCCTGTAACCCCGAAGCAAAGACCTTGCTAACAGGCCACAGCAGCCTAACTTGCAGTTGCATGATTCATAGCATCCACAGACCACTGTACTCGACTCTCGTTCCATGTCCATTCAGCCGGTTTGGTAAATGTAACGGCAACAGGCACGGGGGCATGGTGCGGCGTTCTGTCCTCGCCCCTCGCCTTCAGGCTTCTTCATAAACCTAGGCGTTTTTTGCAAAGTTAAAAAGTATGTCTTATTCATATGGCCCATACTACCCTACCGACATTTAAAAGAAAAGCATAATGAAGTCCAAAATCGTGTTAAAGAAAGCAAGATAAAACTTTCGAGGCATAATCTAAATAATGTAAGTTAAATAATAAATCCAGTTTCATAATTTTATTCTTTCTTGTGGAAGTGCAAGGAGTCGTCAAAAATTATACGACTACTTAAAGATTCTAAAACAAACAAAATTTACTGAAGAACGACATAAAGCAGTTAAATCAATCAGTTATCCACAAAAGGCAGACTGATTCTATGGCTTTACTATAGGCATAATATTGTTTATCTACCGGCAGGCCCTAGAAACACTATTTGGCCCATACTACCCGCCGTTTCCCTATAGAACCATTTATTGTAAAGGGTAAGAACTTGAAGAACCATTTTATCTTATATGGGACAAAAGCTCTGTAAGAGGAATTATATATATTAATAAAAGAAAACATTAAAAACCCGTTGTAAAAGAAAAACCAAAACAATAAAAAGGAACGAGACGCCAACATCCGGGACGCGTCATCAGCAAGGGAAATCCTGAACGAGTGTAAACATAAAATTCGGTGTTTTCTGAACACAAAAATCTAGCAATAAAGCCAAAAACAGTTTGTTTCCCCGGAACACCGCACAAAAACCAAAGTTTGAAACAAAGCAAAAAGCCCAAGTCCAAATGAAAAAAATAAGAATAAAATGAAAGTCCAAGTCCATTAGAAACAAAACATATTAAACCCAACCCCGAAACCAGCAAAGCAAAACAAAAACGAAGAAAAAGGTGTCAAAACTCACCCAAATATCCACAAATGAAGAGACAATGGATCCAAATACAGAAACACGCGGTACAAACAACCGTTGCAAAGTGCTGACGTGACAACGGTTGAAGTGGTTGACAGTTAACTTTTAACGTCACAAGTTTCAGAAAATATTTCTCTAGGAGTGAGAAGTGAAGAGTCATAGAGACCTTTTGCTGTCAGTGAGGTCTTAGCTAGGAGTATCAGTAAATAAGTAAACAAAAGACAAATAAACCAAAATGAGACTAACTGTAAAATAGATCAGAGGCACATATAGGCAGTTTTTTTTTCCTACAGAACGCTGCCTACAGAATTTACGTATTTCCTTAACTGTTATTGCATTTGTTTCTGGTTTTGTTTATGTTTGTATATATATATATATATATATATATATATATATATATATATATAATATAAATCCAAATATAACTATTATATAATCACAGAGATAATATATATATATATATATACATTACACTTTTAAATTGTTAATTATAGTAAAAGAAATGTATATTTTATATTTCTTCCTCACTTCGAAACTTGCTTGAATGTCAAGTATTGATGAGTAAATTTCATATTACTGGAAACTTGAGTTACCACAAACTAGTTAAAGTACCCGGGAGGCAATGAAACGCATCTATCATCTCTTTGAAGCGGGTCATTATAACTTTCCTCCAACAAGTCTCTTTTCTTTAAACGCTTTCACCCTATTGTTATGAACAAATTTTTTTTCCTACAATAGTAAGTTGATAGGTTAAAATTTATTTCATCTTGCACTGGAAGAAAAATTGGAATTCTAACAATATTGTTGAGTTCTATCAAGACATCAGAGAGCCAAATGTATATTATAACAATTTTAGATATTGTATGCTTGGAAAAAAACTTCTCTTTTAAAATCCGTTATTGCTAGAAACTCCATGAAGAAACTTGTAGGGTAGATAAACTTAAAAGATGTTATTTTTTTGTCAAAGCGGCTGATTAAATTTTAAAAGAGCCATTTTCTTCTAGTAATGGTATATTATACAATAATTGGGATTAGTTAAGAAAATAAAATTCAGTTAGTTTAAAAGATAAACTGAATTTCATTTGTTAATTAATCTGATTTTTTGATATTTTATTAAGTATTCAAGACTTATGATTACAAAATAAAAAATTGAAATACCTTCGTGTCTGTTTCATTGAAAAATTAAGCGAGAACTTACGCCAACTTTGTTTGAAGCTTTAGATGTTACCACAATATTGTCTCAGAACAAAAAAAAATTAATAAATAATTGATAATGGATTTGATTGTTAAATCTACATTATACAGTCAAAGGGACTTTTAAAACTTTTGTGGTTTCTGAAGTTCAAATATTTAAAATATCAGCTTTAATCAGACATTGTGAAACAGCTTACATTAAAAAGTTTATGAATGTGGTGCAAAGTACCATACCTCTCTGCTTTAGGATGGGTTAAATATCCAGATTGCGTTAACAGAGCATGAAAATAAGTTTATATTAATTATTAATTGTTATTCAAAAATATCTTTCGAATTAAAATCTTAAAAATCATGCCTTAAAGAAGGAAAGAAATATGTTTGCTTAGTAAAATGTTTTCGGTAATGCAGTTCACTTTATAGATATAGTTGTTTTTCCAAGTGCAACATGAAAAGAAGAATTTGTTAAATAGTGTGGTTTTAATGTAAACTAGGGCGAATTTAATGGAATGTTTTAAATTTGAATTAAATAATGTATGAAAATTTGAACTAAATGAATTTGATATTAAATAAAATTTTACAGAAGTTCAATTAATAATTAAAATTAACTTCACACTCATTGTTATGTTTTATGTGTTTCAGCGCCAAATTTATTTTTCATTGCAATTTATTCAATCTCAATTTTATTGCACTTGCTGACAGATATTAATAGGCAAAATAAACAAAATAAATCACTAAGAAAACTTACATCTAACTAAACGCTTCTTTGATTTTTTAAAAATATTTTAAGTAGAAAACGTGTTCAATGAAATCACAATGTCATGCTTCACAATGATCTATTTTTCCAATAAATATGCATTGCTCATCATACCTGATTTGTTATTGCAGTTTCATATGTTTTTCGTAAAAATATCTGATATAATCAGCATAATTTAACTTATTTAGCATTTTTATTATTACCTCTTCCAGTTTTTATGGGATATATCGACAAATTGCTTCCTGCTACAGTTATTACAAGATAATTTTAAAAATTCTCCTATACAAATATTTGCAAAACAATTTGCCAACTCAAACTTATTTTTTAACAAAATTTATAATAATTGCATTTCTGTTTCTAAAAGCAGCGTCTTAATGAAATTATGTAATTGCATTCCTTTACCAAAATCTTATTCTATACCGCGTCTTAATTTATTCGATATCTGTTACAAAATGCTTATTCTTTGCAGAATCTTAATGTAATCATGTAATTTCATTCCTGTTCTAAAAAATTATTATATACAGCAATTTGATTTGATCATAGAATTGAATATCTGTTACTAAAAACTTATTCTATGCGATGTCTTAATCGCTCTTAGTGATGCCAGATTAGCATAGCTTCCCTGATGCGACAGACAACTATGTAATAAATATTATCTTTTTGTAATACTAAGAGTGCAAGTAAATAACTGAATAATCAAAACCACGTTTAACATTTTCAATAATAAAGATACTTTGCCAATGCGAAAAGACATTCAGAGATTACGGATTCACACTTGCACGCAGTCTTGCATATATTCAGGAACCGGATGTATCAAATATATACCTGCTTGCCCTTCTCCTAAAGTTTAGAGAAGATCAGAATAATTATCCCCTTTCGATCTCTTAGGTTTATACTTAATATTGCCATCTCTTATAACCATTTAAATCAATGAGTGATACAATCACACATTCAGAGATTACACTATCACAAACTGTTGATCACACCATCACAAATTGTGGATCACACCATCACAAATTTGGTATCACACCATCACAAATTGGAGATCACACCATCACAAATTGGTGATCATACCATCACAAATTGGGAATCACACCATCACAAATTTGGGATCACACCGTCACAAATTGGAGATCACACCATCGCAAATTGGAGATCACGCCATCACAAATTGGGGATCATATCATCACATTGGGATATACGGACAGGGGAGAAATAATCAACGAGGCAATTCGGTAACCAACTGATTAAGTCCAAAATATAATTGAATTCATATCATTTAAGGATATAATTGTTGTACCAGGTCAGTAAGCACAGGAAAATAATCATAAGAACCATCCGTAAGAAAAAATGCAAAGACTTTAGTGGTCCATTAAGTTTTCATTCTCCTGAGATAAAAAAAAATCTTGGTTGGTGGTAAAAATATACATAATTTCTCATGTATTTATTTAAATCACGTTTCACATCAAATTCCAAGAACTTTGATAATTAAGTTTCAGTTGAAGTTTTAAAGGAACTTAAACTACTGGCCAAAAGTATTGCAAGATTTGTAAAATGCCAAATATTTGAAGTTATTACCAATACAATGATTCTCAATCAGTTGTGGAGAATCATGGTACTTACAATCGTGGAAATTCACGCAAGTGAAGATTTTGTCACGAGAACATTTAGAGGACATACCATAAATTAATAAAGACGAAAAAGGATTTCGTCTTACCCCATTTCATAGAAAGCTGATATTGATTGGAAACTTTCATCTATGATTTTGCTTCCTATGAACATTTCTTACATGCATTTTCGTAAAAAAGCATGCATATTCAGGAAGATATAAAGGTTTATTTAAAAAATACCAAATTTCAACGCATGTTTTCTGCTGATAACATGCAGAATTTTCAATAAAATTTTAGAAATCTTGACAATATGTCAGACAAGCATTTCATAAAAATTTAAAGAAAAAACGTTGAATATTTGAAGAAAGATGAATATTTGTAGCATATAATTTTTAGGTGAGCACGTGCGAAACGTAGCTTAATTTTTCTTTCATTAAATGCAAAAAAATATCGTAATTTCAGCGAGGTTACGGTTACACATTAAGAGAAGCTAAATAATGAGGGGTCTTGCACAAACTAATATTTTTAAACTTGATTTTTCGAATTGTTATTGTCGAAATGTAATTTAAATAATGTATTTATGGGTGTTCTGGATATTCAACTTTAGGGATATAGGACTTCAATATTAGGGAATAAAAGTTTAGGATTTTAAAAATCTTGTAATATTATTAGCCAGTACTGTATATAAAAATAGCACATAATTGAAGAACGGTTACGTCAAACTGCAACCTTGGGAAAAATGAAATGAAAGTCAGCTTTCTCTGAAATAGTTATTTTTTCATTTTTTGTTGTTGATTAATAAAACCTCCAACTAAAACAATTTGTTTTTAAAAATCATTGAACCTTAAATTATTGTCTGGCGATAAATCCATTCTTTGATGCCATGAATAACCTCTCGAGTCGCAAAAATAAAATTGTTGCAAAATTTTAATTTTAAACGAATTTAGTGAAACTATCGTCAAAATCAAAGTGATTTTTAAAACGGTGATTTTAAAATATTTTATGCGTATAGAACTTCTAAATATTGAATACATATTGTAATTCCGTTTTCCACGCAAAACTAGATATCTAATGGATATATAGCATTCTTTAAGGGATCACACATTAAAAAAAATAATTTTCCTTAATTATGTGACTATTTAAGAATTCTATATGTCCTTATAAAATCTGGTTTTGCGAGTCATATAATATGTGCAATGGCATTGATAGTAAACTTAAATCATGCTTCAAATCAAAGGAAATTTTAAAATATATTTATGTTTCCTATCTTCTGATGATAATAACAATTATAGAGGGACGAGACTCAAGTTTGTGTGTAGTGCTGCTGAAGAATTCATTCAATTTTAGGAACCAATTTATTAGGCTACGTTCCACAGCACAGAACATTAAAGTTACAAGACACAAGACAAGACAGGGAACAACATCACGGGACAAGCACACAGACTAGAATGACAGAGAGGCATCATGGGAAAAAGATGGCTCCAGTAGCGCCATCTACCATAGAAAGGAGAAAGCAGTTGGCAGTAACCGCTACACATTTCAGTTCTTATAAGAATAAAAAATGAGTTGCAAGTATTAATTTTAAATAAAAATAGCTAAGCCAATGCATAGCAAGACGAACAATATTTGCCTATTAAAACTGGCTTACAATACAAGAACAGTAGCATAAATAATGTAGCATAATAAATGTTTTTCGTCTTCATTATACTGTATTGGCCAAAATACGATTTAAAATACTTAAATTACACCAGCCTGCAAAAAAAAAATTCTTGTTTGTAAAATTTTAATTGATTTATATCAGCAATGATGATGTCATTCCAAAATGCAAACTAAATTCTATGTAACACGTAAGGATTTTTTACAAATGACGATGAAAAAATTAACAAAATGCAGTATAATGCATACAGTTGCAACTTTAGTTACTATTAACTAAACACAATAATGCTGCTTATTTACAATATTATGATAACTTTTGTGTTTTTCTCGAAGTCAAGAAGCTTCTTTTTCGGGTTTTTCGTTTATGGTCCACATCACTGTCTCTTTTTAAACACCAACAGTAATCGGCCATAAATAATTATTTATGCTAAGATATGTATTACTTATATTATTACTTATATGCATTATTGAGGCAGATATGTATCATGCCTCAATAACTGCTGCAATTAGAAACTACGATATCACTTAATTGAGCAAACGACTCTTCAATTTGTTTAGTGTGGAATTCAAAAGTACCCAGAAACGTTTAATCTCGTTTCTAAACAATAACTGTCACTTTCATTTCAGAAAGTGAACTGTTTTCCTGTTGTGTTTCCATGATTGCGATCATGATTTTCTTGCCAGTTAAAATTGTTCTTACTATCTTCAATGAACGCCACCGGCTGAGCAAAACGAGTACTTGGATGAAAAGCCGCCAGATACGTAAGCGGGTTCTTGCTTCCCTGATGAGCAAAGTAATGGTGTGGGATTGAATTATCTCAAATCTTCTGACGGAATGTAGAACGGAGGAGGTGGACCGTCGTCGGTAATGGCTTTTAGGACACCCCAGTTTTCTACTGCTATATTGATATCCATTCAGATAACCAGGATGGCTAGGTAGGGTGTGAGTAAATGGATTACCACTACTGTCTTCTATAAAACCGGCATTTTTGTTTGTGAGGTTTCAGAAACGCCTCTTTTCATCGGGAGGGGAAAATCAGCTATGCTCCGACAATTTTTTTGATCAAAATAATTATATTACCGAAATTTATTATATCTTTCTGCTATGCAGTAGGAAAAACACAATTTTTTCCGTGTTACATATTATATTGCGATACATTTTTTAAAGGTAAAACAGATTATGAATGTTTGTACGCTTTCTTTAAAATTTTAGAACACGCTTTATTTGTTTATTATTTTCTGTTCTTTAAACGTTCTAGAATAAAACCAAAAAAATACTTACTTAAAATGATAATGCATAATTTCGCACGTGTTATTTGTAATTTGAAGACTTATAACTAAACCTTGAGTTTTATTAGTTCCAACTTGATGCAATTTAAAGTAGGTGAAGTAACAACAAATTCATTCTTTTTAATGAGACACAGATTTCTAAAAAGTAAGCAATATAGTTTTCTGTAAAATGGATATGTATAAATTAAGTCCGGTTAGACTATTACTTTCACAAGACCATTTTCACACATAGAAGTTCTGTGAAGTAAGTTCAATATTTTTTTATATTTTTCTAAAGAGCAGTAATCTCAGTAAAAGTAGCCTTTCTCCATTTATCTTAAAGCGGTACAACTATAATGCTAGCCTTAAATTTCCTTGAAATGTAATTTTATTCTGAATTTGCGATGAGGTTATTCAGACGCAGAAACAGAAGATTAACGATTTACTTATGGGTTAACTTGGAAAAAATAGTGGATTGAATATTCGCAAAACTATAGGAAGACTATCTTATAAAACTGGATAATAAAACTCATGTGATACAAATTTCTTAAATCTATCGATAATTTGTTTGAGGTAAATATGTAAATTTTTCATTAAGAATTGTTAATGAAAAGTGTACAATGAATAATCATCCTCTGGGATTTTTTTTTGTTTCCTCCAAATTAAAATGAATAAATATTGCAACCAAAGTTCAAAATGATGTTATTTAAGGTTATTATTTATAAAGATTAATTTTTAGTTATTATTTTATTTTAAATTTATCACTGGAAATATATTTCATATTACAACTTAGATGCATTTTAATTTTAGCATATTTAGCACAAGTAAAACTGCTCTGAAGGTAAAGGTTGGAAAAAGTTAATTAGGCTTTTTATTTTTCAGAAGCTTCGAAAGTTTCATTACTATCAAGATGAAACACCTTATTTTGTATCTGGGAGTGCTCTATGCAGTTTGTGTTTCGTGGAGCTATGGATATTCAAATGAAGAATTCCTTGAACAGTGGAACTGCATTTCAGAATGTAAGTGATATTACTTAGAAAATTTAGACATTTAAATTTTGAATTATATTTAACTCTTTAACCCCTCGTTATTCGCGGCTATTATATGCTTCCTTTTACGCGAGGTGACCTTTCATATCACGTGCCTTTTTTCTATCTTCAGTAGCTTTAATTTTTAAAATAAAATATCTAGAATATGTTTATTCTTGTTCACCTTATTTAATTTCCACGATGTTGCAATGGAATACCCCGATTTTCTTATAATCTTTTTCATCACTAACTTTATTCTTTTTGAGGGCCATCATGAAAGTAGAAAAAAGATACTTACTCTAACGAAGAAGATTTTAGACATTCAGTTACAATTTTTGAATAAAATAGACTCAAAAAGTTAAATCCATATCTTACTAAACAATTACAATAATATACAGTTAAAATACGCAAGTAAAAATACAAAGAGAAAAAATGTATCTGAGAATTTGAAATTGTGATTTTGACATACAATAATATATGAATATGAATTCAATTATTGATCACATTACATGTTAGTATTTCTATTTATTTCTCCAGCTTTATATTATTACAATCTTTGGAAGAATTTATGGTTTGGAATAAGACATCATTTCATTTGTTTAGTTTTCCCAAAATATTGATAGTCTTCTTTAAGATGCGATCGGCGATTAATTCTGCTTTTTGTGTTATTAGCTGAATTTAATCTTTTTTATGCCATTTAAAATGCTTGAAAAATATTTTAAACTCCTTTGGCAAACGTTTTACGATGTAATTTGTGTGATGCTTCACCTTTTTGAATAGAAATATTTGATCCTAAATGTATGTATGTGACATCCAAGAAACCGAACCAGTGCATGTTTCAATTTGCTGCTTCATTAATTTATGATGCAACCTGAATTTGCTTTCTTAGTTTGTTTACACATTCTTTTCATTTGTCAACATTGGAAGAAAAATAAACTTATTTTAAATGAAAAAAATTTACTAATTGAAAACTATTCAGCCCTCGTAATATTTTGCCTTTGGCTATCGTTTTGTCGACGTTTCCGGTGTACCAAAAATATTATATTTGTTGTTTTCTTGACTTAGGCTTACGTCGCTCCATAGTGGTCTAATGGTGTGTCGGGAAAGGAGAAAATTATGTCGCCTTTCGCGCTAAAGTTAAACGCTTATAGCTCCAGAACCAAATAACATGTAGAGTTGGTTTTAGTTTCATTTAACAGAGGAGGGTAATAATTATATACTATATAAATATAAGGTAAGAATTACAGATATGGAAGATTGTAAAAACAATTTTAGAATTTATCATTATGGTTTAGTCACAGTCGAGTTGCAAAGTTGGTAAAAATCACGAAGAAAAAAATCACGAAGTATAGGCTATAGATGAAAAATATTTACTAAATGAAAACTTTTCAGCCCTCGTAACATTTTGCCTTTGTCTATCGTTCTGTCGAAGTGCCCGGTGTACCAAAAACATTATATTTGTTGTTGTTATTTTGACGTAGACTTACGTCTTTCCGTAGTGGTCTAATGGTGTGTATGGAAAGGAAAAACTTTGACGTCTAAGTAAAACGCTTATAGCTCCGGACCCAAATAACATACAGTTGGTTTTAGTTTCGTTTAACATAGAAAGGGGGTTCATTGAAGATTGCAAAAATAATTTTAGAATATGTAATTAGGGTTTAGTCATAGTCGAGTTGCAAAGATGGAGAAAATCACGGAGAATTTTACATAGATAGAGTCACATAGTCACACTAGACTGCTAGTCCCTATAGACTATCGAGTTAATAGTCACATAGAGCTACTTTAGTCACATAAAGTCACAGTTGAGTAAGGTAAGTAAGTCCACGCCCCTCAATCCCAGCGGCCATTTCGCAGAGACAGCATCCCGTCGACTTTTTAAAATTCATCTACAAGTTTGAAATTTTATTTAAGAGATACCATTTTCAGTAGCACAGTGCACCAAAGGAAAAAAAATCACTTATTAATAATTATAGATAGTATTTATCACCAATAAAAATGTATTAATAATTATATTTATAAATTAAGCAATATCAATCTTTATAAAATTATTTAAGTATCATTTGAATTAAGAATAAGTCTGTGTATAAAAATAATTATTATTATAATTAAAAATATTAATAATTAAAAATATTATTATAATTATAATTATTATTATAAATAAAAATATTCGTAAATTTTTCAGTTAATTACAAATAATTTTGAAAAAATAATAGCTACCAGGATCTAACCCTAATAAAAGGAACTGTAGACGAGTACTCTGATACTCATCCTAGTTGGCTGCCGATCAAGAGTAATAGTACTTACTTCTACTTAGGATGCCGGTACTTACTAGTATATTAGCTGAACCGAACGTTTGAAGGCTATTTTCTCAGAATTGGCTGACATTGCATTTAATATATTAATTAGTAAATAACCTAAAAGGATACTACTGATATACTAAGTCTCATCCCGAACTGAATTTTCCAAGACGTGTAATAAGACCAATCCTTTGTAAGTATTGTTGTTAGAACTACGTACTGAAATTTAAAACAAATTTTGTTTAAGATTATGAAAAATGGATTTTAGACACTTTTGTATTTTAAAACAATTTTTGCCATTCTTAATGTTTTTAAACCAAAATGCTCAGCTTTATATTAACTTTTTAAAATCTAATTCAATATGTTTCAGAAGTCTATGTGAAACAGTTTCACTTATAAATTTTAGATGAAACAAAAATTTTAACAATCTGAATTAAGCTTTCAGTAAATTAACTCAGAGCTGAAGTGTTTTTAATTCTTTTTTCCAGCTGGAGATGAACATCTGTGCAATGAATTTCAGGACTGCAATACTCTAATACCACAATGTGTAAGAAAATTATTTGATCACATCTTGTGTCTAGCAATAGTTTGGCAATGAAAGAACATTATTTATAAATATACATTTATCAGATGTATGGAAGAAGTTCTGTCGGCTTATTTAAGTAAAATACAAAAACAAACACATAAAATGAAGTGCCTATAATTCATGTAATTGTAATGATTTACTTCATTCTTTCGTCAATACATGGGAGCATCTAAGACTTGGTTAATTGAGAGAAATTGATTGCCCTTTCATATCCCGCCGCACATGTACACCATTTTGGAAAATCATTCCGTCTAATTAAATTTAAGAGGCCCTGCTACGTCAAACATTGTTCTTCGAAATCTGCTATTTTGACAATGTTTCCATTTCAAGACACCTGCTAAGTTCGCTCTGAAACGTTTCGTTTCTAGAAAGAGATTTGGTAGAAATACAGGTATTAAACTGTTTTGTTGTTCCTTTTCTAAGTGGAATCCACTAATCCAGTTAGGTATTGTGAGAGCATGCATTTGTCTGTAAATAGTATCGTAGATATATTAATGTATGGTAGTAATGAGACATTCATGAAAATCTACGTAAATCAAATAATTTAGAATGTTTATTTCTCTTGTTTAGTTTATCCGGTTTATTATCCAGCCGGAAAGCCACTCCGAGAACGAATATAATGAGAAACTGTCATATATGAATACGGTTCTTGGCTTTCTTTAAGAGCGTATTGATAGTGGTATGGTCAGTTAACAATTCCAACACTATAACAAGACATACCTGTAATGTTTCTCTCTTTTGAAATGATGGCACAAGATTTTAGAAAATTATCTCTATTTACATGTGCACACAAAAACATTATAGAACTTAGTTCAGTATGTCACACTGTGGGATAAGAACTTGAATTGAATTGTATCTCCGAGAGATACGAGGTTTAGGGATTTTTAGCAACAAAGGCTGTTATCCCCAAGTTCAAAAAAATATTCATTCCAAAATTCGTTTCAATCTGCTTAAAAATTAAGTAAAATTTCCATTAGGAGATGGATTAGAAAAATTGCCGATCCAATTCGGTCAAGACAAAAAATGGCGTTCTCCTAGAAGGGCGGCCATATTAATTTTTCGTGGAATGAGAATTCTTTCAGAACAACAAACAAAAACAAGACACACACATCACCTCTTCTTCCCGATGTCAAATCAATTTGAAGTGTGTTTGCAAAAAGCAACCCTCAAAGGGATGAAGATGCGCCAAGCACTCTACCAACCATCGCCAACTGTAGCTAAAAATCATAGTAACCATTTGTGAGGTCTCCATGCCTGAAACGCTCTTAATGTGGTCTGTTTGAATGGCTTTAACGCCACACATATTAAACGTATATTTATGGATAATACAATGGTAGTGATTAAGGCCGCTTCTCATTGGCTCTCAGCGTCACGTGACTTTGACTACGTCAAAGCGCTTTAACCCAAGTTCTGTGGCAGATAATTTAAGTTGTTTTGTATCCGTCAACTAAATTATCTAGAAACCCTCAATTAGTGAGAAGAGAGATGGCTACATTAAAATAAAAGTTTGACGAAAATGAAGAGTACATTAATTATAAAAAGAGAATAATTTCCTATGACATCATAATTAGCAAACGAAGTCACATGACGCTGAGAGTCAATGAAAAGTGATCTCACTCACTACCATAGTAGGATCGTAAATATGCATATTAACCCAGGAATGTTGGCGTTACTTCACATACATCGCAGTTCGAATAGGAGGATGAGTCAATTTGACTCAACGTTACCATTCCAGGTTTAATGTCCGCAGCAGTCCAGTCATATTCACAGTATTCAGGTCAGTCATATTCACCATACCCACCAGACACTTGGTGATTGGCTGGGTGATACTTTGTGAGTGCTCGGTTTACTACAAAAACAACTAAGCCTCTACAGACAAAAAAATTATTTTTACCCATTTAGTTTTTACTGTCACAAGCATAAAAAAAATTTTAAGTATTAGAGAAAAATATTTTTTTAAAAAAGATGATGCTTAATCAATAGTCCTTACAGTAATTTGAAAATAGTTTTAATACTTAACCATATTAAACTATTCGTATTAATTTATATGTTAACTTCCTTGACCAGCTGGATTGTGTCTGAAAAATATTAGCTGATTCATTATCCTGAAAAAAATGGTGTCTAATAGATTGACAGACCTGACCCTAAAATGATTTAGAAACAAAAATGAATTTTTCTTCAGATCATTTTAATTCATTGATATTCTGGTTGGGTAGGATGCATTTGTTTAATTTGAAAAAGAGGATAATCTTGCTGATTTAACAAAAATCGAGTTTCAAAATTTTTAGATTTTATGCTTTGAATTTTTATATTATTGTTTAGCACATTTTTGTATATTAAGTCAGTAGCTTAAAAGATATTAAAAAGTATAATTCCTCAATTTAAAAATTAATTTATGTTTTAGTACTTTCTACCATATTCATATTGCGTGAGAAACATTGTGCCAAACGGACCTGGGCATTGCAGTAAAACAGAGCAAGCTTATGGCAGTGAAAAACAACGACTTGAGGTAAGATACTTGATACCACAAATACAAGTGAAATAATTTAACAAGAGATATTAAAAATTTAAATGTAATTAAACAGAATGGCGCAAAAATGCAGCAACTTGCAATAAAATTCAAACGAAAGATACTTTAATATATACAAAAAGAAAATACAGAAGAACCGGAAGAAGTAAACAATATATCTTTTGTGCGCAACTTCGCTAGACTTGGCGGAGACCTTGGCGACAAATGTGGCGACCATTTTGGCGACTTGGCGGCAAAGTTGGTGACTTTGGCGACAAAGGGAATTTTCTAGAAGGACCTCAAACTTTCCACCTATGGTTTCATGAAGTTTCTAGAGATTACGTCACTTCCTACGTAATGAAGTCACTTCCTGTTGAAAAGTATAAAGGCAAGCTCTCAAGCCATGAAGAGTTCAGTTGGAATTTGACCTGTAAACACGCTGGTGAGTTAAAAAAAATTTTTGAGCGTTGTGTTGAGATTTATTGGTAGTCTCTGTTGTGAATTTTTTACTCGTGCTGTGTTAATACTTGTGCTACGATTCTTTGCTTGGAAATATTTGTAAAATAAAGAGCTTGATTTTTTAATCCTACTTATTGGATTGCATTCACGTACACCCACAAAGCAATTTTGTTACAATATTTAAGTATCTTGATACCACAAACACATTTATGGGAATTTTTTTTTAAGTTTTTGTCGAAGATTCGACGCTGACTTGATGCATATAGGGTGTCCACAACTAATTGTGGACAAATAGCAAATTTCTAAACCGTTAGAATAGGCATATACTTCAATGTGGAAAACTGCTTTAAATGACGTAAAGAATTTTATTTTAAGCTGCAGTGGAAAACAACGACTTGAGGTAAAATACTTGATACCACTTATACATTTATGGGATTTTTTGGTCGAAGATTCGACGCTGACTTGATGCATACAAGGTGTCCGGAAATAATTGCGGCCAAATAACAAATTTCTAAACAACTAGAAAGGCATATACTTCCACGAGGAACACTGATTAAAATGACGTAGAGAATTTTATTTTACTCTGTTTCAGTCCATAAAGATATTGCTGAAAAATTTACGAAGTCTAAGTTTTCGTACATTCCCCGGTTCCATCAGTCATAATTAATAGAACATTCTTGAGACACTAACGTATGAAACAAAAATGTTCCACTCTCCTTTTAGAAAATCTGAATGAGTTATGAAGCTACGAATATTGCTATTTTAGAACACTTCAGTGCCTAAATCGAGGAAGATCCCTAAGATAAATAGGATAACCTCTAGGTATCCGCTGAGGTACATCCATGTTTTGCCAATATTATAACTCGATTACTAGTCTCGTCTTCGTTGATATTCATCGATCGATTTAATATCAATTTATTTTTATTTGTTTACCAGCCGCCTTTAGAGACCAGCTAGCTTATCTTCTTTTAATTTTAATTTCAGATCCATGAATACACTATGAATTACTCTAAATAAGCAGTTTCCATACCTGACATTAGATATTTTACGATAGCCATGAGACGAAATACTGATTGACACGTATACATACCTAAAATACTGTTTTAAACTTGCACAATAAACGTGAAGTATTCTGACTAATTAGCTGTGCATGCAAAATGGCGAAATTTGTCCATTTGCTGATACTAGGAAATTTAATCAGTTTTATTACACGATCTCTCACGAAAATGGTTCGTGCTGGATGCAGGCTACCAATGACGACTTATCTAAGGGTCAAGAGCTATGAGATAAAAATTGACGAAATCGGTATAATGGTTGGGGCTGGGGGACACTATTAAATTTGTCGCATAGAGAATGTACAGTTATTTCGTGTTCTTTTGGATTTCATTTGAAAGTGTTTTGTGGTATGGGGAAGCAGACATTTGATAACTATCTAGAAATCATCAGTTTTCATATGAAATAAAAATTTGCGAAATCGGTCCTGTGGTTTCTAATAGGGAGTGAACGGATGAGGTCTATATATTGATTGCTTTAGCATCCTTAATTATTTGCAATGAGATTTTATGGCCGCGTTGGCCTAGTGGTCTTTACATGAGGTCTATATATTGATTGCTTTAGCATCCATAAATATTTGTCGTGAGTTTTTATGGCCGCGGTGGCCTAGTGGTAATGTGTCGGCCTTGGAGCCGGAGGGTTCCAAGTTTGAAATCCCATTCCATTGAAGATCCGTCTTGTGTTAGACCTGTAGCAAGTTAAGTCATATGTATTAGTGAGTCAAATAAACTCCGGCTAGTGTGGTGCGGAAGTGTCATCCGCGTCATCTGACCTCTGTTCAAAATTACGAGGTCCATCCCAAAATATACCTCATATTGTATCAAAACAGGTTAATATAACTTCGTGCTAACTATGATGAGATATAATAATTTCTTTCAATTTCATAAATTTATAGCTAAAAGCGTAATTGAGGAATTGCATACTCTCTAGTTGAATTTACCTAAACCATTCAAACCATTTATAATTTTTTAAAAAATAACTTCAGAATGTTTATAACTTAAGATTTTTCTCTATAATTTAAATTGTACTACAAAAACTTACTAATCTTCTATAAATGTGAACTGAAAGGATTTTAACATATTCTACATAATTGTTCTTTTATAAAATTATTTAATTGGAATTTAATACCTTATATTATCAGAAAAACTACTCCACTTAAATGACCACAGAAAAAAAAGAACGATTGACTAGAGCAATTTAAATTACTACAATTCTTCCAATTTATTCTATCGGTTATAATAATTATCTTTCTTCTGAATATTTGATGGTATTTACAGAAGACTGTTATTCAATCAGCTGTCTTTCAGAATCTTTAATTATTTTCTTTACATTTCAGGTCAATAAATGTTTTTCGGACATAACAACTTTAGTAAGTTTCATCTACTTCTTTATTCGGAAAAATAATCCTTATAATTAGAAAAGAGCATGTCGCGATTTCTTCTTTCGGAAGCATTAATTTGTTTTAATTGGTTAAACAAAATGTCTCCTTGAATTTTTGAATAGGGTCTCTCCCATTAAACATGTAAGAAGTAATGATAAATATTTCCAACTTTTTATCAATTTAAAATACAAAAAAAAAGATTTATAAAATAATAATCAATACCTATTCTCATCGCTTTATCTCATCATTCAATGCCAACAATTCTAAAGTAGAAAGATGCTTAATATAAAAATTGCAATTCAACTTCTTTCTTTGGAAGCCAACCCCCTGGACAAAATTTTAAAATATTTTGGAGTATTTTTGTATCTTTTGCAGTTTCAAAAAAAAAAAAACTAAATGGTTTAATTTTGTTCTTAAAAGGGCACTTTTCAAGAAATTTAGAAAATTGTATAACTAAATATATTTGTAGGAAAAGAGTTCATTTGTTTGTTATAAATAAATGAGAGAGAAAAACTTTTTAAAATATAATATGCTTTATTTCCGTATAAATTTATAAAAAATTATAACAGTTAAACAGAAATAATTTGCTGAAACATTACGTCAGAATCTTATATTAAAAAAAGCACAAGACATTTTTATTATTTTGAAAGAATTTTTTAAGTTACTGTATATACAAATCAATTTCTCGGAATTTATCATTGTATACCTTCTGAATAAATTTTCTTATTGCATATGCTTCAGATACCATTAGTATACTGTTAAAAATGGCAAAATCAAAAAAAGGAAGAGCTACATTACTTAATGTTTTGATTTAAAATGCCATCTCTGAAACAGGATGAATCAGGTATATGAATATAATGAGTATGCTGCATATATATATAGGAATGATTTTTTTGTTGCAGAGAAGACATTTTTAAACTAAAAGAAGGCATTAAATAATTTTTTGTTTTCTTTTCGCTTGGTCACTTTTAGAGAATATCGACGATGTAAGTAATTCGTAGATTAAAAAAACTGTTAATCTTGTAGTGATTTTTCCATAATTGTTTAATCTTTCTATGTTCTATTTTCTACTCGTCTCTTGTAAACCGTCATTATCTTTCCCACTGTTTGTTTTCACAAATATTGATTTATTAAATTTTACATTATTATTATAGAACTGTTAAATTGTTTCTCGAGTATTTTGAGTAATTTCCTTTATATAAATTATTTGAAAGAAATCACTCCGGCAATACTTACTGTTATAATAATCCTCTATTTTGCAAATTCGGGGTTCTTAGTGGTTTAAAGCACTGATAAGTTAATTTATTATAACTAATTTTTTATATCAATAATATTTTAAATTTTTTAAAGCCAATATTTTAAAAATTTTTTAAAAACTTGTATTTGGTAAAATATCGTCTCATTTTAACCAAACAGTAATCATTTATTTTGTGTAAGGGTTTTAGAACTATTACAAAATTTTTAAATTAAAAATTTGATTTTTTTTGATTAATTTGTGAACATCTACGAAGAAAATGTTCTATTATACAATTCCATGAATTGCAGATTATATTTTAAAATTATATTATTTGTAGAATTTCCTGGTTTAACTCGGGACATGAATCAATTAAACAAATAATTTAAATTCATTAAACTGATATGAATCAGGATTTCAAATTCTTTGTAAAATTAGTTTAGCAGCTGTAATAACTAATAAACACGCTTTTCGGCAAAATCAGTTCTTGGAATATGGGAAGGGAGATTTGTAACGAATATGTCAGGTCAATATGTAACTTTTAATTATTAATTTAATGGAAATCCAAAAGGAATTGTTAAATAAAATAAATAACTTTTACAGCAAATAAATGCTGAAAAAACTTCATGTTCAGTGTAGTTGTGAGTAACCTATTATTTTTTAATATTTTTAATTCACATTTACAATGTGTTAAATTTAATACTTATCTCTTTCATTTTTTTTTTACTTTTATTCTATTGAAATCCATAAAAAAAATTATGAAGCACGAAACTTTTCGAAAGAATATCGTTATTTTTTCACATACTTAAACAGATCTTTTAACTGTTAAGTCTATTAATTCTGCTTTTCCTAATTCTT
Source organism: Araneus ventricosus (assembly GCA_013235015.1). NCBI lineage: Eukaryota > Metazoa > Arthropoda > Arachnida > Araneae > Araneidae > Araneus > Araneus ventricosus. The sequence continues at coordinate 81,559 of BGPR01001905.1, read as the reverse complement.
TACCTACTTGTGTAAAATCGATTTTGTTTAATCTATTCTGAAAAAATTTTAATTTTAAAATTTGAATATTTTTTATCGATTACTAGTATAAAGAATTATTTTTATAGAATAACTATTTCCTCCTGTAGTTTCTGCTGTTCAATAAAATTACCGAGTTCATGGTAGTTTAATTCTAAGAATTTCAAGGCAATGAGCAAAATAATTTTTGTTATTCTTAATATTTTCTCAATATATAATATTCCCTATTGTAAAAATAGCATAGACTAATGATATATGTCTGTTTAGGAAGTCTCCTATATTATTGAACCTCTTTCTTTCCGTATATAATTTCAAAAATTTATTTTAACAATTTCTTTTTACTTCATTTAAAAGATATCTATATTTGATTATAATAAATATTCATTATTTAATATTAGTAAATATTAAAAATTTAACGCTTACTAAGGAAATAAAAATGAATATTATTAACAATTTATATCAAATTTCACAATATATTGAAAAAAATTTTAACATATTATGCATATTGAATATTGTTTGTTTATTTCTTCCAGGCAAATGGAGATGATTGGACGTCTATTCCAGAATTAGCCGATTTCTTGGTATTTCTTTTATCTATATCTTCAGATATGCTCATAAATTATAAATACTTCACTATCTTATCATTATATAGAATCAGGAGGAGAAATTAAACATTTTTAAAAGGATTCTTAAGCATATCTAGATTATAAATATTAAGATCGAAACCTAGAATTATCTGATTAAAAGACATTAATAGTCGCACAAAAAAGCCGTTACGAAACATGAATGGCACCTTATGCAGCAATATAAGGTCCGTTGGCTTCATGCGTGTTTAACTCTTTATGTTAGACATTCATTTATAAGGCTATTTTTAAAGACTAAACAAACATTTATTAAATGATTAAAACTAACACATTCCAGAACTTATCGAAACTACCTACATCGTCACTCTATTCTGCCGTACTAGTTTTAAATCAAATCCAAAGCAAGATAACGTCTGTGTGTTGCCATTCATCTGATAACATTCTCTATTATAATAATAAATAAATTACAGTCAGGTTTTTGTCAGACATTAATAAAAATACACTTACAGATCTTTATAGAATTTTATTTTTAGAGAAAATGCTGTTATCTGCTACTAAAAATGGCAAAAATGTTTATGTGTTCACAAGGCCAATTTCCGTTATTTCCAATTGATTGACCAATAGATAGCTGATGCATACATATTGTAGCATACCGGAGTTAAGTTTTAGCTACAAATTTACGTGCAGCAATTGAATCTAGTAGAAATATTTAAGGACAATTTAGGTTAGTTTTCACTACGTAAAAGAATCATAATTTGCTATATTTCATGTCCAGAATTAAAGAGGTAACGCCTGAGCGGCGCGATGTTGTTGTCAGCTTACATGCATGAATCAAAAAAGATAGATAGGAATGCACAGAAAGTTTAGGTACTCAGAGAAGGGGATTTCCCCGGAAAGACTCGTGACTCGAAAACTCGAAATGAAAGTCGCAGTGCGCTTATTACGATGGAAGTAGAAGTAATTAAAAATTAGGTGTCGTTAAAACTGATTTAAGAAAGTTAAAAACTTGAAATATCATATATATATATATGAACTATTTACATCGATGCAAAATTTTAATCACAGATAGTAAAAAAACAAAGATCCTATATCGATACATTTATTGAAAATGCCATGATATATGGATTTCCTATTAATTTCATGCTTGCTTATATTAACAAAAAATTATTAATACATTTAAAAGAATAGTACATTAGAATTGATTAATATGAATATTCATATCCTTTGATTTCAGTGAGTTTTAGTACATATTAAAATTAGTAGATGGCGCCACTATTATTAGAAATAATTTGCAGTTGATAATATGTAGTATTACATCATTATTTAAATGTTAATATCAAATTAAAATAGGTTAATATAATGTTCTTAAAAAATATGAATCTGTAGTTTAAATATTATTGATGATTTAATAGAGTATATATAACTTATTTTAGTTATAATATTTTCACATTAAATGCGGAACTGTAATTCGTATTTAGCTTTTGGCAATTTTTGCTATGACTTTGAAGCAGTAAGCATTTAGTTAATTTTCTTGCTCTTTTCTTAATATATTTTTGAGATTTACTCCTATATTTGTTGTTTTTTTCCAACAATTGGCCCTCACAGAAGGTTGGCGTCCATAAATTTCGAAATAATGTGACATAATCGATTCCTCAGGTCGATTGGCATTTGATTGTTGGAATTTCATATCTGGATTGGCGTTTTCATAGTAATAGTTTTTAATATTATTCGCTTTCTGTATTTCAATGTGTGAATAATATTTAGTTATATAGTTTATTATATTTAATTTAAAAAGATGATTTAATAGGTATATATGATGAAAATGTTATTTGAGTTTTAATGGTTTAATATATATATATACAGAGAATGTATTTACAGTTCCCATAATTAGGTTCAATATGCCTAGAGATTACAGAAGTCTTGAATATCTCGCGGCTGAATGTCGCTGGACACGTGTCAGGAAAGAGCTTCTGCCAGAAACCCTCTGAGGTCTCCAGGACCAGCCGCAGTTATGATTAGGGACAGATATGCAAAAATCCAGAATTGCCGCGATCACTTTCACAGTACATCACTCACCGCATCTGATCATTTGACCACCAGTGTTCATCTTCACTTCTGGAATGGTTCTGTAAAACATTTGGACAGGCAATTAGGCTTCCTTCCAAGCTGCGAGAACTCGCTGAACGATTACGTTACAATATATGTCTACTTTATCTTGTGTCGAAACCATGACTTATCCTTTTGAATGTATTTTAACTCTTTAGTACAGAGGCGACTTCTTTCTTCTATCCCCCTTAAAATCGGGTCTTTTGGGGAGGACACGAAATGAATTGAAATCTCCTAACCTGGGTGGTCATTTAACCCAACACCCACTGCTGTAACACTGCCTTAAGGCGCACGGAAATGAGCTTAGGTTGGTAAGGATAATTGGACTCCTCACCAAGCTTATCCGCGAAGCGATCACAGAACCTCATCTCCCCTCAAACGAATACAAATGCTTCAGACCGGCCTTCGTTGATGTTAGAGGAAATGTTTAAACCGCCGGGGACCACCTCGCTCGTTGTGAAAGGATTAACTATCTCAGTAAATTATATTCCACATTGAAAGGATCACTTCATACTGAAGATAACACTTATTATACTTTTTTCAATTTCCATTATACACCTTTCAGGGCGGAGGTTTATTATGAAATAACTTCTTTAAGGAGCATTTTTCCGATGCAAGTGGTCATCTTTTGGAGTCCTGGTAGTGAAAATACCTTTTTCTGATATTTAAAAAAAACAGAAGTCAGCTTAATTTTTCTTACGGATTAACACACAAATTAACTTCGCTTTTGCTTAGAAAAATAAGTTGATTATCCTCCTGAAAGAGATAACAATTTTAATTAGCCTCACAAAATTAAATTTACTTCCACAATGGTTTATATAATGCTTCTAATTATTATTTTTTTTCCGAAGCTCACATCAAATTCACATTCACAATCGGAATTACTTTTACACTGTGTGCTTCATTATATGTTATTCAGCACACATTTTATGACCTATAAAAAATTTTTACTTTAGTATTTAGCATTAATTAAATTAAATTCTGGCATTAATTTATGAACGTGGCGATATAGTTCACCAAAATAAAATATCCTAAATATTGAATAATACTCTAATTATTCTAAAATTTCTTAAATAATGTAATTTTTTTCTTTTCTGATATTTTTTACCGCATCGAATATATTGCTTTTGCATTCATTAGCTCTCATTTACAGAATATGATTTAATATTAAAATTGACGTTTCCATATTAAGAGCTTAAATGGAATTAAATTATCAATTTAATTTTAATTGTTAGAATGGACTCTGTAAACTCGTCGGATAATCGTAGGATAACCTATTCTAACAAAGCAGTGCACTCAAATTTTAAGTTGATTTTTTTCTTCTATCAAATGTATAAAAAGTTAAGAACCGAGTTAGGCAACAAAGAACTTCGTGATGTTAATGATAATACGGATTTACACAGATTACTACTAATAATATATGTGTAGGAGTAATAAATGCAGATTTATACATCTGTACATCTATGATTTCCAATTAAATTTTCTCTTTCATACTAACAGATTGTAAACAGTATTCAATGTCTTTTTTAGGACTGTGTCCAATATCTCGGATATAAGTGCAAACCACGAGAAAGTAGTGAAAGTAGCGAATCAGGTAACAGTGGAAGTAACGAATCAGGTAGCAGTGGAAGTAGTGAAAACAGAAAATCAAGAAGTATTGGTAGCAGCGAATCAAGAAGTAATGAAAGCAGGAAATCAAAAAGAAACCATCATTTCAAATCAAAGAGAAACAAGCACTGCAAATCAAACAGAAACAAGCACAGCAAATCAAACAGAAACAAGCACAGCAAATCAAGAAGTAGCGAACACAGCAAATAAGGAAGTAGTGAAAGTAGCGAATGCAGTAGCTGTTAGTGAAAGCAGCAAATCAGGAAGTAGCGAGCACAGCAAATCAAGAAATACCGAACACAACAAATCAAGAAAAAGCAACCACAGCAAATCAAGAAGTAGAGAACACAGCAAATCAGGAGGTAGTGAAAGCAGCCAATCAAAAGAATAGTGTTTCTGGAAAAGAAAGAAAATATAATCCAAGCTACAGCTAGCAGCGCTAAATATTATTTCACAATCAAAATGTCACAATCTTAAAACACGTTTCTATCTTTCCTTTTGATTTTTTTACAAAAACAAAATAAAATAACAGCTGGAGTAATGTGATTTGTGCATTGTGCATATCTCAAAGTAGCGTATCAAGTAGCAGCGAAAGAGCATAAAATTGGAGAAGTAACGAAGAAGCGCATCAAAAGAATAGTGATTTTGGAAAGAGAAGAAAGAAAAATTCAAGAAGAAAGAAAATTCACCTAGCACCTCTAAACGTTTTCACCCAATCAAAATGTCATATTCTTGAAACACGTTTGTACCTTTCCCTTTCGAATTTCTTGCAAAGACACAATAAAAGGCACAAAAAAAAAACTTTATTTTTTTCTATTTTTGTATTTTGCATTTACTTAGTTTTTATATTTACATTATATACAAAGCGAAAATTATTATGACAAAGCAAGACAGTCTCTATCGAAATATTTCTTTTTAATTCTCGCAAGTACAGGCTGTTTGCAAAAGAATACTCAAGCATTTAAAGTTTGTTTCCTCCTCCTCAACAAAACCAGTAAGCGCACCATTTTACGAATACTGTCCTATCGCCACGAAAAAACCCTAGACAAGAGACATGCCTGTGGCGGTCGTTATGGAAACGGGCTATTCCACTGCATTTTGGGGGTGAAGGAAAGTTCTTTCTTTCATTTGGCGTAGATAGAACTGGCGGAAGTCTCATTTCTCTCTGGACTTCGTTCGAAAAGGAATTCCTCGCCTAACGGAGGTGTTCTTAGTTTGCCAAATGTTGCGGTTTATTTTATATGAGTATCCCTTCTTTCTTTAACTCGTCTATTTAAGGCAACCTTTCTCAGGGGTTTTCTCCTGGCATTAGGACACTAACAGTATTTGACGAACTGAAAGCTCGAATAACTGCAGCCATCCAAACTGCAACATCGAACACGCTGAAAAAAGTGTCGAATGAGTTCTTCTATCGACGGATATTGTTCGTGTTTCTGCTAATGGTCACAATAAACATTTATAATTTTATAAACTTTTAAATGTAATTTTTGATTTAATTTGTCCAGGAAGGTCGTTACTTCTTTAGTTTTGTAATTGCAACCCTTCAAAGTTAGGATATTCTTTTGTAAACATCCTGCATACTTAAGCATTTAGAAGAATATACCAATTACAGTTATATTCAAGCAAAAGATCCTGTTACATTGCAAATTTTCAGTTTTAATCTTATTGCGAATTGCTGGAAAAAGAGCTTGCATGTTAACTTTATTGATTTTGCTGAAGACTACACATTTTTATTCACATTCTGAAGCCCCTCCCCACACTCTCTTATTTATTTTCCGACGAATATCAACAGCGAAATTACAAGTAAATTATTACTGATTTATTTTTTAAATTGCTCCATGCTCATTAAATTTTCATTAACAAAACACAAAAATATTTTTCTTATTAAGTGCATTTGTTTCGATATAATTATCCCTGAATAAAATACAGCCGAACCGCCATACATCGAACTTTCATACATCGGCCATATCCGCCATACATCGAACTTTCATACATCGGCCATATCGGCCACACATCGAACTGCCATACATACTTTCATACATAAACCTTTTTGCATTTGTAACTTTCGATTTTGATTAGAAAAACAGTTTCTGTACGTCGAATAAAAATTTTATATATAGAACACAAATTTTCGCTTAAAAAATCATGTATACTTATTGGACAGAAAAGCGACCATGAGCTTCGTTTCTGAGCTGAGATATAAATTAAATAAGAAAAAAAATATTTTATCTATTCAAACAACTTATTCATGTTCGGTTACACCAAGTTTCTGGTAGTCAACGGTCAAGAAATAAAAGTTTCAATATTATTAGGTTTATTCTTGCCAACCGTCATCTCTTCAATTCAGGTACTTAATCAGATGATCAGGATCCTTAAAAATTAGATCTGCCAACTACTCGCTCCTGCTTCATTCCTTCATTGATAATAATTGTATATAATAATGATAAGTTCAATAATCAACATCATCATTGAAATTTGAATTATAATACAAGTATAATAATAGATCATGGTCAAACAATAGACTCCTGAAAACAGAAAGTTTTTCAAATGATACCATGAATTGTTCTGTTATTATTTAAATTTTCTTCTCTAGTTATATAATTTATTTCAACATTTTTCTTTTCTTTTTAAGTTGCTAAATTGCCTTTTAAATTTTTTTCCTGATATGCTTTCGGGCCGTATTGGACTAGTGGTAGGGTCTCGGCTTTGGGGCCGAAGGGTTCAAGGTTCAAAACCCGATTACACTGAAGACCGTGTATGGGGCCAGTTGCACGCTAAATCACACGTAGTGGACAAACGACCTCCCGTTGGTGTGGCGTGGATATGTTTCCACTGCATGTCCATCTATACCGATTACAAAGAATCATAATGATTTTATAAATGGGTACATGAAGTGGTGTTATATATATATATATATTTCTTATATATATATATTCTTATATATATATATATAATATATTTCTTCTAAATGGAAGTATTTAAGTGTGAAAGAGTTCTTCAACTTCATAAAGGAAGTAGATAGGTGACTGAAAATTACATACCTGGCAAAAAACAGTGTGAAATTTCGACAAGTGCGGTATCTACAATTCTGAAAAATCTTGATTGCTTTATCAGAAATTTTGGGGAGATCGGAAAAGATTTAAATCCTTAAAATTTGACAAGATTCATGTATCGGTATTAAAATGGGTAAAATGATACTAGGACACATTCATGAGTGGTCCATTCATTATGAATAAAGCGGCTGAAAATATGGGAATTTCGGCTTACCAGCCGTCTCTAGATGGTTAAAAAATTTGAAAGATGCATTTCCGCATATCGAAGTTTCTGTATGTCGATTATTTATCGGGTATCTTCAAGGTATATAGAAGTACTAAAGTTGTTTTGAATCATACATTTTATATTGATGATCTTGAATTTCCTAGATAAAAAGATTTTTTTAAACGTTTTGATAAAATTCTGGTTTTCTGTACTTGAGGCAGAGATTGTTAGATATTTGAAATAAGGAACAGAACAAACATATACTTTAAAAAATGTTGTTTTTCCGCAGGACATTTCGAATTTATAACTTTTAATGTAACTCATTTCTTACCTATATAACGAAATGTTATCAAAGCGCTTCCTTGAGATTTTCTTATTTATTTATAGTGTAATTATATAGCAGTCTATTAATGGCATTGACATAAGAACGACGGTAGAAAATTTGTAAAAATGTGGTTTTCAATTCCATTGAATTCTTGATATCAATATTAGGAAATTATAAAAAAATGTTATTATATTGTTGAAATAAGAAACGTTTTTTATTGAGTTTCCTTATATCTTAATTAATAATACATTTATGCAAGACTGATTTAACTGTTTAAACAAAAGGCAACTTTTTCTTCTGGCCCCTTTAAAACCGGTACCTTCTGGGAGGAAGCGACATGAATTGGACTCTCCCAACCTTGGTGATCATTTACCACCCCACCCCTGCTATAACCTTCCCTTAAGGGGCACGGAAATGGGCTGCGGTTTTGCAAGGATAATTGGAACTCCCTACCACACTTATCTCCTAATCGATCTCAGAACCTCACCTCCGCTGAAAAGAAGCCAACCGCCTCAGACAGGCCTTCTTCCCTTTGAAAGGGAAATTTTTATACTTTCTCAGTGTCAGAAGGTTAAAAATGGAAATGGTGCAGTATAGCCATTTATAATTCAAGTTTCACTAATCAAGCCAATATGGCAATTAATTTAAAAGGTAGAAATGGATTATGCATATGTACCATTTTCACTTGACCAACTACTCCCACATTTTCTCACAAATCTATAATTTGGGTGTAAAGACTTTAGAATTTCATTTATCCTCTTTGCATTTTTGAGTTGAGTTAGAATATCTTTCCGTACGCAGTGAGATATAAACTGATAAGCCGTCCAACCAATCACAGACTTGGTTCTAAATTTAATTTTCTGATACAAACTTTAGCCAAACTAGCCGTATATCAGCAATGCTAAATTTTGGAGTTATGTTTCATTTGGACAAATTATACAAATTTGAACCAAATTTTTATAACACTGGGAACTAGAAAATTATTTTGAATTATAAATTTTTCAGATGAGTATATGATGGAATAATATTATAAACAGTGGCGGCTCGTGTTATGTAATCATAGGGTTGCTGTCCTTCCTGCGCATCTTTAATCCTTCACTGCGCAGTAACGATATTTGAACCAATTACATTTTTGGGCTTTTTTTTCAGTAACTTTAAGTAGTTTTATATTTAATGAATAACTAATAACATCTTTTCTTACAATAGGTAAGCTTTTTAACAAATTAATTTTAATAAAATTTTAAGCTCAAAATTTGTATTCCGTTTTCTATGTTCCTTATTACATTAAAAAAATTAACATAAAATGACAGTATAGGGCAGAAATAAAATAATCTTCTTATTAATTAATGAGAATAAAGTGTTATAGTATAACTAATATAAACAGAAGTGTAAGCGAATACTATTTATTAGTATCAGTAAAAATTATTTAAAAATAAAATTCATTCTTGCTTTGTTCTCAGCGAAAGAACAAAAACATTAACCTTGGTGCTTTCACAGCGATTAACAAATTTTGTATCCATTGAAATCACAACAGTTACATGTAATCGTATCCCGATTCATATTGTGTGCGTCACGAAATATTTTATTCTTTTTTTAATAAAGCTGAGTTCAAGCTCTGATGTATTATGTAGTAACGGGAATTACCAAGAAGAGAAAAAAAGATTTATTTATTCTATTACATTTATCTACATGTAGCCTGCGATAATTTAAATAGAGAATAAACTTATCAATATTCCGTAAGAAATTTTGTTCCTGTGAGCGAACCGTGTTTTATTCAAAATCGAGGCTCGTTAAATTATGAATCATGATCCCAAATAGAAAGGTACAAAATGTTAGAGTTTTTGGTTAGAGAATTTTGAAATCATATTTGTATCACGAAAAATTTCTATTATGTATTTCATCAGCATTTATAACTAAAAATCATCAAAAAACTCTTTTCGATTGCAAGAAATTCCATTACTATAAATTAAAATAATAATATTATAATTAAATAAATGATATTTCAGTTCAGCGCAGTCCTTACACACGAGCCGACCCTGAATATAACTTGAATGAAATGGCATTAATCGGAAAATTTTGGGTTTGCTTAAATTTTAATTGATATAGAGGAACGGCGGTTTGTATGGGCCCTTAATGAAAATTTAATATATATCCTATTAAAATTCAAACGTAAACAAATGTATGTATCTATCTATCTATGTCCGGTAATCTTAACTTGAACCACTGAATCTTGAAACGAGCTGAAAGTACCAAAATATGGAAGATAATCCGAGGAATCAGTTTTGAACATTTAAATTCCGAAGTTTTAATTAATTAAAATATATTAATTAATAAGTGTGAAAATGAATGAAATATTAACAGATTTAAATTTGTGGCGGAAACTTAATGACAATATTTGTAGGGAGAAAAACAGAGGCGGGTTTATGAAAAAATGTGGATTCCGAGAAACGCTGGATTAGCTATAAGGTAATTAAATGGTTGGATTTAAAAATTTTAATTAAACAATATTGGATTCAAAGGAGATTAACGTTATGGGGGAAATATGTAATTATTTGTAGAAAAATAAACCGTTGGTGGGCGTATGAAAATAAAGTAATAAAAAGACTAGATTTGAAAGATGGATATTTACGTTTGTTGGGGAAAATAAACAATATTTGTTGAAAAAAACGGTGGCGGGGCATATGGAAATATATGGACCCCGAGGCCTCACGTGATCTCACTTCTCTCCACCCGGGAATATCCCATTATTCAGGATTGCCCTCGCAACGTCGGGCCATGCAGCTAGTAAAATTTATATTATTTTTTGGAATGAGCTACAACTGATCAAAACCTATCTTGGGACACTTTTCTTCATGTTGATTACATTAAATATATTTATCAAAGCTATGCAAATTACATATCACAATTAATTTCTAAGGCAACACAATGCAAAAATTTAAATATGTCGGGTAGTATGGGTCACACTAAAGAACACAAGATTTAAAATAAAAGCAAATAATTTTTTGGTTACAAATGCATATATATTTTGATTCTATCGCCAAATTACAATAATAGAAGTAAATTAGCTTACATTGCCACCATTATCCTATTGGTTATTTAATCTTAGTTAGTTATTAGTTCTTTAATTGATTCTTACTCTCCGCAATTTACAATTAGGAACACCGTAATGGTCAGATGCAGCTTTTTCAGACATTTTATTTTCCAAAAGCACTTGTGATTGCAATTAGTTTAGTTTAATTATAATAACGTCCCGCTTTGAAGCAACACGAGGGCTATTTTGGGGCGGATCTTGTAATTTTAAACCACGGTCAGATGACGAGGACGTCAGCTGATTTTGCAAATCTCTCTGCAAGCTCCCGGACCATACAAACTGGATGGCGTTTGACCACTACGTGTGATTTAGCGCGTAACCTGCCCCATACAGTGTAATCGGGTTTAAAACCTGGAATCCTCCAAACCTGAAGCCAAGACCTTGCCAACAGACCACAGCAGCCTCCCTTGTAGTTGCAAGATTCATAGCATCCACAGACCACTGTCCTCGACCCTCGTTCCATGTCCATTCAGCCGGTTCGGTAGATGCAATGCCAACAGGCACGGGGGCATAGGACGGCGTACTGTCTTCGACCCTCGACTTCAGGCTTCTTCATAAGCCTAAGCGTTTTTTGCAAAGATAAAAGGTATGTTTTATTCATATGGCCCATACTACCCGACCGGCATTCAAAAGAAATACACAATGATATCTAAAATCGTGTTAAAGGAAGCAAGATAAAACGTTCAAGGCATAACCTAAATAATGTAATTTAGATAATATCTCTAGTTTCATAATTTTATTCTTACTTGTGGAAGTGCAAGGAGTCGTCAAAAATTATGCGACTACTTAGATTCACAAACAAAGAAAATTTACAGAAGAACGACATAAAGCAGTTAAGTCAATCAGATATCTGCAAAAGGCAGACTGATTCTATGGCTTTACTATAGGCATAATAATGGTTATCTGCCGGTAGGCCCTAGAAACACTAGGTGGCCCATACTTCCTCAATTCGAAACTTGCTTGAATGTCAAGTATTGATGAGTAAATTTCATCTTACTGGCAACTTGATTTATCACAAACTAGTTAAAGTACGCGGGTGGCAATGAAACGCATCTATCATCTCTTTGAAGCGGGTCATTATAACTTTCCTCCAACAGGTCTCTTTCCTTTAAACGCTTTCGCCCTGTGGTTATGAACAAATTTTTTTTCCTACAATAGCAAGTTGATGGGTTAACATTTATTTCATCTTGCACTGGAAGAAAAATTGGAATTCTACCAATATTGTAGAGTTCTATCAAGAAATCAGAGAGTCAAGTGTTTATTATAGCCGTTTTAGATATTGCATGCTTGGGAAAAACTTATCTTTTAAAATCTGTTATTGCCTGCAGCTCCATGAAGAAACTTTTAGGGTTTATAAACTTAAAAGAATTTAATTTTTTTGTTAAAGCGGCCGATTAAATTTTAAAAGAGCCATTTTCTTCTAGAAATGGCATATTATACAATATTTGGAATTAGTTAAGAAAATAAAATTCATTTAGTTTATAAGGTAAACTCAAATTCATTTGTTAATTAATCTGATTTTTTGATATTTAATTAAGTATTCAAGATTTATGATCACAAAGTAAAAAATTGAAACACGATGGTGTCTGTTTCATTGAAAAATTAAGCGAGAACTTACGCCAACTTTGTTTGCAGCTGTGGATGTTACCACATTATTGTCTCAAGACAAAAGTAATAATAATTAATTTAAAATGGATTTGATTGTTAAATCTGCATTATACAGTCAAAGGGACTTTTAATACTTTTGTGGTTTCTAAAGTTCAAATATTTAAAATATCAGCTCTAATCAGAAATTGTGAAACAGCTTACATTAAAAATTTATGAATGTGGTCCTTAGTACCATCCTTCTGTGCTTTAGGAAGGGTTAAAAATCCAGATTGCGTTAACAGAGCATATAAATTAATTTATATCAATCACTAATTGTTATTGAAAAATATCTTCCGAATTAAAATCTTAAAAATCATGCCTCAAAGAAGGAAAGAAATATTTTTGCTTAGCAAAATTTTTTCGGTAATGCAGTTTTTTTAGTTGTTTTTCTAGCGCATCATGAAAAGCAAAATTTGTTAAATAATGTGGTTTTAATGTAAACTAGTGCGATTTTAATGGAATGTTTTAAATTTGAATAAAATAATGGATGAAAATTTGAACTAAATGAATATGATATTAAATAAAATTTTATAAAATTTGAATTAATAATTAAAATTAATTTCACAATCATTGTTATGTTTCTGGTGTTTCAGCGCCAAATATATTTTTCATTGCATTTCTCAATTTTATTGCACTTGCTAACTGATATTAATAGGCAAAATAAACAAAATAAATCACTAAGAAAACTGACATCCAACTAGGTGCTTCCTTGATTTTTAAAAAAATATTTTAAGTAGAAAACATGTTTATTCAAACCACCATGTCATGCTTCAAAATGAAATGTATTTCCAAATAAATTTACAATAATTATTTTTTGAATTTTACTTAATTTTTTAAGAATATTTTATGTAGAAAACATGTTCAATGAAATCACAATGTCATGCTTCACAATGATATATTTTTTCAAATAGATATGCAATGCTCATCATACCTAACTTCTCATTGCATTTTGATATGTTTTTCGTAATACTGTCTGATATGATCAGCATAATTTAACTTATTTAGCATTTTTATTATTATCTCTTGCCGTTTTTATGGGATTTATCGACAAATTGCTTCCTGCTATTACAAGATAATTTTAAAAATTCGCCTAAAAAAATATTTGTAAAACAACTTGCAGTTTCAAACGTATTTTTTAACAAAATTTATAAAAATAGAATTTCTGTTTCTAAAAGCTCATTCTATGCAGCGTTTTAATGTAATTATGTAATTGCATTCCTTTACCAAAATCTTATTCTATACAGCGTCTTAATTTATTCCATATCTGTTAATAAATGCTTATTCTTTGCAGAATCTTTATGTAATCATGTAATTTCATACCTGTTCTAAAAACATATTATATACAGCATTTTGATTTGAATATCTGTTACTAAAAACTTATTCTATGCGATGTCTTAATCGCTCTTATTGATGCCAGATTAGCATAGCTTGCCTGATACGACACATAATTAAGTAATAAATATTATCTTTTTGTAATACTAACAGTGCAAGTAAATAACTGAATAATCAAACCCACATTTAACATTTTCAATAATAATCATACTTTGCCAATGTGAAAAAACCTTCAGAGATTATGGATTCAGACTTGCACGCAGTCTTGCATATATTCAGGAACCGGATGTATCAAATATGAACCTGCTTGCCCTTCTCCTCAAGTTTAAAGAAGAACAGAATAATTACCCCCTTTCGACCTTCTAAGTTAATAATTATTATTGCCATCTCTTATTACCAATTAAATCAATGAGTGATACAATCACACATTGAGATATAACACCATCACAAATTGGGGATCACACCATCACAAATTGGGGATCACACCATCACAAATTGCGGATCACACCATCACATTGGGATATACGGACAGGGGTACATCTGTACCATCCGAAAGAAAAAGTTTAGACTTTCGTGGGCCGTTAATATTAAATTCTCCTGAGATATATAATTTTTCTTGGTTGGTGGTAAAAACATACACAATTTCTCATGTATTTATTTAAAACACGTATTATATCAAATTCCAAGAACTTTGATAATTAAGTTTCAGTTAAAGTTTTAAAGGAACTTACACTACTGGCTAAAAGAATTGCAAGATTTGTAAAATGCCAAACATTTGGAGTTTCTACCAATACAATGGTCCACAATCAGTTGTGAAGAATCGCTGGACTTAAAATCGTGGAAACTGACTCAAGTGAAGATTTTATCACGAGGACAATTAGGGGACCGACCAGAAATAAAGACGAAAAGGGATTTCGTCTTACCCCACTTCATAGAAAGCTGATAATGATTTGAAACTTTCATCAATGATTTTGTTTCCTATGAACATTTCTTACAGGCATTTTTGTAAAACAGCATGCACATTCCGGAAGATATAAAGGTTCATTTAAGAAATCCCAAATTTCAACGCATGTTTTATGCTGATAACATGCAGAATTTTCAATAAAATTTTAGAAAACTTGGCAATTTGTCATATAAGCCTTTCATAAAAATTTAAAGAAAATACGTTGAATATTTGAAGAAATATGAATATTTGTAGTAAAGAAATTTTAGCTGAGCACGTGCGAAACGTAGCTTAATTTTTCTTTCATCAAATGCAGAAAAATATCGGCATTGCAGCGAGGTGAATTACGGTTACACATTAAGAGAACCTAAATAATTAGGGGTCTTACTCAAACTTATATTTTTTAAACTTTAGTCTTCGAATTTTTATCGTCGAAAAGCAATTTAAATAATGTATTTATGGGTGTTCAAGATATTCAACTTTAGGGATATAGGACTTCAATATTAGGGAATAAATGTTTAGGATTTTAAAAATTTTGTACTATTTTTAGCCAGTACTGTATATAATAATTGCACATAACTGAAGGACGGTTACGTCAAACTGCAACCTTGGGGAAAATGAAATAAAAGCCGGCTTTCTCTGAAATAGTTAATTTTTTAATTTTTGTTGTTGATTAATAAAACCTCCAATTAAAACAAATTGTTCTTAAAAATCATTACTGTCTTAAAAATCAAAGTGATTTTTTAAACGGTGATTTTAAAATATTTTATGCGTGTAGAACTTCTAAATATTGAATATATATTGTAATTGTGTTTTCCACTCTAAACTAGATATCTAACAGATATATAGCATTCTTAAAGGAATCACACATTTAAAAAAATAATTTACCTTAATTATGTGACAATTTAAGAATTCTATATGTCCTTAAAAAAGCTGGTTTTGAGAGTCATATAAAATGTGCAATGGCACTGATAGTAAACTTAAATCATGCTTAAAATCAAGGTAAATTTTAAAATATCTTTGTGTTTCCTATCTTCTGATGATAATAACAATTCAGTTCTTATAAGAATAAAAAATGAGTTGCAAAATAATAATTTTAAATAAAAAAATTACTAAGCGAATGCATAGCACGACGAACACTATTTGCCTATTAAAACTAGACTTGCAATACAAGCACAGTAGCATAAATGAAAATGTTTTTCGTCTTCATTATACTGTATTGACCAAAATACGATTTTAAATCCTTTAATTCTTTATGCTAAGATATGTATTACTTATATTATTACTTATATGTATTATTGAGGCAGATATGGGTCATGCCTCAATATCTACTTCGATTAGAAACTACGATATCTCTTAATTGAACAAACGACTCTTCAATTTGTTTATTGTGGAAGACAGAAGTATCCAGAAGCGTTTAATCTCGTTTCTAAACAATAACTGTCACTTTCAATTCAACAAGTGATGTCTTCTCATGCTGTTTTTCCATGATTGCAATCCTGATTTTCATGCCAAATAAAATTGTCCTTATTATCTTCAATGAAAGCCACCGGGTGAGCACCACGAGAACCTGGATGAGAAGCCTCCTGATACGTTAGCGGGGTCTTGCTTCCCTGATGGGCAAAGTAATGGTGAGGGACTGAGTTACCTTAACTCCGGAATGTAGAACGGAGGAGGTGGATCGTCGTCGGTAATGGCTTTAGGACACCACCCCCAGTTTCCTACGGCAATCGTGTCGCTTATCATTCAGATATCCAGGATGGCTAGGTAGGATGGGCGTAAATGGACTACCGCTACTGTCTTCTATAAAACCGAGATTTTTGTTTGTGAGGTTTTAGAAACGCCCCTTTTCATCGGGAGGGGAAAAGAAGCTTTGCTCCGACAATTTTTTTGATCACAATAATTATATTACCGAGATTTATTATAGCTTTCTGGTATGCATTAGGCAAAACACAATCTTTTCCGTGTTTCACATTATATTGTCATACATTTTCTAAAGGTGAAACAGATTATGAATGTTTGTACGCTTTATTTCAAAAATTTAGTACATGTTTTATTTGCTTATTTTTTTCTGTTCCTTAAACCTTCTAGAATAAAACCAAAAAAAAAAAAAATGCTTACTTAAAATGATAATGCATAATTTCGCACTTGTTATCTGTAATTTGAAGACTTATAACTAAACCTTGGGTTTATTTAGTTCCAATTTGATGCAATTTAAAGTATGTGAAGTAACAACAAACTCATTCTTCTTAATGACACACAGATTTCTAAAAAGTAAACAAAATTTTTTCTATAAAATGGATACGCATATATTAAGTCAGGTCAGACTGCTACTTTCACAAGACCATTTTCACACATAGAAGTTCTGTGAAGTAAGTTCAATATTTTTTTATATTTTTCCAAAAAGCAGTAATCTCAGTAAAATTTGCTTTTCTCCATTTATTTTAAAGAAATAAAGCTATGATGCTAGCCTTAAAACTCCTTGAAATGTAATTTTAATCTGAATTTACGATGAGGTTATTCAGAAGCAGAAACAGAAGATTAACGATTTCCTTATGGCTTAACTTGAAAAAATAGTGGATTGAATATGCGCAACACTGTACGAAGACTATCTTATAAAACGGGATAATAAAACTCATGTCATACAAAATTTTTTCATCTATCGATAATTTGTTTGTGGTAAATGTGTAAAACTTTTTATTGAGAATTGTTAATGAAAAGTGTACAATGAATGATCATCCTTTGGGATTTTTTTTGTTTTCTCCAAATTAAAATGAATAAATATTGCAACCAAAGTTAAAAAAAGATGTCATTTAAGGTTATTATATATAAAAATTAATTTTTACCTAATATTTTATTTTCTATTCTGCACCGGAAATATATTTCATATTACAACTTAGATGCATTTCATTTTTAGCATATTTAGCACAAATGAAACTGCACGGAAGGTGACTGTTGAAACAAATTAATTAGGCTTTTTGTTTTTCAGAAGCTTCAAAAATTTCATTACTATCAAGATGAAACACTTTATTTTGTTCCTGGGAGTGCTCTATGCAGTTTGTGTTTTTTGGAGCTATGGATATTCAAATGAAGAATTCCTTAAACAGTGGAACTGCATTTCAGAATGTAAGTGATATTACTTAGAAAATTTAGGCATTTCAATTTTGAATTATAATCAACTCTTTAACCCTTCGTTATTCGCGGCTATTATTTGCTTCCTTTTACGCGAGGTGACCTTTCAGATCACGTGCCTTTTTCTATCTGTAGTATCTTTAATTTTTAAAATAAATTATCTAGAATATGTTCATTATTTTTCACCTTATTTAATTTCTAAGATGTTGCAAGAAAATACCCCAAATTTATGTATACTTTTTAAGGGCCATCATGAAAGTAGAAAACAAATTACTAGCTTTAATGAAGAAGATTTTAGATAATCAGTTACAAAGACTCACAAAGTTAAATCCTTATCTTACTAAACATTTACAATAATATACAATTAAAATACGTAAATAAAAATACAAAGAGGAAAAAAGTATCTGAGAATTTGAAATTGTGGTATTCAGTTTTGGCAATGGATTATGAGGATGAAACTTCTTTACGTGGCACTCCTGAAAGTTTTATGAAGATGGCTAAAAAGTCGTGTAAACATTGCCATTGTTTTTGTGTGTTTTTTTGGGGGGACTGCATGTTTTTATAGAGGTTGCTGTGTCACTTCCTCTTGACGTTTTGCATCTTCTGATTATGGTTTATTTATCCATTGAACTGTATATGTAAGATTGGTTATTGCTCCTGATTTTGGAAGTTTTCTTATAATGCAACCTTTTCGAATTTGAGCAGCAAATAAAATTTGGTTGGCTTGAAGTTGCTTAACACTTTTTTCATTTCTTCTTAACCCTTTCTAAGGTCATGGGAAGTATACTTCCCACCAAATTCATCAATTTTTAAATTCAATTTTTAAGGCTGGCGTAAATTCTCGTCAAGTTTTTTGATGAAACAAAAACGCAGATATTTCTGTTTCTTGTCTCAAACCTTGCCTTGAGAAGGGCCTTGACTTGATAATTAACAAATAATTAATTTCATCCAATAAGCTAAATGAATTTCTTTTCTTAAATATTAATCTCAATCCCAAAGTTATTTTACTATACCACTACTTGAAAAAAATGGCCCTTTAAAGTTTTAATCTCTTCAGATTTCGCGTCCAGTATATCAGACTTAAATTTTGAACTGCTTCTATTAATTCAATTATTGATGACATTACATGTTATTATTTTATTTAGGTCTCCACCTTAATATTATTACAATCTTTGCAAGAATTTATGGTTTCGAATAAGACATCATTTCATTTGTTTAGTTTCCCAAAATATTGCCTATATATATTATAAAATATTCCTCCTTAAGACGCGATCGGCGATTAATTCTACTTATTTTGTTATTAGTTGCATTTAATATTTTTCATGCCACTTAAAATGCTTGAAAAATATTTTAAACTCCTTTGGCAAACATTTTACGAGAAAATTTGTATGATGTTTCACCTTTTTTAATAGAAATATTTGATCCGAAATGTGTATGTGTGTGATATCCAAGAAACCGACCACGCGCAGGCTTCAATTTGTTGCTTCATCAATTTATGTTGCAACCTGAATTTTTTTTCTTAATCTGTTAACAACTTATTTTCATTCGTCAACATTGGAAGAAAAATGAACTTATTTTAATTTAAAAATATTTACTAAATGAAAACTATTCAGCTCTCGTAACATTTTGCCTTTGGCTATCGTTTTGTCGAAGTGCCCGGTGTACCAAAAGTATTATATTTGTTTTTCTGTTTTTTTGACGTAGACTTAAGTCTCTCCATAATGGTCTAATGGTGTGTCGGGAAAGGAAAAAATTATGACGCCTTTCGCGCTTAAGTTAAACGCTTATAGCTCCAGAACCAAATAACATATAGAGTTGGTTTTAGTTTTATTTAACAGAGAAGGGTAATAATTATATACTATATAAATATAAGTTAAGAATTATAGATATTGAAGATTGCAAAAGCAATTTTAGAATTTGTCATTACGGTTTAGTCACAGTCGAGTTGCAAAGTTGGTGAAAATCACGAAGAATTTTACATAGATTTGAGTCACATAATCCCATTAGACTAATAATATAGAATATGGAGTAACAGTCAGTATAGACTATGGGCAAATTCAGGATAGACTATGGACTAATTCAGGATAGACTATGGACAAATTCAGGATAGACTATGGACTAATTCAGGATAGACTATGGAGTTAATATTCACATAGATCTAGCTACCTTAGTCGCAGAAAGTCACAGTTGGGTAATGTAAGTAAGTCTACGCCCCTCAATCTCAGCGACCGTTTCGCAGAGACAGCCTCTCGTCGATTTTTTAAAATTCATTTACAAATTTGAAATTTTATTTAAGAGATGCTATTTTCCGTAGCACAGTGCACGAAAGAAAAAAAAATTAACTTATTAATAATTACAGATATTATTTATCACCAATAAAGATGTATTTATAAATTAAACAATTGAATTCTTATAATAATTCTAAATGAAAACTATTCAGCCCTCGTAACATTTAGCCTTTGGCTATTGTTTTGACGAAGCGCCCGGTGTACCAAAAATATTATATTTGCTTTTTCTTAATATCATCTACAAGTTTGAAATTTTATTTAAGAGATACCATTTTCAGTAGCATTGTGCACCAAAGGAAAAGAATCCACTTATTAATAATTATAGATATTATTTATCACCAATAAGGATGTATTTATAATTATATTTAAAAATTAACAATATCAATTCTTATAAAAGTATTCAAGTTTCATTTGAATTAAGAATAAGTCTGTGCATAAAAATAATTAATATTGTAATTAAAAATATTCGTAAATTTTTCAATTAATTACAAATAATTTTGAAAAAAAAACAGCTACCAGGATCTAACCCCGATAAAAGGGACTGTAGACGAGTACTGTGATACTCATGCTAGTTGGCTGCCGATCAAGAGTAATAGTATTTACTTGTACTTATAATGCCGGTACTTACTAGTAAATTAGCTGTACCGAAAGTTTGAAGGCTATTTTCTCGGAATTGGCTGACATTTCATTTATATATATATTAATTAGTAAATAACCTAAAGCATACTACTGATATACTAAGTCTCATCCCGATCTGAATTTTCCAAGGCGTGCCATTCCTTTGTAAGTATTGTTGTTAGAACTACGTACTAAAAACTAAAGCACATTTTGTTTAAGATTATAACCAGCGGGAGTGGTCTCCCCTAAACTTTCTCGTACACTTTCTAAGTGAAGATTCGTAAAAGTCTCGAGTTCGAATTTTTTTTGACGATTACAATACTTTCTACTTGTATACTTCGCATACGAGAAAGTGAAACAAGCAAACAAACCTGAAAACAAAAATTTGTTGCCGCATTTCAAAAAATATTACTTTGAAGCAGGCGCGATAAAATAGGCAATGTAATGAATACTAAAGCGAAAATTCTGCTTTGGAATTGAATTCCCAAGAAAACAATTTATACTACAATAACCGTGACAATTGCAAAAGCGCGTGAATAAAGGATTTGCTGAAATAATGAGATCGGTTTGAGTTTTATTTACAACAATAAAAAAATTGTTACAATTCATGTTTGAAAACATTATTTATTGTTGTAAATAAAATTTAGAACAATAACAGATTGCTACCAGTACACATGCGCGTTCGAATTTTTTGACTATTACAATACTTTCCTTTTGTATACTTCGTATACGAGAAAGTAAAAATTGGATTTTAGAAAATTTTGAATTTCAAAACAATTTTTTTGTCATTCTTAATTTTTGTATACCAAAATGTCAACTTTTCATTAACTTTTTAAAATCTAATTCAATATGTTTCAGAAGTCTATGTTAAACAGTTTCACTTATAAATTTTAGATGGAAAAAACTTAACAATTTTAAGTCAGCTTTCAGTAAAATAACTCTGAGCTGAAACGTTTTTAATTCTTTCTTTCCAGCTGGAGATGAAGATCTGTGCAAAGAATTTCAGGACTGCATCACTCTAGTACCACAATGTGTAAGAAAAATTATTTGTGGCAATGGTTTTGCAATGAAATGACATTATTTATCTATACTTATAAAAGACAATGTTTGTGTCTGTGTGTGTGTCTGCGATGTCCAGACGAATCTATCGCACTAACAGCCATGAAATTTGGCACACAGGTAATGGTAATGGTAATCGTAATGGTGACTGAATGCACCTCGAAGCTGGAATATTAAAATTTAATCTAAAAAATTTTTTATTTAATGTTTTGTGTTGTTTTGGATAATTTTTGGCACTAATTTCTCGATAGCATGGATTCGGATAATTATACGAAACAAAATTGATACACCATCAGAAAGAGCAAACGATTTTCGTTGGAATGAAGTTTGTTTCGAACACCAACGTAATTTACTGAATTTCAGGAATGTTTTAAAGAATAGTCACTTTTCAAAAAAAATTCCGGTATTCTTAAACCTCTTGCATCCGATGTTGTAATAAAGATATAATTTTCAAATTTTTTATGGTAGTAAATCAATTATTTTTCTCTGACTTCAAACAAGAATGGTTAAAATATTTTATTTCACCGATTTCAAATTAATTTATTTCTTGATGGGATCAGCGAATTTTTCTCGAATGCCGACAATGAAGAACCACGCCGTTTCTCCCAGTTTCGATCTGGCTACGCCATCTGGCGGAAAAAAACAGCCGTGATTTATTCCCTCGCTGGACGCAGTCATAAAGCAAGCAATACCATAACGTTCTGACTTTAAATCGTGAAATTATGAAATGCCAATGCTGAAATAAAGCAAATTTTATTTATATATTTGATTGAAAATAAACATAATGCATACTGTGCCTCAAAGCATGATTATAATAAAGATTTGAAAGTATTTTTTTAAAAATTAAGTTCATTTCGTTATAAAAAAATGAAGTAATATCAAAGTAAAATTATGACAATGATATGCCATTATCGCGAAGAAAAAAAAGCGGGAAAATCAATAATGTGTATCTTTTGTTTTGAATTTGGTTTCAAAACTTTTTCGAGTCAATGTGGGCGTTTCTTTCTTTTTTTTCATTTTGTTGAAGTCCTGATTCCACGGGCACCGCCGTGCGCGTACTGCTAGTAAATATATATTTTATCAGGTGTATGGAAGAATTTCTGTCGGCTTTTTTTTATTTAAGTAAAATGCAGAAACCAACACATAAAAATGAAATGGCTATCATTCACGTAATTGTAATGATTTAGTGAGACCGCATTACTGCTGCTTTGCAGCAAATTAATTCCCAGGGGGATAAAGTTCCTCTTACCAGTCCAAGAAAAACTCGCATTTCTGAATTCACGTCCTTAAATGTTTCATGGGAGAATGAATCATGTAATTCCTATACAATTGTTTCTTGACAAAGAATTCCTGTAAATGTCTAAAAAGTGGTATTCCAATGGAGCTAATCTTCTCAATCCACGATGAGTAGTTTCACCTCGATGATTTAGCAGAATTAGGTGTGATTTTATCATGATGAAAAATAGCGTCTTTACGATTCATATGTTTACGATTACTATGTTTTACTTTCGTCTATACATAGGAGCATCAAAGACTTGGTAACTTGATAGAAATGTATTGCAATTCATATCCCGCAGTACATGTACATCATTTTGGAAAACCATTCATCCTAATTAAATTTAAGAGGCCCTGATACGTGAAACATTGTTCTTCGAAATCTGCTATTTTGACAATGTTCCCATTTCTAGACACCTGCTAAGTTCGCTCTGAAACGTTTCGTTTCCAGAAAGAGATATGGTAGAAATACAGGTATTAAACTGTTTTGTTGTCCCTTTTCTAAGTTGTATCCACTAATAAAGTTAGGAATTGTGAGAGCGTGCATTTGCCTGTAAATAGTATTGTAAATATATTAATGTATGGTAGTAATGAGACATTCATGAAAATCTACGTAAATCAAATAATTTAGAATGTTTATTTCTCTTGATCAGTTTATACGGTTTATTATCGAGCCGGAAAGCCACCCTGAGTACGAAGATAATGAGAAACTGTCATATAAGAATCTGGTTCTCGGCTTCCTCTAAGAGTGTATTGATAGTGGTGTGATCAGCTAACAATTCCAACACTATAACATGACGTACCTGCAATGTTTCTGTCATTTGGAATGATAGCACAAGATTTTAGAAAATTATTTCTAATTACAAGTACACAAAAAACACATTATAGAACTCAGTTCAGTGTGTCACACTGTGGAATAAGAATTCTTTCGAAACAACAAACAGAAAGAAGTCAACTCTTCCTCCCGAGGTCAAAATCCATTTGAAGTGTGTTTACAAAAAGAAACCATCAGACGCATGAAGATGTGCCAAGCATTCTACCAACCATCGCCAACAGTAGCTAAAAATCACAGTAACCATTTGTGAGGGTTCCATGCCTGAAACACTCTTAATGTGGTCTGTTTGAATGGCTTTAATGCCACACATATTAACCGCATATTTATGGATCCTACTATGGTAGTGATTGAGGTCGCTTCTCATTACAAAAACAACTATGCCTGTAGAAACAAAATATTCATTTTAACCCATTTAGTTTTTACTGTCACAAGCATTAAAAAATTTTAAGTATTAAAAATATATTTTTTAATAAAAGGACGATGCTTAATTAATAGCAAATATAGTTACAGTAATTTGCAAATAGTTTAATACTTAACCATATTAAACTATTCGTATTAACTTATATTTGTCCAGCTGAATTGTGTCTGAAAAATATTAGCTGATTCATTATCCTGAAAAAAATGATTTTTCAGGATAATGAAAATGAAATGATGAAAAAAATGACGATATTTTCTTCAGATCGTTTTAATTTATCGATATTCTGGTTCGGTAGGAGGCATTTATTTAATTTGGAAAAAGGATAATCTTGCTGATTCATCAAAAATCGAGATGAAATTTTTTTTTAGATTTTATGCTTTTAATTTTTATATTATTGTAGAGCTCATTTTTGTATATTAAGTTAGTTACTCGAATGATATTAAAAACTATGGTTCTTCAATTTAAAAATTAATTTATGTTTTAGTACTTGCTACCGTATTCATATTGCATGAGAAAAATTCTTCCAAACGGAGCTGGGGATTGCAGTAAAACAGAGCAAGCTTATGGCAGTGAAAAACAACGACTTGAGGTAAGATACTTGATACCACAAATACAAGTGAAATAATTTAACAAGATATTATTAAAAATTAAACTTTGCATTAAACAGAATTCCAATAAAATACAAAAGAAAGATACTTTAATATATACAAAAAAGAAAATGCAGGACAAGTAAACAATAGTAATAACAATATACCTTTTGAGCGCAACGCAGCAGCATCCAGTAATTGAATTAACAATATTGCCATAATAAACTAACCAATGGCCATTCGAATGGAGAGTTAGCCATTCGAGTTCCTTTACATTTTTTTCATTTTATTTGCTTAATCTTAATGTGTTATAATTCTATTGCAGTATGATATTTGTTGTTTGATTGTATCCTAATTGTTTAGTTTATTATGACAATATTGTTAATGCAATTACTGAATTATGCTGTGTTGCGCGCAAAAGGTATATTGTTATAACTATTGTTTACTTCTTCTGGTTCTTCTGTATTTTCTTTTTTGTATATATTAAAGTATCTGGATAACACAAATACATTTATGGGAATTTTTTGTTGAAGCTTTTGTCGAGTATTCGACGCTGACTTGATGCATACATGGCATCCACAGCTAATTGCGGCCAAATAACAAATTTCTAAACCGTTAGAGCAGGCATGTACTTCAATGTGGAAATCTGCTTTAAATGACGTAAAGAATTTTATTTTACGCTGTTTGAGTCCATAAAGATATTGCTGCAAAAATTACGAAGTCTAAGTATCTGTACATTCTCCAGGTCCCATTAGTCGCAATTAATAAAATATTCTTGAGACACTCACATATGAAACAAAAATGTTCCGCCCTCCTGTTTGAAAATCTGAACGAGTTATGAAGCTTCGAATATTTCTATTTTAGATAATTTCAGTGCCTAAATCGAGGAAGATCCCTAAGATAAAGAGGATAATCGCTAGGTATCCGCAGAGGTACATCGATGTTTTACCTTCGTTGATATTCATCGATCAAATTAATATCATTTAATTTTTATTTGTTTACCAGCCACCTTTAGAGATCAGCTAGCTTATCTTCTTTTAATTTTAATATCAGATCAATGAAATATAGTATGAATTAGTCTAAATAAGCAGTTTCCATACCTTACATTAGATATTTTACGATAGCTATGAGACCCAATACTGATTGAAACGTATACATACCTAAAATACTGTTTCAATCTTGCACAATAAACTTGAAGTACTCTGGCTAATTAGCTATGTTTGCAAAATGGCGAAATCTGTCTATTTGCTGATATTATGGAAGTTAATCAATTTTATTTTACGATCTCTCACGAAAATGGTTGGTGCTGGATGCAAGCAACCATTGATGACTTATCTATGGGTCATGAGCCATCAGTTAAAATTGACGAAATCGGTATAATGGTTGGAGCTGGGGGACACTGTTAAATTTTTCCCATAGAGAATGTACAGTAAATTAGTGTTTTTTAAAATTTCATTTGAAAATGTTTGGTGGTATGGTGCAGAAGACATTTGATGACTATCTAGGGATCATCAGCTTTCATATGATATAAAAATTTGCTAAATCAGGTCCACTGGTTTCTACTAGGGAGCGAATGGATGAGATCTATATATTGATTGCTTTAGCATCCATAAATATTTGTCGTGGGATTTTACGGCCGCGGTGGTCTAGTGGTAACGTGTTTGTCTTGTAGCCGGAGTGTACCAAGTTTGAAATCCCATTTCACTGAAGATCCGTCTTGTGTTAGACCTGTTATCACGTCAAGTCATATGTATGCGGGAGTCAAAGAAACTCAGCTCAGATTTCATCCGCGTCATGTGACCCCTGTTCAAATTTACGACGTCCATCCCAAAATAGACCTCGTCTTGTATCAGAACAGGAATTTAATATAACTTCGTGCTAACTATGATGAGATTTAATAATTTCTTTCAATTTCATAAATATATAGCTAAAAGCGTTATTGAGAAACTACATACTCTCTAGTTGAATTTCCCTAAACAATTCAAACCATTTAGAATATTTTTTGCATTCAGGATGTTTATAACTTAAAATTCTTGTGCATAATTAAAATTGTACTTCAAAAACTTACTATTTTTCTATAAAAAGTTAAATAAAAGGATTTTAATATATTATACATAATTATTCTTTTATAAAATTATATAATTGGAATTTCATTCTTTATATTATAATAAAAACTACCCCATGACCATTCTCATGTCTCTCTCTTCTAAAACATGACCATAGAACAAGAAAGAAGAACGAGTGACTAGAGCAATTTAAATTACTACAATTCTTCAGATTTATTCTATCGATTATAATAATTATCTTTCTTCTGTAGATTTGTTGGTATTTACAGAAGACTGTTATTCTGTCACCTTTTTTACAGAATCTTTAATTATTTTCTTTACTTTTCAGGTTGATGAATGTTATTCGGACATAACAACTTTAGTAAGTTTCATCTACTTCTTTATTCGGGAAAAGAATCCTTATAATTAGAAAAGAGAATGTCGAAATTTCTTTTTTTGGAAGAATTAATTTGGTTTAAAAAAGTTCTCCTTGAATTTTTGAATAGGGTCTCTCCCATTAAACATGTAAGAAGTAATGATAAATATTTCCAACTCTTTATCAATTTAAAATCCAAAAAATCGATTTATAAAATAATAATCTATACCTATTTTCATGCTTTTTCTCTTCATTCAATACCACTAATTCTAAAACAGAAAGGTGATTAATATGAAAATTGCATTTGAACTTCTTTCTTTGGAAGCCAACCCCCTCGACAAAATTTTAAAATATTTTGGAGTATTTTTGTATCTTATGCAGCTTCAAAAAAATGAATGGTTTAATTTTGTTCTTAAAAGGACACTTATCAAGAAATTTAGAAAATTGTATAACTAAATATATTTGTAGGTAAAGTGTTCATTTGTTTGTTATAAATAAATGAGAGAGAAAACTTTTTAAAATATAATATGCTTTATTTCCGTATAAATTTATAAAAAATTATAACAGTAAAACAAAAATATTTTGAAGAAATACTACGTCAGAATCATATTAAAAAAGTACAAGACATTTTTATTATTTTGAAATAAATTTTTAAGTTACTGTATATACAAATCAAAAAATTTCACAGAATTTTTCATTGTATACCTTCTGAATAAATTTCCTTATTTCATTTGCTTCAGATACCGTCGGTATACTGCTGAAAGTGGCTAAATCAAAAAAAGGAAGAGCTATATTATTTAATGTTTTGATTTAAAATGCCATCTCTGTAACAGGATGAATCAGGTATATGAATATAATTAGTATGCTGCTTATATATTGATAGGAATGATTTTTTTGTTACAGAGAAGACATTTTTAATCTAAAAGAAGCCATTAAATCATTTTTTGCTTTTTTTTCTCTTCGTCACTTTTACAGCTTATCGACAATGTAAGTAATTCGTAGATAAAAAAATCTGTTAATCTTGCTGTTATTTTTTACAGAATTGTTTAGCCTTCCTATGTTCTACTTTGTAATCGTGTCTTGTAATCTGTCATTATCTTTCCCACTGTTTGTTTTCACAAATATTGATTTCTTAAATTTTAAATTATTATTATAGACCTATTAAACTGCTTCGAGTGTTTTGAGTAATTTCCTTTACATAAATTATACTTGAAAGAAATTTATTCGGCAATACGTTTTGTTATAATAATCCTCTATTTTGCAGAATTATGGGTTCTTAGTGGTTTAAAGTACTGATTAGTTAACATATTATAATCAATTTTTTAAATCAATATTATTTAAAAAATTTTAAAACCAATATTTTAAATTTTTTTTAAAAGTTGCTTTTTGTAAAATATCGTATCATTTTAACGAAATAGTTAATCATTGATTTTGTGTAAGGATTTTTAGAACGATTTCAAAATTTTTAAATTAAAAATTTGATTTTTTCGAGTAATTTCTGAACATCTACGAATAAAATGTTATATTCTACAATTCCATTAATTGCAGATCATATTGTAAAATTATATTCTTTCTAAGATTTCCTGGTTTAACTTGGGACATCAATCAATTAAACAACTAATATAAATTCATTAAACTTATATGAATCAGGATTTCAAATTCTTTGTAAACTTATTTTAGCAGCTGCAATAACAAATAAACACGCTTTTTGGGCAAAATAAGTTATTGGAATATGATAAGGGAGATTTGTAACGAATATGTAAGATCAATAGGTAACTTTTAATTATTAATTTAATGGAAAGCTAAAACGAATTGTTAAATAAAATAAATAAATTTTACCGCAAATATACGCTGAAAAACTTCGTGTTCAGTGTATTTCTGAGTAACCTATTATTTTTCATTGTTTTTTAATTCACATTTACAATGTATTAATTTTAATGGTTATCTCTTTCTTTTTTTTTACTTTTATTTTATTAAAGGGGGGGGGGCGGGGGGGGGTGGAAGGCACGAAACTTTTCAAAAGAAAAATAGTTATTTTTTAACATGCTTAAACAGATCTTGTAACTGTTAACTCTATTAACTCTGCTTTTTTATAATTATTTATCTACTTGTGTAAAATCGATTTTGTTTAATTTATTCTGAAAAAATGTAAATTTTAAAATTTGAATATTTTTTATCGATTACTAGTATCTATAATTATTTTTATAGAACAATTATTTCCTCCTGTAGCTTGTGCTGTTCATTAAAATTTCCGAGTTTATGATAGTTTATTGTCTTTAAATCTAATAATTTCAAAGCAATGAGCAAAATAATTTTTGTTATACTCAATATTTTCTGAATATAAAATATTCCATATTGTAAAAATAGCATAGACTAATGATATATGTCTCTATAACAATTATCCTGTATTATTGTACCTGTTTCTTTCCGTACATAATTTCAAAAATTCATTTTAACATCTTTTTACTTCATTTAACAGATATCTATATTTGATCATAATAAATATTCATCATATTTTCAAAGTAGATATTACAGATTTCACGCTTACTTAGAAAGAAAATAAAAATTAATATTATTAACAATTTATATCAAATTTCACAATATATTGAAAACAAATGTTAACATATCAGTTTATTGAATATTGTTAGTTTATTTATTCCAGCCAAATGGAGATGATTGGACGTCTTTTCCAGAATTCGCCCCTTTCTTGGTATTTATTTTATCTATATTTTCATATATGCTTATAAATTGTAAATACTTTATTACCTTATCAGAATATATAATTAAGTGGAGCAAATAAACACTTTTAAAAAGGATTCCGCTTATTAAGCATATGTAGCTTATAAATATTAAGAGTGCAACCTAAATTTATCTTATTAAAAGACAACCTTATATTATCTAAGCATTAATAGTCGCACAAAAAAGCCTTTACGTAACAAGAATGGCCCCTTATGCAGCAATATAAGGTATGTAGGCTTCATACGTATTTAGTTAAAACTTTAGACATTTATATATAAGGCTATTTTTAAAGACTAAACAACATTTATTAAAAGATTAAAACTAACAAATTCCATAACTTATCGAAATTTGTACATCGTC
>BGPR01001905.1:0-30553 GCA_013235015.1 Araneus ventricosus | reverse complement strand
AATATAATCTGCAATTCATGGAATTGTATAATAGAACATTTTCTTCGTAGATGTTCACAAATTAATCAAAAAAAATCAAATTTTTAATTTAAAAATTTTGTAATAGTTCTAAAACCCTTACACAAAATAAATGATTACTGTTTGGTTAAAATGAGACGATATTTTACCAAATACAAGTTTTTAAAAAATTTTTAAAATATTGGCTTTAAAAAATTTAAAATATTATTGATATAAAAAATTAGTTATAATAAATTAACTTATCAGTTCTTTAAACCACTAAGAACCCTTAATTTGCAAAATAGAGTATTATTATACCAGTAAGTATTGCCGGAGTGATTTCTTTCAAGTAATTTATATAAAGAAAATTACTCAAAATACTCGAGAAACAATTTAATAGGTCTATAATAATAATGTAAAATTTAATAAATGAATATTTGTGAAAACAAACAGTGGGAAAGATAATGAAGGTTTACAAGAGACGATTAGAAACTAGAACATAGGAAGTTCAAACAATTATGGAAAAATCACTACAAGATTAACAGTTTTTTTAATCTACGAATTGCTTACATCGTCGATATTCTATAAAGGTGACCAAGCGAAAAGAAAACAAAAAATGATTTAATGCCTTCTTTTAGTTTAAAAATGTCTTCTCTGCAACAAAAAAATCATTCCTATATATATATATGCAGCATACTCATTATATTCATATACCTGATTCATCCTGTTTCAGAGATGGCATTTTAAATCAAAACATTAAGTATCTTCCTTTTTTTGATTTTGCCATTTTTAACAGTATACTGACGGTATGTGAAGTATATGCAATAAGGAAATTTATTCAGAAGGTATACAATGAAAAATTCCGTGAAATTGATTTGTATATACAGTAACTTAAAAAATTATTTCAAAATAATAGAAATGCCTTGTACTTTTTTTAATATAAGATTCTGACGTAGTGTTTCAGCAAATTATTTCTGTTTAACTGTTATAATTTTTTATAAATTTATACGGAAATAAAGCATATTATATTTTAAAAAGTTTTTCTCTCTCATTTATTTATAACAAACAAATGAACTCTTTTCCTACAAATATATTTAGTTATACAATTTTCTAAATTTCTTGATAAGTGTCCTTTTAAGAACAAAATTAAACCATTCATTTTTTTTGAAACTGCTAAAGATACAAAAATACTCCAAAATATTTTAAAATTTTGTCGAGGGGGTTGGCTTCCAAAGAAAGAAGTTGAAATGCAATTTTCATATTAAACATCTTTCTACTTTAGAATTGTTGGCATTGAATGATGAGAAAAAGCGATGAGAATAGGTATTGATTATTATTTTATAAATCTTTTTTTTTATTTTAAATTGATAAAAAGTTGGAAATATTTATCATTACTTCTTACATGTTTAATGGGAGAGACCCTATTCAAAAATTCAAGGAGACATTTTGTTTAACCAATTAAAACAAATTAATGCTTCCGAAAGAAGAAATCGCGACATGCTCTTTTCTAATTATAAGGATTATTTTCCGAATAAAGAAGTAGATGAAACTTACTAAAGTTGTTATGTCCGAAAAACATTTATTGACCTGAAAAAATAAAGAAAATAATTAAAGATTCTGAAAGAAAGCTGATCGAATAACAGTCTTCTGTAAATACCATCAAATAGTCAGAAGAAAGATAATTATTATAACCGATAGAATAAATTGGAAGAATTGTAGTAATTTAAATTGCTCTAGTCACTCGATCTTCTTTTTTTTCTGTGGTCATTTAAGTGGAGAAGTTTTTTCTTATAATATAAGATATTAAATTCCAATTAAATAATTTTCTAGAAGAACAATTATGTAGAATATGTTAAAATCCTTTCAGTTCACATTTATAGAAGATTAGTAAGTTTTTGAAGTATAATTTAAATTATAGAGAAGAATCTTAAGTTATAAACAACCTGAAGTTATTTTTAAAAAAATTATAAATGGTTTGAATATTTTAGGTAAATTCAACTAGAGAGTATGCAATTCCTTAATTACGCTTTTAGCTATAAATTTATGAAATTGAAAGAAATTATTATATCTCATCATAGTTAGCACGAAGTTATGTTAACCTGTTTTGATACAATACGAGGTATATTTTGGGATGGAACTCGTAATTTTGAACAGCGGTCAGATGACGCGGATGAAACTTCCGCACCACACTAGCCGGAGTTTATTTGACTCACTCATACATATGACTTAACTTGCTACAGGTCTAACACAAGACGGATCTTCAATGGAATGGGATTTCAAACTTGGAACCCTCCGGCTCCAAGGCCGACACATTACCACTAGGCCACCGCGGCCATAAAATCTCATTGCAAATAATTAAGGATGCTAAAGCAATCAATATATAGACCTCATCCGTTCACTCCCTATTAGAAACCACAGGACCGATTTCGCAAATTTTTATTTCATATGAAAACTGATTATTTCTAGATAGTTATCAAATGTCTGCTTCCCCATACCACAAAACACTTTCAAATGAAATCTGAAAAAACACTAAATAACTGTACATCCTCTCTATGCGACAAATTTAATAGTGTCCCCCAGCCCCAACCATTATACCGATTTCGTCAATTTTTATCTCATAGCTCTTGACCCATAGATAAGTCGTCATTGGTTGCCTGCATCCAGCACGAACCATTTTCGTGAGAGATCGTGTAATAAAACTGATTAAATTCCCTAGTATCAGCAAATGGACAAATTTCGCCATTTTGCAAGCATAGCTAATTAGTCAGAATACTTCACGTTTATTGTGCAAGTTTAAAACAGTATTTTAGGTATGTATACGTGTCAATCAATATTTCGTCTCATGGCTATCGTAAAATATCAAATGTAAGGTATGGAAACTGCTTATTTAGAGTAATTCTTACTGTATTCATGGATCTGAAATTAAAATTAAAAGAAAATTAGCTAGCTGGTTTCTAAAGGTGGCTGGTAAACAAATAAAAATAAAATGATATTAAATTGATCGATGAATATCAACGAAGGCGAGACTTGTAATCGAGTTATAGTATTGGCAAAACATCGATGCACCTCTGCGGATACCTAGAGGTTATCCTCTTTATCTTAGGGATCTTCCTCGATTTAGGCACTGAAATGATCTAAAATAGCAATATTCATAGCTTCATAACTCGTTCAGATTTTCTAAAAGGAGAGTGGAACATTTTTGTTTCTTATGTTAGTGTCTCAAAAATGTTCTATTAATTATGACTGATGGGACCGAGGAATGTACAAAAACTTAGACTTCGTAACTTTTTCAGCAATATCTTTATGGACTGAAACAGAGTAAAATAAAATTCTCTACGTCATTTTAATCAGTATTCCATATGGAAGTATATGCCTTTCTAGTTGTTTAGAAATTTGTTATTTGGCCGCAATTATTTCCGGACACCTTGTATGCATCAAGTCAGCGTCGAATCTTCGACAAAAAAATCCCATAAATGTATAAGTGGTATCAAGTATTTTACCTCAAGTCGTTGTTTTCCACTGCAGCTTAAAATAAAATTCTTTACGTCATTTAAAGCAGTTTTCCACATTGAAGTATATGCCTATTCTAACGGTTTAGAAATTTGCTATTTGTCCACAATTAGTTGTGGACACCCTATATGCATCAAGTCAGCGTCGAATCTTCGACAAAAGCTTTAAAAAAAATTCCCATAAATGTGTTTGTGGTATCAAGATACTTAAATATTGTAACAAAATTGCTTTGTGGGCGTACGTGAATGCAATCCAATAAGTAGGATTAAAAAATCAAGCTCTTTATTTTACAAATATTTCCAAGCAAAGAAACGTAGCACAAGTATTAACACAGCACGAGTAAAAAATTCACAACAGAGACTACCAATAAATCTCAACACAACGCTCAAAAAATTTTTTTAACTCACCAGCTTGTTTACAGGTCAAATTCCAACTGAACTCTTCATGGCTTGAGAGCTTGCCTTTATACTTTTCAACAGGAAGTGACTTCATTACGTAGGAAGTGACGTAATCTCTAGAAACTTCATGAAACCATAGGTGGAAAGTTTGAGGTCCTTCTAGAAAATTCCCTTTGTCGCCAAAGTCGCCAACTTTGCCGCCAAGTCGCCAAAATGGTCGCCACATTTGTCGCCAAGGTCTCCGCCAAGTCTAGCGAAGTTGCGCGAAAAGGTATATTGTTTACTTCTTCCGGTTCTTCTGTATTTTCTTTTTGTATATATTAAAGTATCTTTCGTTTGCATTTTATTGCAAGTTGCTGCATTTTTGCGCCATTCTGTTTAATTACATTTAAATTTTTAATATCTCTTGTTAAATTATTTCACTTGTATTTGTGGTATCAAGTATCTTACCTCAAGTCGTTGTTTTTCACTGCCATAAGCTTGCTCTGTTTTACTGCAATGCCCAGGTCCGTTTGGCACAATGTTTCTCACGCAATATGAATATGGTAGAAAGTACTAAAACATAAATTAATTTTTAAATTGAGGAATTATACTTTTTAATATCTTTTAAGCTACTGACTTAATATACAAAAATGTGCTAAACAATAATATAAAAATTCAAAGCATAAAATCTAAAAATTTTCAAACTCGATTTTTGTTAAATCAGCAAGATTATCCTTTTTTTCAAATTAATCAAATGCATCCTACCCAACCAGAATATCAATGAATTAAAACGACCTGAAGAAAAATTCATTTTTGTTCCTAAACCATTTTAGGGTCAAAAATAAACACCATTTTTTCAGGATAATGAATCAGCTAATATTTTTCAGACACAATCCAGCTGGTCAAGGAAGTTAACATATAAATTAATACGAATAGTTTAATATGGTTAAGTATTAAAACTATTTTCAAATTACTGTAAGGACTATTGATTAAGCATCATCTTTTTTTAAAAAATATTTTTCTCTAATACTTAAAATTTTTTTATGCTTGTGACAGTAAAAAAATATGGGTAAAAATGAATTTTTTGTCTGTAGAGGCTTAGTTGTTTTTGTAGTAAACCGAGCACTCACAAAGTATCAACCAGCCAATCACGAAGTGACTGGTGGGAATGGTGAATATGACTGACCTGAATACTGTGAATATGACTGGACTGCTGCAGACACTAAACCTGGAATGGTAACGTTGAGTCAAATTGACTCATCCTCCTATTAGAACTGCGATGTATGCGAAGTAACGCCAACATTCCTGGGTTAATATGCATATTTACGATCCTACTGTGGTAGTGATTGAGATCGCTTTTCCTTGCTCTCAGCGTCATGTGACTTCGCTTGCTTCTTATGATGTCATAGGAAATTATTCTCTTTTTATAATTAACGTACTCTTCATTTTCGTAAAACTTTTAGTTTAATGTGGCCATCTCTCTTCTCTCTAATTGAGGGTTTCTAGATAATTTAGTTGACGGATACAAAGCAACTTAAATTCTCTGCCACAGAACTTGGGTTACAGCGCTTTGACGTCTCTTAGAAGCAAAGTCACGTTACGCTGAGAACCAATGAGAAGCGACCTCAATCACTACCATAGTAGGATCCATAAATATGCGGTTAATATGTGTGGCGTTAAAGCCATTCAAACAGACCACATCAAGAGCGTTTCAGGCATGGAGCCCTCACAAATGGTTGCTGTGATTTTTAGATACAGTTGGTGATGGTTGGTAGAGTGCTTGGTGCATCTTCATCCCTCTGAGGGTTGCTTTTTGCAAACACACTTCAAATTGATTTTGACGTCGGAAAGAAGAGGTGATATGTGTGACTTGTTTTTGTTTGTTGTTCTGAAAGAATTCTCATTCCACGAAAAATTAATATGGCCGCCCTTCTAGGAGAACGCCATTTTTTTGTCTTGACCGAATTGGATCAGCAATTTTTCTAATCCATCTACTGATGGCAATTTTACTTAATTTTTAAGCAGATTGAAACGAATTTTGGAATGAATATTTTTTTGAACTTGGGGATAACAGCCTTTGTTGCTAAAAATCCCTAAACCTCGTATCTCTCGGAGATACAATTCAATTCAAGTTCTCATTCCACAGTGTGACATACTGAACTAAGTTCTATAATGTTTTTTTCTGTACGTGTAAATAGAGATAATTTTCTAAAATCTTGTGAAATCATTTCAAAAGAGAGAAACATTACAGGTATGCCTTGTTATAGTGTTGGAATTGTTAACTGACCATACTACTATCAATACGCTCTTAAAGAAGCCAAGAACAATATTCATATATGACAGTTTCTCATTATATTCGATCTCGGAGTGGCTTTCCGGCTGGATAATAACCCGGATAAACTAAACAAGAGAAATAGACATTCTAAATCATTTGATTTACGTAGATTTTCATGAATGTCTCATTACTACCATACATTAATCTATCTACAATACTATTTACAGACAAATGCATGCTCTCACAATACCTAAGTGGATTAGTGGATTCCACTTAGAAAAGGAACAACAAAACAGTTTAATACCTGTATTTCTACCAAATCTCTTTCTAGAAACGAGACGTTTCAGAGCGAACTTAGCAGGTGTCTTGAAATGGGAACATTGTCAAAATAGCAGATTTCGAAGAACAATGTTTCACGTAGCAGGGCCATTTAAATTTAATTAGAAGGAATGATTTTCCAAAATGGTTTACATGTACGGCGGGATATGAAAGGGCAATCAATTTCTCTCAAGTAACGAAGTCTTAGATGCTCCCATGTATTGATGAAAGAATGAACTAAATTATTACAATTACATGAATGATAGTCATTTCATTTTTGTGTGTTTGTTTTTGTATTTTACTTAAATAAGCCGACAGAACTTCTTCCATACATCTGATAATTTTATATTTATAAACAATCCCAGATAGCAATTTTAGTTTGCAGCAAGCTTGCCACAAATTTGTCATGACAAGAGTGCAAGTTTGCCACAAATTTGTCATGACAAGAGTGCAAGTTTGCCACAAATTTGTCATGACAAGAGTGCAAGCTTGCAGTAATCTTGCAGCAAGTTAACGAAAGCTCCGAAGTCACCATGAAACGAACTTGAAGCAAACTTGCCGTGCAAACTTATTGTAAATTAAAGCAAAAACAGAGTACGAAACACAATTCAGAATAGAACTCGCGACCTCCCGGCTCCTAAGCGGAGACGCTAACCGTTGAGCCAGTCGAACTCTGCGAAGAGAAGATAGATTTCGCTAATACATTGTTCGATTCGATTCGTATACGATTTATTTTTAACTATTTTCTGGATTTCATTAATTTTTTGAGTTAAGAATATGATTTGAAGTCAAAGAGAGAGAGCGATTTTTGCTAATAACTACGTTTTGCTAGTAAAATAAATTATGAAATTAGAGTTCAAAAGTAATTACTTTAAAAGGGGACAAAATGTCTAGTTATTATTGTTCAACAAACACTGACTGTTTTTTAGATTTAATTTTGTTTATAAACGTTAAAATTTCAACATTAAGAAAAAGGCGATATAGTTTTCTTTAAAGTGAGAGTGATATATTTAGTAAAAAGATGGAAAATGTTTCAAAAATTTTTTTTATAAAAAAGTTATCTTTTTCACAAATTATCATTGATTTATTGAATTAATAAAAAAGAATTACGGTCTAGGAGATGCTATTAAAAATCGGATGTTTTTTAAAACAGAGACAAAGATAATTAACTTTTTATTGTGCTATCTTTGCAGGAAGCTTGTTTTGCAAAATTGCAGCAAGTTTGATTTGCAAAGAGGTGGAGCTATTTGTCACATCGAACTTGCTACAAGTTCGATTCAAGTTTGACGCGTCAGATTTTGCCATGACAAGACAAAATCAAACTTGCTGCAAACTTACGTGCTATCTGGGATGTTCTTTCATTGCAAAACTATTGCCAGACATAGGATGTGATCAAATAATTTTCTTACACATTGTGGTATTAGAGTATTGCAGTCCTGGAATTCATTGCACAGATGTTCATCTCCAGCTGGAAACAAAGAATTAAAAACACTTCAGCTCTGAGTTATTTTACTGAAAGCTTAATTAAGATTGTTAAAAAGTTTTGTTTCATCTAAAATTTATAAGTGAAACTGTTTCACATAGACTTCTGAAACATATTGAATTAGATTTTAAAAAGTTAATGAAAAGTTGACATTTTGGTATACAAAAATTAAGAATGACAAAAAATTGTTTTGAAATTCAAAATTTTCTAAAATCTAATTTTTACTTTCTCGTATACGCAGTATACAAAGAGAAAGTATTGTAATCGTCAAAAAATTCGAACTCGCATGTGTACTGGTAGCAATCTGTTATTGTTCTAAATTTTATTTACAACAATAAATAATGTTTTCAAACATGAATTGTAACAATTTTTTTATTGTTGTAAATAAAACTCAAACCGATCTCATTATTTCAGCAAATCCTTTATTCACGCGCTTTTGCAATTGTCACGGTTGTGGTAGTATAAATTGTTTTCTTGGGAATTCAATTCCAAAGCAGAATTTTCGCTTTAGTATTCATTACATTGCCTATTTTATCGCGCCTGCTTCAAAGTAATATTTTTTGTAACGCGGCAACAAATATTTGTTTTCAGGTTTGTTTGCTTGTTTCACTTTCTCGTATGCGAAGTATACAAGGAGAAAGTATTGTAATCGTCCAAAAAAATTCGAACTCGAGATTTTCACGAATCTTCACTTAGAAAGTGTACGAGAAAGTTTAGGGGAGACCACTCCCGCTGGTTATAATCTTAAACAAAATGTGCTTTAGTTTTTAGTACGTAGTTCTAACAACAATACTTACAAAGGAAGGCCTTGGAAAATTCAGTTCGGGAAGAGACTTAGTATATCAGTAGTATCCTTTAGGTTATTTACTAATTAATATATAAATGCAATGTCAGCCAATTCCGAGAAAATAGCCTTCAAACTTTCGGTACAGCTAATTTACTAGTAAGTACCGGCATTATAAGTACAAGTAACAACAAATATAATGTTTTTGGTACACCGGGCTCTTCGACAGAACGATAGACAAAGGCAAAATGTTACGAGGGCTGAATAGTTTTCATTTAGTAAATATTTTTCATTTAAAATAAGTTTATTTTTCTTCCAATGTTGACAAATGAAACAAATGTGTAAACAAACTAAGAAAGCAAATTCAGGTTGCATCATAAATTAATGAAGCAGCAAATTGAAACATGCACGGGGTCGGTTTCTTGGATTGTCACATACATACATTTAGGATCAAATATTTCTATTAAAAAGGTGAAGCATCACACAAATTACATCGTAAAACGTTTGACAAAGGAGTTTAAAATATTTTTCAAGCATTTTAAATGGCATAAAATAGATTAAATTCAGCTAATAACACAAAAAGCAGAATTAATCGCCGATCGCATCTTAAAGAAGACTATCAATATTTTGGGAAAACTAAACAAATGAAATGATGTCTTATTCGAAACCATAAATTCTTGCAAAGATTGTAATAATATAAAGATGGAGAACTAAATAAAAATACTAACATGTAATGTCATCAATAATTGAATTAATATAAACAGTTCAAAATTTAAGTCTGGTATACTGTACGACAAGTCTGAAGAGATTAACCCTTTAAAGGGACATTTTTTTCTAGTAGTTGTATAATTACACAAATTTGGGAATGAGATTAGTATTTAAGAAAAGAATTCATTTAGCTTATTGGATGACATTAATTATTTGTCAATTAATTAAAGTAATTAATAGTTAATTATAAAGTCAAGGCCCTTCTCAAGGCAAGGTTTGAGACAAGAAACAGAAATATCTGCGTTTTTGTTTCATCAAAAAATTTGACGAGAATTTACGCCAGCCTTAAAAATTGCATTTAAAAATTGATGAATTTGGTGGGAAGTATACTTCCCATTACTTTAGAAAGGGCTAAGAAGAAATGAAAAAAGTGTTAAGCAACTTCAAGCCAACCAAATTTTATTTGCTGCTCAAATTCGAAAGGGTTGCATTATAAGAAAACTTCCAAAATCAGGAGCAATAACCAATCTTACATATTCAGTTCAATGGATAAATAAACCATAATCAGAAGATGCAAAACATCAAGAGGAAGTGACACAACAACCTCTATAAAAACATGCAGTCCCCAAAAAAACACACAAAAACAATGGCAATGTTTACGTGCCTTTTTAGCCATCTTCATAAAACTTTCAGGAGTGCCGCGTAAAGAAGTTTCGGCTTCAGAATCCACTGCCAAAAGTCAACACCACAATTTCAAATTCTCGGATACTTTTTTTTCTCTTTGTATTTTTATTTACGTAGTTTAACTGTATATTATTGTATGTCAACACCACAATTTCAAATTCTCGGATACAATTTTTTTGTTTATATTTTATTTTTACTTGCGTATTTTAACTGTATATTATTGTATGTCAAAATCACAATTTCAAATTCTCAGATACATTTTTTCTCTTTGTATTTTTACTTGCGTATTTTAACTGTATATTATTGTAATTGTTTAGTAAGATATGGATTTAACTTTTTGAGTCTATTTTATTCAGAAATTGTAACTGAATGTCTAAAATTTTCTTCGTTAAAGCTAGTAATTTTTTTCTACTTTCATGATGGTCCTCAAAAAGTATAAAGTTAGTGATGAAAAAGATTATAAGAAAATTGGGGTTTTCCCTTGCAACAGCGTGGAAATTAAATAAGGTAAACAAGAATAAACATATTCTAGATATTTTATTTTAAAAATAAAAATTAAAGATACTGAAGATACAAAAAAGGCACGTGATATGAAAGTTCACCTCGCGTAAAAGTAAGCATATAATAGCCGCGAATAACGAAGGGTTAAAGAGTTAAATATAATTGAAAATTTAAATGTCTAAATTTTCTAAGTAATATGACTTACATTCTGAAATGCAGTTCCACTGTTCAAGGAATTCTTCATTTGAATATCCATAGCTCCAAAAAACACAAACTGCATAGAGCACTCCCAGATACAAAATAAGGTGTTTCATCTTGATAGTAATGAAACTTTTGAAGCCTCTGAAAAATAAAAAGCCTAATTAATTTTTTCCAACCTTTACCTTCAGAGCAGTTTTACTTCTGCTAAATATGCTAAAATTGAAATGCATCTAAGTTGTAATATGAAATATATTTCATTTTACAACTTAGATAAAAGTGATAAATTTAAAATAAAATAATAACTAAAAATTAATCTTTATATATAATAACCTTAAATAACATCATTTTGGAACTTTGGTTGCAATATTTATTCATTTTAATTTGGAGGAAACAAAAAAATATCCCAGAGGATGATCATTCATTGTACACTTTTCATTAACAATTCTCAATGAAAAATTTACATATTTACGACAAACAAATTATCGATAGATGAAAAAGATTTGTATCACTTGAGTTTTATTATCGAGTTTTATAAGATAGTCTTCCTATAGTTTTGCGAATATTCAATCCACTATTTTTTCCAAGTTAACCCATAAGTAAATCGTTAATCTTCTGTTTCTGCTTCTGAATAACCTCATCGTAAATTCAGAATAAAATTACATTTCAAGGAATTTTAAGGCTAGCATTATAGTTGTACCGCTTTAAGATAAATGGAGAAAGGCTACTTTTACTGAGATTACTGCTCTTTGGAAAAATATAAAAAATATTGAACTTACTTCACAGAACTTCTATGTGTGAAAATGGTCTTGTGAAAGTAGTAGTCTAACCGGACTTAATTTATACGTATCCATTTTACAGAAAACTATATTGCTTACTTTTTAGAAATCTGTGTCTCATTAAAAAGAATGAATTTGTCGTTACTTCACCTACTTTAAATTGCATCAAGTTGGAACTATTAAAACTCAAGGTTTAGTTATAAGTCTTCAAATTACAAATAACACGTGCGAAATTATGCATTATCATTTTAAGTAAGTATTTTTTTGGTTTTATTCTAGAACGTTTAAAGAACAGAAAATAATAAACAAATAAAGCGTGTTCTAAAATTTTAAAGAAAGCGTACAAACATTCATAATCCGTTTTACCTTTAAAAAATGTATCGTAATATAATATGCAACAAGGAAAAAATTGTGTTTTACCTACTGCATAGCAGAAAGATATAATAAATTTCGGTAATATAATTATTTTGATCAAAAAAATTGTCGGAGCATAGCTGATTTTCCCCTCCCGATGAAAAGGGGCGTTTCTGAAACCTCACAAACAAAAATGTCGGTTTTATAGAAGTAAGTAGCGGTAATCGATCTACCCACACCCTACCTAGCCATCCTGGTTATCTCAATGATAATCGTCACGTTAGAAGTAGGAAAAAGGGTGGTGTCCTAAAGCCATTACCAATCAAGGTCCACCTCCTCCGTTCTACAATTTGGTCAGAGGAGTTGAGGTAACTCAATCCCACAAGAACCCGCTTACGTATCAGGCGGCTTCTCATCGAGGTACTCGTGTTGCTCACCCGGTGGCGTGCATTGAAGATAGTAAGAACAATTTTATTTGGCATGAAAATCATGATCGCAATCATGGAAACACAGCATGAAAAAAGATCACTTTCTGAAATGAAAGTGACAATTATTGTTTAGAGACGAGATTAAACGCTTCTGGATAGTGCTGTCTTCCTCATTCAAAAAATTAAATTAAGAGATATCATAGTTGCTAATTGAAGCAGTTATTGAGGCATGATACATATCTGCCTCAATATTACATATAAGTAATAATATAACTAATACATATCTTAGCATAAAGAATTTAAGGATTTTAAATCGTATTTTGTCAATACAGTATAATGAAGACGAAAAACATTTTCATTTATGCTACTGTGCTTGGATTGCAAGTCTAGTTTTAATAGGCAAATATTGTTCGTGTTGAGTGCATTCTCTTAGTTATTTTTATTTAAAATTAATATTTCCAACTCATTTTTTATTCTTATAAAAACTGAATTATTATTATCATCAGAAGATAGGAAACATAAAGATATTTTAAAATTTACCTTGATTTGAAGCATGATTTAAGTTTACTATCAATGCCATTTCACATTTTATATGACTCTCAAAACCAGCTTATTACAGGACATATAGAATTCTTAAATTGTCACATAATTAAGGAAAATTATTTTTTTAAATGTGTGATCCCTTTAAGAATGATATATCCGTTAGATATCTAGTTTTGTGTGGAAAACAGAATTGCAATATGTAATTTAATATTTAGAATTTCTACACGCATAAAATATTTTAAAATCACCGTTTTAAAAATCACTTTGATTTTGACGATAGTTTCACTAAATTCGTTTAAAATTTTGCAACAATTTTATATTTGCGACTCGAGAGGTTATTCATGGCATGAAAGAATGGATTTATCGCCAGACAATAATTTAAGGTTCAATGACTTTTAAAGACAACTGGTTTTAATTTGAATTTTTATTAATCAACAACAAAAAATGAAAAATTAACTATTTCAGGGAAAGCTGCCTTTCATTTTAATTTTCCCAAGGTTGCAGTTTGACGTAACCGTCCTTCAGTTATGTGCTATTATTACATACAGTACTGGCTAAAAATATTACAAAATTTCTAAAATCCTAAACATTTATTCCCTAATATTGAAGTCCTATACCCCTAAAGTTGAATATCCTGAACACCCATAAATACATTATTTAAATTTCATTTCGACGAGAACAATTCGAAAAATCAAGTTTAAAAATATAAGTTTGTGCAAGACCCCTCATTATTTAGCTTTTCTTAATGTGTAACCGTAATTCACTTCTCTGAAATGCCGATATTTTTCTGCATTTAAATGTGCCTACCCTAAAATCGACGTTCCTGAATATATGCAAGACTGCGTGCAAGTTTGAATCCATATTCTCTGAAAGTCTTTTCACATTGGCAAAGTATTATTACTATTGAAAATGTTAAATGTGGTTCTGATTATTCAGTTATTTACTTGCATACTTAGTGTTACAAAAAGATAATATTTATTACAAAATTATCTGTAGTATCAGGCAAGCTATGCTAATCTGGCATCACAGAGAGCGATTAAGACATCGCATAGAATAAGTTCTTAGTAACAGATAATCAAATCTAGAAT
Organism: Araneus ventricosus; assembly: GCA_013235015.1. Classification (NCBI taxonomy): domain Eukaryota; kingdom Metazoa; phylum Arthropoda; class Arachnida; order Araneae; family Araneidae; genus Araneus; species Araneus ventricosus. The sequence continues at coordinate 16,523 of BGPR01001905.1, read as the reverse complement.
CAAATCAAATTGCTATATATAATAAGTTTCAGTCAAATCATATCAGTCTGCAACAACAAATTAGGTACGATGAGCATTGCATATTTATTTGAAAAAATATATCATTGTGAAGCATGACATTGTGATTTCATTGAACACGTTTTCTACTTAAAATATTTTTAAAAAATCAAAGAAGCGTTTAGTTAGATGTCAGTTTTCTTAGTGACTTATTTTGTTTATTTTGCCTATTAATTTCTGTCAGCAAGTGCAACAAAATTGAGATATTGAGATTGAATAAAATGCAATGAAAAATAAATTTGGCGTTGAAACACCAAAAACATAACAATGATTGTGAAATTAATTTTAATTATTAATTCAAATTCTGTAAAATTTTATTTAATATCAAATTCATTTAGTTCAAATTTTCATCCATTATTTCATTCAAATTTAAAACATTCCATTAAAATCGCACTAGTTTACATTAAGGGGACTTGGCACCCCCAAATTTTTTTTCTACAATTTTGATCAAACTTATTCAATTTTGTAGTAGATAGATGTAAACTGTGCAGAAACTGAAATTTCTAAAATATTTTTCACTTTGAAAAATTACAAATTTAAAAATTTTAAATTTTTTAAAGAAATTAACCCTTTTTTTAAAATGCTTCTTCTCATACAATTTTTAATATTTTTTCTCCAAATTTTTTTTAAAGGGACCTCTCAATGTACTTAACAGAAACAGGGATCGGATTTTTGATATCTACATTAGTTTCAGAGAAAAAAAATTTTGTTCAAAATTTTGTGAAAATTTTTGGAAAATATGAGAATTTTTCACTTTGAAAATTTTTTAAAAAATTTCTAATCAAAATTTTTACAAATCCATCCCTAATTCTATTAAACATGCATTTGTGAGTGAACAGAAAAAATTTCAAGTAATTAGAATAAAAAGACATCGACTTTTTTCATTTTGTAGCAGACACAATTTTGGAAAAAAGCAAACTGAGAAAACCAGCTTTAAAGTTTTAAAAACAACAAAATTGTAATAAAAACAACTTATATCAAGCTAGTTTTTATTCAGAGCAATAACCTGACATTTGCGAGTCCTAACTTATCAATTTTATTCATATTTATTATTACTATAATTATTAATTAGCATCTTCATTTATAGGGATAATTAGAAATTTTTTTAAAAAAATGCGAAAAATTTCACTTTTTTCAAATTTTTTAGTCAAAATATTTAATAAATGATCTGCAGTACTATTTATCAAATATCCATTATAACAGAGAAAAAATTTAAAACCATTTTATTGAAATTTTATTGGCAGTGAGAAATTCAAAAAAAATGAGAAGCGAAAGCAGTGTTGATGATGATGATGACGACATGCTTCATGAATAATAAAGAAGCGAAAGCAGTAAAACAGTAAACAAACAAAGATTAAACGGCTACTGTTTGAAACAACTATCTTGCTTTGCTTTTATTGAAAAAGTTAGGTGTTTTTGCAACTTACACATGAAATATGCAGGATTTAAACATTGAAAGTGGGCGTGGCACGTGATGAAATGTTAGACCAAATATCTTCATATCTCACAAAATATTTGTCTGATTGTTTTGAAACTTTCAGATTATTAAGTCAAAGGTTCAAGGATCATTTTCCACTCAAAATTTGAAAATCGATATTTTCATTGATTTTCCGGAATTCTTAGGGTGCCAAGTCCCCTTAAAACCACATTATTTAACAAATTCTGCTTTTCATGATGCACTTGAAAAACAACTATATCTATAAAGTAAACTGCATTACCGAAAAAATTTTACTAAGCAAAAATATTTCTTTCCTTCTTTGAAGCATGATTTTTAAGATTTTAATTCGGAAGATATTTTTGAATAACCATTAATAATTAATATAAGTTTAGTTTTATGCTCTGTTAACACAACTGGATTTTTAAACCTTCCTAAATCAGAGAAGGATGGAACTTAGCACCGCATTCATAAACTTTTTAATGTAAGCTGTTTCACAATGTCTGATTAGAGCTGATATTTTAAATTTTTGAACTTCAGAAACCACAAAAGTTTTAAAAGTCTCTTTGACTGTATAATGTAGATTTAACAATCAAATCAATTATGAAATAATAATTTTTTTTTTGTTTTCGGACAATAATGTGGTAACAACTAAAGTTACAAACATCGTTGGCGTAAGTTCTCGCTTAATATTTCAATGAGACAAACACTAAGGTGTTTCATTTTTTTATTTTGTAATTATAGCGAAGTGTCTTGAATACTTAATTAAATATCAAAAAATCAGAATAATTAACAAATGATGAAACTTATTTTCTTAACTAATCCCAAATATTGTATAATATACCATTACTAGAAGAAAATGGCTCTTTTAAAATTTAATCAGCCGCTTTGACAAAAAAAAAACTTCCTTTAAGTTTATATACGCTATAAGTTTCTTCATGGAGTTGCTAGCAATAACCTTTTAAAAGAGAAGTTTTTTTCCAAGCATACAATATCTAAAACGATTATAATATACACTTGGCTCTCTGATTTCTTGATAGAACTCCACAATATTGGTAGAATTCCAATTTTTTTTCCAGTGCAAGATGAAATAAATGTTAACCCATCAACTTGCTATTGCAGGAAAAAAAATTTGTTCATAACCATAAGGTGAAAGCGTTTAAAGAAAAGAGACCTGTTGGAGGAAAGTTATAATGACCCACTTCAAAGAGATGATACATGCGTTTCATTGCCACCGGGGTACTTTAACTAGTTTGTGGTAACTCAAGTTTCCAGTAATATGAAATTTACTCATCAATACTTGACATTCAAGCAAGTTTCGAAGTGAGGAAGAAATATAAAATATACATTTCTTTTACTATAATTAGCAATTTAAAAGTGTTATGTATATATATATATTTGAGTTTTTAGATTAATATATGTGTATATTAAAAAGGTAACACATGCTTTGATTGTTTGAAATGTTTAACTATATATATATATATATATATATATATCAAAACCAACATATATACACGAAATAAAAACTCAAAAACAGTAAAAAAGGACAAAATGGCTAAATAGACAATATTTAGCTATAGATTATATATATATATATAAATCTTTTGTCTATTTTGCCATTTTGTCTTGACAGTTTTGAGATTTTTTTGTCTTCAATAATTTATAAGTTTGTTTTGATATATATATATATATATATATATAAACATAAACAAAACCAGAAACAATGCAATAACAGTTAAGAAAATACTTAAATTCTGTAGGCAGCGTTCTGTAAAGAAAAAAACTGCCTATATGTGCTTCTGATCTATTTTACAGTTAGTCTCATTTTGGTTTATTTGTCTTTTGTTTACTGATTGTACTTGTTATTTACTGATACTCCTAGAAAAACTCCTAAGACCTCACTGACAGCAAAAGTTCTCTAAGACTCTTCACTTCTCACTCCTAGTAAAATATTTTCCGAAACTTGTGACGTTAAAAGTTAACTGTCAACCATTTCAACCGTTCTCACGTCAGCACTTTTCAACGGTTGTTCGTGCCGCGTGTTTCTGCATTTGGATCCATTGTCTCTTCATTTGTGGATTTTTGGGTGAGTTTTGACATTGTTCTCTTCGTTTTTGTTTTGCTTTGTTGGTTTCGGGGTTGGGTTTAATATGTTTTGTTTCTAATGGACTTGGGCTTTTATTTTATTTTTATTTTTTTCATTTGGACTTGGGCTTTTTGCTTTGTTTCAAACTTTGGTTTTTGTTCGGTGTTCCGGGGAAACAAACTCTTTTTGGCTTTATTGCTAGAGTTTTGTGTTCAGAAAACACCGGAAACAACGTGTTTTTAATATTTTCTTTTATTAATATATATATATATATATATATATATATATATATATATATATATATATATAATTCCTCTTGCAGAACTTTTGTCCCATATAAGATAAAATGGTTCTTCAAGTTCTTACCCTGTACAATAAATGGTTCTATAGGGAAACGGCGGGTAGTATGGGCCAAATAGTTTTTCTAGGGCCTGCCGGTAGATAAACAGTATTATGCGTATAGTAAAGTCATAGAATCAGTCTGCCTTTTGCGGATAACTGATTGACTTAACTGTTTTATGTCGTTCTTCAGTAAATTTTGTTTGTTTTAGAATCTTTAAGTAGTCGTATAATTTTTGACGACTCCTTGCACTTCCACAAGAAAGAATAAAATTATGAAACTGGAGTTATTATTTAACTTATATTATTTAGATTATGCCCCGAAAGTTTTATCTTGCTTCCTTTAACACGATTTTAGACTTCATTATGTTTATCTTTTAAATGTCGGTCGGGTAGTATGGGCCATATGAATAAGACATACTTTTTACCTTTGCAAAAAACGCCTAGGTTTATGAAGAAGCCTGAAGGCGAGGGTTGAGCACAGAACGCTGCCCCATGCCCCCGTGCCTGTTCCCGTTACATCTACCGAACCGGTTAAATGGACATGGGACGAGGGTCGAGGTCAGTGGTCTGTGGATGCTATGAATCATGCAACTGTAAGGGAGGCTGCTGTGGCCTGTTAGAAAGGTTAGGTTGGATGATTCCAGGTTTTAAACACGATTCCACTGTATGGGGCCCGTTACGCGCTAAATCACACGTAGTGGTCAAACGCCATCCAGTTGGTATGGTCCGGGAGCTTGCAGAGAGATTTGCAAGCTCAGCTGACGTCCTAGTCATCTGACCATGGTTTAAAATTACAAGATCCGCCCCAAAATAGCCCTCGTGTTGCTTCAAAACGGGACGTTAATATAATTAAACTAAACTAATTGCAATCGCAAGTGCTTTTGGAAAATAAAATGTCTGAAAAAGCTGCATCTTACCATTACGGTGTACCTAATTGTAAATTGCGAAGAGTAAAAATCAATTAAAGAACTAATAACTAACTAAGATAAAATAACTAATAGGATAATGGTGGCAATGTAAGCTAATTTACTTCTATTATTGTAATTTGGCGACAGAATCAAAATATATATGCATTTCTAACCAAAAAATTATTTGCTTTTATTTTAAATTTTGTGTTCTTTAGTTTGACCCATACTACCCAACATATTTAAATTTTTGCAATGTGTTGCCTTAAAAATTAATTGTGATATGTAATTTGCATAGCTTTGATAAATGTATTTAATATAATAAACATGAAGAAAAGTGTCCAAAGAAAGGTTTTGATCAGTTGTAACTCATTCCAACCAATAATATAAATTTTACTAGCTGCATGGCCCGACGTTGCGAGAGCAATCCTGAATAATGGGATATTCCGGGGCGGAGAGAAGTGAGATCACGTGAGCCTCGGGATCCATATACTTTCGTATGCCCCGCCTCCGTTTTTTTTCAAAAAATAGTGTTGCTTACTTTCCCTAACAAACGTAAATATCAATGTTTGAAATCTAGTCTTTTCATTACTTTATTTTCATACGCCCACCTAGGTTTTATTTTTTCTACAAATATTGGTACTAACTTCCCCCAGAAACGAAAACCTCCATTGAATCCTATATTGTTTAATTAATATTTTTGAATCCAACCTTTTAATTACCTTATAGCTAACCCAGCGATTCTCGGAATCCACATTTTTTTATATGCCCGCCTCTGTTTTTTTTCTTACAAATATTGTCAATAAGTTTCCCCCACAAATTTAAATCTGTTAATATTTCATTTATTTTGACATTTTTTAATTAATATCTTTTTAACTATTTCGTATTCAAACTTATTAATTAATATATTTTAATTAATTAAAATTTCGGAATTTAAATGGTCAAAACAGATTCCTTGGGTTATCTTCCATATTTTGGTACTTTCAGCTCGTTTCAGGATTCAGTGGTTCATGAGGAAATAACCGGACATAGATAGATACATACGTTTTTTTAAGTTCGGAATTTAATAGGAAATATATTAAACTTTCATTAAGGGCCCATACAACCGGCTGTTCCTCTATATCAATTATAATTTAAGCAAACCCAAAATTTTCCGATTAATGCCATTCCATTTAAGTTATAATTAGGGGCCGCTCGTGTGAGGGACTGCGGTACTACAGCACCCGAACATTTTTCATTGTGTAAATTTAATCAATTTATTTTATTTCGCATTTAATATATAAATTTATCATTAATCTAATTCAATTTTGTATTAAACGATTACGACATTCAAATGCAACGCGAAGAAATGCCTAAGCAGAAAACGAAGTCTATATCCTATCTTATTTTTTTAATACCCGAAGAAAAAGCACAAAGGAGAAAGTAACAATTTAAACGAGAACTACGGATCTTTGCAGTACATAATTCGGCCTCCGCACACGCGCAGTCACCCAGGGCAGGCTTCTCGTACCTTTCTCTACGATAATTTTAAGCTGAAAGCGTAGTGTAGAAATCGACAGTTCCCGTCGTGTTAGAAACGGGGTTTTAAACGTTCTCTCGGGAGGAAAATTTTTTCGCGTGATAAAACTTTGAAAAGAAATAAAGAATTGAAAGATAATTATAGATAAACAAAATTTGAATTGAAATATTATTTATTTAATTATAATATTATTATTTTAATTTATAGTAATGGAATTTCTTGCAATCCAAAAGATTTTTTTGATGATTTTTAGTTGTACATAATAGAAATTTTTCGTGATACAAATATGATTTCAAAATTTTTGTGAAGCCTAATATTCTGTACCTTTCTATTCGGGATTATTATTCATAGTTTAAGAAGCCTCGATTTTGAATAAAACATTGTTCTCTTAATAGAACAAAATTTCTGACGGAATATTGATAAGTATATTCAAAATTTTAATTATCTGAGGCTTCCTTTAGATAGATGTAATAGAATAAATTGATAATTTTTTTCTCTTCTTGGCAATTCCCTTTTACTACATAATATATCAGAACTTGAACTCAGCTTTCTAACATTAAAAAAGTATAAAATATCTCTTGATGCACACAATATGAATCGGGATACGATTACATATAGCTGTTGTCATTTCAATGGAAACAAAATTTTTTAATTGTCGTGAAAGCATCAAGGTCAATGTTTTTGTTCTTTCGCTGAAAACAAAACAAAAATGGATTTTATTTTTAAGTAATTTTTAATGATACTAATAAATAGTATTCGCTTAAGCTACTGTTTATATTAGTTATACTAAAAAAATATTTTTCTCGTTAATTAATAAGAAAATAATTTTATTTCTGCACTATACTGTCATTTTTGTTATTTTTTAATGTAATAAGTAATATAGAAAACGGAATACAAATTTCGATATTAAATGTTTTTATTAAAATTAATTTGTTAAAATGCTTATCTATCGCAAGAAAAGATGCTATTAGTTATTCATTAAATGTAAAACTACTTAAAGTTAATGAAATAAGTCAAAAAATGTAAGTGGTTCAAATGTGCAATAATGCTCAGTGAAGGATTAAAGTTGTGCAGGAAGGACAGATCCCTCAAGATTACATGACACTAGCCGCTATTGGTTATAATATTATTCCATTATATAGTCATCTGCAAAATTTATAATGCAAAATAATTTTCTTGTTCCTAGTGTTATAAAAATTTTGTTCAAATTTGTAAAATTTGTTTAAATAAAACATAACTCCAAAATTTAGCATTGCTGATATACGGCTATTTCGGCTAATGCTTGTATCAGAAAATAAAATTTTGAACCAAGTCTGTGGTTGGCTGGACGTCTTATCAGTTTATATCTCAGTGCGTACGGAAACATATTATAACTCAACTCAAAAATGCAGAGGATAAATGAAATTCTGCGGTCTTCACACACAAATTATAGATTTGTGAGAAAAATGTGGACGCAGTTGGACAAGTAACAGTGGTACATATGCATAATCCATTTCTACCTTTTAAATTAATTGCCATATTGACTTGATTATAGATTTAAATCTATAAAATTCAGTAATTCGATGCACGAGCCAAACACAGCATTTTATGTGAAAGGGTTAAAAAAGTTTAATATCAATAGAGTTGAAAATAGCTATACTGAGCCATTTCCATGTTTAACCCTCTGACACCGACAGAGGCGGTCTAAAAATTTCCCTTTCAAAGGGAAGAAGGCCTGTCTCAGGCGGTTGGCTTCTTTTCAGCGGAGGTGATGATCTGAGATCGCTTAGGAGATAAACGCGGTAGGGAGGTCCAATTATCCTTGCAAACCGCAGCCCATTTGTGTGCCCCTTAAAGGAAGGTTATAGGAAGGGAGGGGTGTAAATGACCACCCAGGTTGGGAGAGTCCAATCCATGTCGCTTCCTCCTAAAAGGTCCCGGTTTTAAAGGGATTAGAAGAAAAAAGTTGCCTTGGGTTTAAAGAGTTAAATCAGTCGTGAATAAATGTATTATTAATTAAAAAATAAGGAAAGTCAACAAAAAACATTTCTTATTTCAACAATAAAATAACATTTTTTTATACTTTCCTAATATTAATATCAAGGATTCAATAGAATTTAAAACCACATTTTTTCAAATTTTCTAACGTAGTTCTTATGTCAATGCCATTAATAGACTGCTATATAATTACACTATAATTAAAAAAAAACTCAAGGAAGCGCTGTGATAACATTTCGTTATATAGGTAAGAAATGAGTCACAATAAAAGTTATAAATTCGAAATGTCCTACGGAAAAACATAACATTTTTTAAAGTATATGTTTGTTCTGTTCCTTATTTCAAATATGTAACAATCATTGCCTTAAGTACAGAAAACCAGAACTTTATCAAAAGATTTAAAAAAATCCTTTTATCTAGGAAATTAGAGATCATCAATATAAGATGTATGGTTCAACACAACTTTCGAACTTCTATATACCTTGAAGATACCTGATAAATAATCGACATACAGAAACTTCGATATGCGGAAATACTTCTTTCAAATTTTTCAACCATCTATAGATGGCTTGTAAGTGGAAATTCCCATATCTTCAGCATATTCAGTCGCTTTATCCATAATGAATGTGTCCTAGCATCATTTTACCTATTTTAATACCGATACATGAATATTGTCAAATTTTATGGATTTAAATCTTTTCCGATCTCCCCAATGTTTCTGATAAAGCAATCACGATTTTTCAGAATTGTAGATACCGTACCTTTTGAAATTTCATAATGTTTTTTGCCAGACATTTAATTTTCAGTCCGCTATCTACTACCTTTGTTAAGTTGAAGAACTCCTTCGCACTTAAATACGTCCATTAAGGTTAAGTATACTATAAGAAATATATATATATAACATATGCCGCTTCATGTACCCATGTCTAGAATCATTATGATTCTTTGTATTTGGTTTAGATGGACATGAAGTGAAAGCATACCAGGTTTAGTTATATTAACGTCCTGTTTTGAAGCAACATGAGGGCTATTTTTGGACGAACCTCGTGAACCGCGGTCAGATGACGAGGCCGACACCCGAGATGGCACCCCCTATCCGAACGTCACCAACGAGCCCCGGAGGACGTTTGTCCACTACGTATGATTTAGCGTGCAACTGGCCCCATACACGGCGGATCTTTGGTGGAATCGGGTTTTGAACCGGAACCCTTCGGCCCGAGACCCTACCACTAGGCCATCTCAGCCCGAAAGCATAGCAGGAAAAAAATTAAAAGGCGATTTAGCAACCTAAGAAGAAAAGAAAAATTTTGAAATAAATTATATAACTAAAGAAAAAAATTAAATAATAACAGAAGACTCCATGGTATCATTAGACAGACTTTCTCTTTAGAGAAGTATTTTTTTAGTCTATTGTTCCAACATGATCATATTATTATTCTTGTATTATAATTCAAACTTGAATGATGATGTTGATTATTGAATTTCGTAATCAATGAAAGAATTAATCAGGAGAGAGTAGCTGGTAGATCTAATTTTTAAGGATCCTGATCATCTGATTAAGTACCTGAACTGAAGAGATGACTGTTGGCAAGAATAAACCTAATAATATTGAAACTTTAATTTCTTGACCGTTGATTACCAGCAACTTGGTGTAACCGAACATGAATAAGATGGGATGCATGTTCTAAGAAATATATAATTAAAAGCATTTAAAATTTTAAAAATCTCGTTTTAAATTAGGAAAGGGATGCGCACAACAGAGGGCAAGAATAACATATCACTGGCCGTTTTAATTGTCTTTTCCGTAAATAATCTTCCACTCTGCTGTGGATTTCTATCATTATCTGAATTGCTAAAATATTTATTTTCTTATTTAATTTATATCTCAACTCAGAAACGTTGTTCATGGTCGCTTTTCTGTCCAATAAGTATACATAATTTGTTAAGCGAAATATTGTGTTCTAGATCTAGAATTTTCATACGACATACAGAAACTCTTTCTTAATCAAAATCAAAAGTTACAAATGCAAAAAGGTTAATATATGAAAGTATGTAAGGCGAATATAGCCGAAGTATGGCGGATATGACCGATGTATGAAAGTTCGATGTATGGTGGATATGGCCGATGTATAAAAGTTCGATGTATGGTGGATAGAAAGTTTGATGTATGGCGGTTCGCCTGCATTTTATTCAGGGATAATTATATCGAAAAAAATACACTTAATAAGCGAAACATTTTTGTGTTTTGTTAATGAAAATTTGATGAGCATGTAGCAACTTAAAACATAAATCATGATGTGCGTCGTAAAATAAATAAGAGAGTGTGACTTCAGAATCTGAATAAAAATATGTAGTCTTGAGCAAAATCAATAAAGTTAACATGCAAGTTCTTTTTCCAGAACTTATATAATAAGATCAAAACTGAAAACTTGCAATGTCACAGGATTTTCCGCTTGAATATAACTGTAATTGATATGTTCTTCTAAATGCTTAAATATGCAGGATGTTTAAAAAAGAATGTCCCAACTTTGAAGGGTTACAATCACAAAACTAAAGAAGTAACGACATTCCTGGACAAATTAAATCAAAAATTACATTTTAAAGTTTTTAAAATTATAAATTTTTATTGTGAACATCAGTGGAAACACGAACAATATCCGACGATAGAAAAACTCATTCGACACTTTTTTCAGCGTGTTCGATGTAGCAGTTTGGATGGCTGCAGTTATTCGAGCTTTCAGTTCGTCAATCACTGTTACTGTCCTAACGCCAGGAGAAAAACCCTGAGCGGGGTTGCCTTAAAGTGACGAGTTGAAGAAATTAGGGATACAGATATAAAATCAACCGCAACATTCGGCAAACTAAGCGCACTTCCGTTAGGCGAGAAATTCGTTTTCGAACGAAATACAAAGAGAAATGAAACTTCCGCCGGTTCTATCTACGCCAAATGAAAGAATGCCGTTTCCTTCACCTCCAAACGCAGTGGAATATCCCGTTAACATAACTACCGCCACAGGCATGTCTCGTGTCTAGGGTTTGTTTCGTGGCGGTAGTATTCGTAAAATGGTGAGCTTACTTGCTTTGTTGAGGAGGAGGAAACAGCCCTTAAATGTTTGAGTATTCTTTTGCAAACAGCCTGTACTTGCGAGAATTAAAAGGGAATATTTCGATAGAGCCTCTCTTGCTTTCTCATAATAAATTTACTCTTTATATGTAATGTAGACAAAAAAATTTAAGTAAATACAAAATACAAATATAGAAAAAAATAAAGTTTTTTTGTGCCTTTTATTCTGTCTTTGCAAGAAATTCGAAAGGGAAAGGTACAAACGTGTTTCAAGAATGCGATATTTTGATTGGGTGAAAACATTTAGAGGTGCTAGGTGTAGCCTGGAATTTTTCTTTCTTCTCCTTCCAAAATCACCATTCTTTTGATTCGCTTCTTCGTTACTTCTCCAATATTATGCTCTTTCGCAGTTACTTGATTCGCTACATTGAGATACGCACAATGCACAAATCACATTACTCCAATTGTTATTTTATTTTGTCTTTGTAAAAAATTCAAAAGGAAAGATAGAAACGTGTTTCAAGATTGTGACATTTTGATTGTGAAATAATATTTAGCGCTGCTAGGTGTAGCTTGGTTTTTTCTTTCTTTCTTTTCCAGAAAAAATTCTTTTGATTCGCTGCTTTCACTACTTCCTGATTTGCTGTGTTCTCTACTTCTTGATTTGCTGTGCTTGCTATTTCCTGATTTGCTGCTTTCATTAATCGCTACTGCATTCGCTACTTTCACTACTTCCTTATTTGCTGTGCTCGCTACTTCTTGATTTGCTGTGCTCTCTACTTCTTGATTTGCTGTGCTTGTTTCTTCTTGATTTCCTGCTTTCATCACTTTCTGATTCGCTGCTTTCCCTACTTCTTGATTTGCTGCTTTCCCTACTTCTTGATTTGCTGCTTTCTCTACTTCCACTGCTACCTGATTCGCTACTTTCACTACGTTCTCGATATTTGCACTTATATCCGAGATACTGGACACAATCCTGAAAAATCAACATCATCATCAAATCATTTCATCTGTTAGTATGAAGGAGAAAGTTTAATAGGAAATCATAGATGTTCGGATGTTTGAATTTGCATTTATAACTCCTACACATATATTATTAGTAGTAATCTTTATAAATCCGCATTATCATTAACATGACGAAGTTCTTTGTTGCCTAACTCGGTTCTTAACTTTATATGCATTTTATAGAAGAAAAAAATCAATTTAAAATTTCAGTGCACTGCTTCGGCTTCTTAAAATTTGAATGCACTGCTTTGTTAGAATAGGTTCCTGGTGGAATCCATTACCATTATCCTACGAGATTACAGAAGCCATTCTAACAATTAAAATTAAATAGATACTTTAATTCCATCTAAGCTCTTAATATGAAAACATCAATCTTAATATTAAATCAAATTCTTTAAATGAGTCAATGAATGCAAAACCAATATATTTGATCCGGAAAAAAGTATCACAAAAGAAAAAAAATTACATTATTAAAGAAATTTTAGAATAATTAGAGTATTATACAATATTTAGGACATTTTATTTTAGTGAACTATATCGCCACGTTCATAAATTAATGCCATAATTTAATTTAATTCATGCTAAATACTAAAGAAAAAATTTTTTTGTAGGTCATCGAATTTGTGCTGAATAACATATAATGAAGAACACAGTGTAAAAGTAATTCCGATTGTCAAAGTGAATTTGATGTGAGCTTTGGAAAAAAAATCATTGCAAACATTTTATAAAACATTGTGGAAGCAAATTTAATTTTGTGGCAGTTGTCTTTTTAAAATTTTGATCTCTTTCAGGAGGACAATCAATTTATCTTTCTTAGCAAAATCGAAGTTAATTTGTGTGTTAATCCGTAAGAAAAATTAAGCTGCCCTCTGTTTTTTTTTAAATATCAGAAAAGGTATTTTTACTACCGGAACCTCAAAAGATGACCACCTGCTTCGGAAAAATGCTCCTTAAAGAAGTTATTTCATAATAAACCTCCGCCCTGAAAGGTTTATAATGGAAATAAAGGAATGGAAATTGAAAAAAGTATAATAAGTGTTATCTTCAGTATGAAGTCATCCTTTCAATGTGGAATATAATTTACTGAGATAGTTAACACTTTCACAAGAAGCGAGGCCGTCCCGGGCGGTTTAAACATTTCCTTTAACATCAACGAAGGCCGGTCTGAAGCAGTTGTCTTCTTTTGAGGGGAGGTGAGGCTCTATGATCGCTTCGTGGATAAGCGTATTTGGGCGTCCAATTATCCTTGCCAACCGCGGCTCATTGCCGTGCGCCTTAAGGAAGGGTTACAGCAGGGGACAGGTGGTGGAGTAAATGACCACCCAGGTTGGGAGAGTCCAATTTATTTCGTATCCCACCTAAAAGATCCGATTTTAAATGGTCTAGAAGAAAATGTCGCCTCTGGATTAGAGAGTTTAAATACATATAAAAGGATAAGTCATGGTTTCGACAGAAGATAATCTGAACATATATTGTAACGTAATCGTTCAGCGAGTCCCCGCACTTGGGGAGGAACCCTAATTGCCTCTCCAGATGTTTTACAGATCCATTCCAGAAGTGAAGATGAACAATGGTGATGATCAGATGTGGTTAGTGATATACTGTGAAAGTGAACTCGGCAATTCTGGATTTTTGCATATCTGTCCCTAATCATAACTGCAGCTGGTCCTCGAGATCTCAGATGGTTTCTGGCAGAAGCCCTTTCATGACGCGTGTCCAGCGATATTCAGCCGCGAGATATTCGAGTCTTCTGTAATCTCTAGGTATACTGAACCCAATTATGGGAACTATAAATACATTTTCTGTATATATATATATATATATATATAAACTTATTATATATTATCATACAGAAACAAAGTAAACAAGACATATCAAGAAGCAAATCCTATACTAAAAAACATAATTTGAAAAATAAAACCAAAATTAAAACAAATTATAAAGAATTGAAAATACTATAGTCACCATGAATTAAGTTTAAACATTTATATGTCAACATGTTAAAAAACTTTGTTGTTATTAAAAGTATTGAAAAAGGCAATCCAAGTATATGAAGTTTTCAACACTTAATATAGCAGGTTGGCTGTGGACAAGCTTTAGCCAGATTAAATTAATTTTGCTGTACAAACCATTCCTGTTACTGAAGTTGTTGAAAAAACAAACAGGGTAATTTATCCTTAAATGAAAGAATTTATAAAGAAAAATCATACACTAACCATAAGAATAAAACATAACTATATGGAGAGGACTAAAATTCAAGATAAAAATATGTAATACAACAATATATTGCACTATTATATTCCACTAAAAACAGTAAATATATCATTCAATAAAATGCCCATACTTTTTATTAAGCATTAAATAATCAGTGTCTCTACCTATCCTTACCAGAATTCCACATTTTTAATATAAACCGCTACTTAGCTTGACATCACAGATTGCCAAAATTAGATTTCCATCTATGAAACAGCATAATTGACGAAATAATATAAGTAATTTTGATATTAAAGGATTAGTAAGATACCTATATTAAAAATCTCAAAACCAGTTAAAAAATATAATACAATTATTTATCTAGATATTATATTTGAAAATTCGTAAAACTGTCTATTAATAAGGAATATTTCAATTTAAAAATCCTGGCGCCATCTATGTAATACATATATATATATATATATATATATATATATATATATATATATATATAGATCATACAGCAACAGATTAAAAAAGACATATCAAGAAGCAAATCCTAAACTAAAAAGTCATTATTTTAACAATACAACCAAATTCAAAACAAAATCTAAAGAATTGAAAATACTATAGACACCATGAACGAAAAATTAAGTATAGACATTTATATGTCAACAAGTAAAAAAACTCTGTTGTTATTAAAAGTATTGAAAAAGGCAATCCAAGTATATAGAGTTTTCAACAATTAATATAGCAGCTTGGCTCTGGACAAGCTTTAGCCAGGTTAAATAAATTTTGCTGTACAAACCATCCCTGTTACTAAAGTTGTTGAAAAGACAAACAGGGTAATTTACCCTAAAATAAAAGAATTTAGAAAAAAAATATCATAAACTAACCCTAACAATAAAACATAACTAAATAGTAAGAACTAAAATTCAAGATAAAAATATGTAATACAGCAATATATTGCACTTTTATATTGCTGTAAAAACAATAAATATACCATTCAATAAAATTTCCATACTTTTCATTAAACATTAAATATTCAGTGTCCCTACTTATCCTTACCAGAATTCAACATTTTTAATATATACTGCCACTTAGCTTGACATCACAGATTGCCAAAACTAGATTTCCAACTATGAAACAGCATAATTGACCAAATATAATATTGATATTAAAGAATTAGTAAGATACCTATTAAAAATCTCAAACCAGTTAAAATATAATACACTATTATCTAGATATTATATTTGAAAATTGGTAAAAAATGTCTCTTGAAAAGGAAAATTTCTAATCTTAAAAAAATTCTGGCGCCATCTATGTAAAAAATCTGAAACCAAACAATCAATATCCAAATTCTGAATAAATACACATTACAAGTAAAATATGAAACACATAAAACTTACTCCCTCAAATAAATAAAATATTCCATTATATAACAATTTGAATTTATCTAAATGGCCTACAAATATTTGTTATCTATATAAACTCTTAAAAAACTTTTTGGCATTCCATAATCTATTGCAAGTAGTCAATGCACTCCGGTATGCTATATATACATGTAAGCTATCTGTATTCAATAATCAATTGGGAAATTAACGGAACTTTATCCTTTTGAATACATTAACATGTTTCCATTTTTTAGTAGCAGATAGCATATTTATTAATGTCTGACAAAAACCTGAATTGTAATTTATTTATTATAATAGAAGGTTGTTAGATGAATGGGCAACATACAGACGTTATCTTGCTTTTGAATTTTGATTTAGAAACTAAATACGGCAGAACGAAATGGCGATGTACAAATTTCGATTGAGTTAGTGAATGTGTTAGTTTTTGAATCATTTAATAAATATCGTTTGGTCTTTAAAAATAATTTATAAATGAATGTCTTATATAAAAGAGTTAAATGTGACAGCAATACGTAACTGAATCGA
>BGPR01001904.1:136444-210901 GCA_013235015.1 Araneus ventricosus | reverse complement strand
TTACGTTTCAGGAAACTAAGCTGAATATCGGATAACAAAATACTAATTTAATCAAACTTAACACATTGACTGTCGGTCATGTGAAGCCCTGGTGATAGATAATGCCGTGACACAGGAGTATGTTGTACCCATATGCCGAGTAACTTACTATTACAAATAAACAACTCCTGTTATGTTTTCAGTGAGTAAAAACTTCGAAACCACATACATTTACTACTAGTTTCTTACCCTCATTTCACGCCAATAGCAGCATATATACCCGAAACGTAACCGGACAATAAATATTAAAATGTAGTTTTCCCCGCGTCAGCACGTGATCGTCTCCTTGACGATGACGTCACATCATCCGCATCGACAGTCAATGTGTTATGTTACCTTGAAATTCCTGTATGGGAAGAAAAAAAGAAATTTCTTTACTTAAGGTATCCGACTGTGTTCGGATACATTTTTTTGAAAAATAACATTTATATATTTTTTAATGTTATTTTTCAACTGCATATGTTTTAAAACTATGAAAATATTGTAAAATTAGACTTTCAAAATAATATTTTTTTTAAAAAAACTGAGAAATTTGAAGAAAAATGACTGATGAAATATTTGAAAAACAGGCTACAAAATTAAGTCATAATTTTTTTTTTTGATAATTTCCTCAAAAACGACGATTTTAAACCAGACGGATACTTTAAGAGAGAAAATATTTAATGTATAAATATGCGACCTGTATTTGAAGAAAAATGTTAGAGGGCTGGAATTTTTAAATAGCTTTCATTGCCATTTCACCAAATGCTTGGCCAAACATACTCCAATATGACTCTTATTTCATTTAACCCAACAAATATCCTAGATTTTCTGCATTCATTTCCAGTGTTCGATTCTGTTTCAAATATTTTTTGCATAAAAAATTCTACCTTCTTTGAAAATGAAAATAAATGCTGCTGTGAACATATATTGTGCTATGGAAATAATTGGCCAACAACGCGAAAGCATGTGATATCCTGAAATCTTTTAGCAAATAACAAAAGTTTAAACACTCCGATTTATTTTTTTCAGAAAAAATCAAAAGGCGAAATTCCCTACCTTAAAAATGATTTTTCATTATTACTGAAGACGTCGACATTTAATTGCGAAAGTTAACTTTGAAATTCATTTCTTTATTTTATATATGAGACAAATACAAAATTTGCTTTGAATTTAAGCAATCATTCATACATATTTTTTTCTTAAAACATGTATTAAAACCTATTTTTTATTAAAACATTTTTAAGTATTAAAACAATTTATATCATGTCACAATATTAAGATGGATACAATATATTAAATTCATATGATATCTGCATTTGAATATCTTGAAACTGTCGTTTAACTATTGCTTAAACTGGTAGTGCATGAATCGTTAACGATAATGGGCCATTAGTATTAGAATGCAAACCTTCCGTTTGCCATTTAACTATCAATTTAAATATTATGTCATCAGTTTCCGATAAGTCTGTATTCAGCCTTAATAAAAGTCGAAATCTGTCTTTATCGGAATATATTCAAGACAATGTCTATATAATAGAAAAAAGAACTATTCCCAATAAAGGTTTTTTGCGTTCAAACATGGCATTTTGGTGCTATTTAAAATTATGGATAAACAGTTCTTTGAAGGCAATAAGTTACCAATAATTACCTTAAATAGACTTTAAACAACAAATCTTTACATGCAACATAGCAAAAATAGCTAATACCATAAATACCAGTTTAAGTGAACGATACCTGTATTTATTTTACTGTGGTTTCAGAGATTTATTTCTGTTTCTTTTGGAAATGGCCTTAATCATTATTATTTGAAAGAAAACTTTCCAAAACGCAAATCACGCATTCGCACTCACCGACATCGAAAGCTAAACTATTCTCACCGTTTCTAATTTTTCCTTGAATGCAAGAAGATCAACATGAGAATCTCTCGGGAAAACAAAACTTAGTGACTTTTAACGTACCTTTGCATTCTTTCCATTAACAGAGGCAAAAAACGGCAACATTTTAGCAGAAAAAGTAAGAAATAAAAAGAACTAGCCGAATGTTCCATAAATGAAACCAATTTATAGTGACTCCAAGCAAATCCTCCACATCTTTATGTAATGGCTTTCGCCCCGGGTACACCTAGGGACCCATCAAACTGCCAGAAACTCACTCCCCAATCCCTCCCCTGACCCCTCAGTATCGGGGGAAAGGGCGAAATAAATAAATAAATAAAAAAAACTGGACATTAGCTCACCATATGTTGCTTTCCCACGCTTGCAAAACCCTTGTTTCGTTCGTAGGTGGGATGGAAGTCTGCTGGGGTATTGACAGTCTTTCTTACTGTCGGAAAATTCCATTTTAGGTCCGGGTAATGCAAGACAAGAAAAAAAAGGGGAGGAAGTATGGGCAGAATGGGTGGGACAGGGACGATTGCAATTGACCGGAATGCAAGGCTTGCAGTTTCTGCTTTCATCTCCCCCCCCCCATTTGCCTCCGGTACCTTTTATTTCCAAGCCCCTTGTTTGATTGATCGTGTCTCTTATTACTATTCCATTGTCTTGCAGTTTTCTCTGCTGTGCAATCAATGTAGGCGTGGAGAGAACAGGACACCGCTCTCTGACTGAAAACCCCCTTATCTTTAAAGAGATAGGTTTGGGTAAACAATACCAAAATACGGGATTCTAGACATTTGGCACAAAGGGATAAGTCGGTGTTTGGAAATAAATTTCCTTCAGATTGTTTGTTTTTTCTTTCTTTCCTTTCACTTCCCCCGGTGGAAAAATCTGAAGTTAACATTGAGAAAAAAAGGCGGCAAATTGAGCGAAAACTTGAATCTGGAGACGCTAGAATGGAAAGATTCTTTTCGGAGAGCACTGACATTGTTCTGTTGGAAAAATGTTTAAGATTATCATGCAACAACATTTTTCTCCCTTAAGTTAGAGTGTATATATTTCAGGAATAAGGAATATATATTTTATTTTTAGATCTGTCACATTGAATATTTAAATATAAATGTTCGGACATTTATCAATATTCTTACTTGTTTTGCATTCTCATCTATAAGTACTACTACATTAACCCTTTATTTCCCGAAGGTACTTAAAAGTACTACTTTAATTACGCTTATGACTTCGTAATTTGACCGTTTTTCCTGCCAGTATTCACATGAACACGAGAAATGTAGTTCTTACAGCTAGTAGTAAATGGTTGATGGAGAAAAAAAATATTTTTTAAAAATATTAATCAAATTAATTTAATTTTTAATTAATTAAAGAATTTTCTTCAACTTTATTGGTGCTATTCTGCATCAAAACGTATCTAATGATACCGAAATAAAATTGAAAAGTTGCTGTTAAGCTAATGCGGTAAATAAAGGATTATTTACCGCATTCTCTGGCGCGCTCTTCTGGCTTTAGTTTTTCAAAACTAAAATATGACATAATTTGTTTGATCAAGTTTTATTCATTGAAATGGACAGGAATTTATTAATTCAGAGAAAAATTGATCTAATTGCTCTGATATTCTTTATCCAAGAGAGTTTAATTCTTTTATCCTCTGAGAAAAAATTTGATTAACAAAAACTGAATGTTGATATATGCATTTCTTTCATGGAAGAGTTAAAATTCTCGTCTTTTTCATTTTTGTCTATACATTTCTGTATAAATCATTTTGTTTTTATTTTCAGCTATCAGTATATAAAGCAAATATAAATGGTTGTCTACTAAGCACATTTGCCGAAAAAGATGCACTTTTACAGAACAACACAACTTAGTATGTCATAAATGCCAACTGATTGAGATTTCAACAGCACTTATCGGAAATTGTAAAAAAAAATTAAAAATAACTAAACTGTGCAGTATCATTAAAGTGGAAAGAAATATTTCTTTGATGTTCAAAATTTCGTTTTCCATTTAATGGCATTATCAAGCTACATATTAAGTCTGAAAATAAACGGACATTTCATCCAGTTTTACTTAGTAGTTATAGTTTACAACTTATAACTACTTCATATCAAAAAGTAAGAAACATAAAAAGAGAATCAAAAGAAAATGGACCTCTTTATAATATTCATTCTACAGATAAGTTAGGGTAAGATTTTTTATTTGCAAAAGTCTCCAATTATATCAATATTGTTTGCAGCAATCGTAACACAAATTTGAGTTAACATAAGAAAATATAAAGGAATTTTTCTAAAAACAAATGTAATAGTATTACTAAACCGAAGTCCTTTTCTTTGAAGTTATAATAGTACCTTCCATTTAAAAGTTATTTCTAAGTTACGATGATTTTCTAATGTCTCAGTAATTTAAAAATACTTTCTTCTTCTCTTTTTTTAACTATTAGCACATTATATTTAATATTTGTATAACTAAATAAGTATTCGATGCTAAAGAAGTTTCATTCCAGTATGGTGAATCTTAAAGAAAAATATAAATTTGGCTAGCAACTTCTCTTTACGATATCCTTAGGCTTCTGTCTTAACATTTAATGGAATGGAAACAATTTTTACGAGAGCTAAACTGCCCAGTAATACAACGAAAAGCAATTTCTTTAATATTTAAAATTGCACTTTCCTTCCAGTGAAACTGTCAAGTTGGACATTAAGCCTAAAAACCATTCTCTCGCTTTGCTTCATCTAAAAACTACTTTCTTTGAAGAGTAACAAAAACGAAAGAAGGCAAAAAATCAATCAAAAGCAAACAAACTTCTTTATAATGTACATTCTGCAGACAGCTTGAGGCAAGATTTTTCATTTGTAAAAATCCCAAATCTCTAGTTGCACTAACATTGTCCGCCGCAACCATTACACCAATAAGCAGAAGTTTTTAAAAAAAGAAGCAAACAAACGCACTGGATAATAGTTTTCCCCTCTGTTCTCATGAGCCAAGAATCGAAAAAGGAAATGATCTAAGAAATAAGCAGTTACTGCAGCTGCAAAAGCATCAGCTGCACCAGTAGTCGTGGAATCGTAATAGAAAGAAAACTTAATCTAAAGCGATGAAAGAGGAGGTAAAAAGGCAAAGTAAAGAAATGGCTTATGACCAAGTTGCGTGCTACCATGTTGATGAAAGAGATTTTGAGAGAAAGAATCTTTTATTCCGGATTTTCTTCGGGAAGAAGATTCTCCTTTCATATATTTTTGATAACGCTTCTGCAAAATAAAAAGCAGCGGAACGATTTAATCGAGTCATTTCCGCGTCATCATATAGGTTCATTCTTCCAGATACGGCCTGGTTATAACTGTTTTGCTCCCTTGGGATTATGGTTGCTACGTACTGGGAGCTTGGAGTGTAAAATGCTGCATTATTGTCCATAGTATGAGTTCCATCTGCGTAGAAGGATATATCTTTGATGAAAATTTATAATTCTAGGAAATTGAATATTTTTCGCCATTGGAAAGAATGGAGCTATTTCATTTGAATGGAGAATATTTCTTCCTATCAACACAGTTTTCTCGAAGAAACCCTAAACAAAATTCAAAATCAAAAACTAAAGTCTTAGACTCTAAGGTATACACAACAAAAAATAGCTCAGAAATATGGATTTTTTTCTCATATGTGTTTTAATTTTCAGTGGAATAAAGAATATTAGAATATGTTTTTAATTTAATAATGACGCCATTTTAATTTTTCTTCAAGAAAACTAGAATTGTAACTGCGTTTTAGTTTTAAGACCTGTATTTTTAAAAGAGTGGATTTTAAAATTGGATATTACTCTCATAAGAGTAGATTAAATACATTGCAATGTATGTGTAATGTTATATCTATACCGAAAAAAACTTTAATTTATAGGCAACTGAATTCTTCAAAGGTTGGAACCATTATCTTAGAAAGGAAATTATGATACTTTGTTCATAGTTCTGTGCAGTGACTCACCCCTTAACAGTTTTGCCCTTACATCGTATGCGCATCGAATTATCGCATTATATAAACTGAAATTTAGTCATTAATTAGTTTTATAATTTGACTCAAAAATAATGTAGAATCCATAAACATCTCAAGTATTCTATGTATTCTTAAATGAATGAAAACGAAAGCCGCTTTCCAAAATAGAAGGGCTCAACTTATTAGATAGCAAAGAAATTGAAACTATGAAGGGTGAAATATAAAATAACGAAATTGAGTGTGGGACAAAAGTACAAAATGATTTTTGGAGCTTCAAGGCGAAAGATAAGTAGTTAACTTACAGAAGAAATAATCACTTACAGTTCAGAATTTTTATCTCTTCCCATGCAGCTCAGCACTATCCACAATATTGTTCAACATTATATAATATTATACAATATTGCGAATATTGTTCAATATCGTACGATATTGAATATATATTTTTGTGCTACTTGGGTTCCTTAGAATATGGTATGCGGCATGCACATGCTATTAGTTTGGTTATGGATTGATTCAAAAATTTACGAAACTGTATGATCAGCATTTTCAAAACATCATATATGCATATTTCATTACATCACAATAAATTATCCGTCGCCCTTGAATTTCTTCTTGTTAAACTTCTTTATGAACGAATACTGATAACTTCACTTTTTATCTTTCTTTCTTTATTTATTTATTTTTTGAAGAACATGAAATGCATATGCTATTTGGATAGAATTGAATAGACCCTATGGAAAGCACTGTGGCGAAAATAACAATAACGATATAACTTCATGGTATGCAGTGCAGAAAGATGAGGAAAGAATGAAATAACAAGTAATATAAAAAAAAATTTTAAATTCAATTTCTACTTAGGACAGCGATCTACACGCTTAAAAGCGATAAAGAAAGTAATCAACATTACCCTCTGACAAAAATACATGAAAAAATGACGCCTTCGTGAACATACCAGAAAACAAAGGATATTAGGTCTAGAAGCTGGCAAACCTAGCTCCATCTATTGAGAAAAATTCGAATCAAACGACTCAAGGAGACATATGCTTTCTCCCATATAAAACTAAAATTAATTAATTTAATTTAATTAATTAATTAATATTTGGAAAAACTGTATTAACATCAAGTGTAATCCACTACAAGTTTTAAAAAAAATGTATTTGAACTTGAATGGATGAATAAAAAGTATTTTATTAACGATTGAAAATTTGAACAAGATATATAAATAAATATATATAGGGAGAATGTGAACTAATAGTAGGAATTGAAAAATATTTAAAAAGTGAACGGTGAATGAAAGGAGTCTAGCAGTCCGTAGTAAAAAGCATAACTCAATCGTTGTTGTATTGTAATTCATTCATAGTCGTGACGTGTAATACTAATATAATAGCCCAGATCTCTCGATAACATTCTGACGTCACCAACAATAAAACTCGAGCCATAGCACTGTGAGACGTTAAACAGAATTATTTCATTATTAGAGAACCTACATTTCAGTCATTTTAAATTTTAAAAAGTAATCGTCGTTCTAATTTCAAATTTAATAGCTCTAAAATGGTGAAATAAAATTTGCTATCGATTGATATAAAATTTATCTCGCTATGATCAATAGTTCCCGAGAAATTTTAAATTATATTAATCATATATTTAAAATTAATTTATGTTTTTAATAGAAAGTAGTGAATTACGTCAGTGGTATATCATGCGCGTGATATAGTTTGGACGCCACGATGAATCTCATTATTTAGTGCAATCGTGATGATAAAAATTTGATAATATTTTTTGGCAAAGTTAAAATTTACACAAAGATATCTGAAGTAAAAGGAAAATTGTTAAACAACGAAAAATACTTCACACTAAATGTTGTTTACCAAGAGGTTTTTTGAATAAAGAAATATGTAAATACAAAAAATTCTTGTCATAAAACATATGTTTATTTTATTTGTTTTCAATCAATGTTTAACATTTCTCTCGCATATATATTATATCTACGGAAAATCTCTCGAATGAAAAGGCAATTTGCACCCGTCATACCATGACGGGCGATTTTCTAGTTAAATAAGAATTATGAACGTAATAGGAGCACAATATATATTAAAATTATCTTTAAACATATAATTCTTAATTTAATGTTAACATATAAGGTAATCATAAAAGAAACACACTTGTCCTTCCGTAACACTCGGGAATATTAAGTGATCTGAACGCCGAAGATACATATACATGCAATGAGGACTGTTACAACTATCAGCCATCTTCGACCCTTACATAACCCCTTCATGACGAAAGTACGGCCCGTCATCGGAGATGTGACCAACGCAACACTATCGTTATTGTACTCCCAAAGGGGACTGAGTGTATTGAGTCTGGCCACTTCTTATCCATGTATTCGTGGTGGCTTCCTCCGGGGTATATGTAACTAAGAAAAAGAGTTCTAAGGCAAAAATGGAGATTTTGTTGAAAACTTTTCTTCCTGTTTTATTTGTTTCATTTTTTAAGTCATTCATTTTACACTCATAGAAAATGCATACTTTTGAAATTTAATTTTCCTATGACCTCGGTTTCTCCCCCTCCACACACACAGTGCTCTGAACAGGAAATCTTTAACAGCCCTGTGTATGAGAACGAAAATAAAATTTCTACCGATTAAAAGAAGCAAGGTTTGCTCTCTTTTTTAAAAATACTATTGTGTTTATATTGAAAAATACCCAAGTTTATTACTGAAGCGTTTCTATAAAAATGTAAAGCAACTTATATTTGCTTCATTTAACAGACACATTATTTCAGACACAGCAGGGTATGGACAACTTTGTTCTTCACATTTTGAATTATATGTAGAGAATAGTGAAACTTCGGTAATTTTATGGAACGTTTTTCTCTATAGGAATGCATTTTTAAAATTTTTCAACTTTCATTTATTTTGATAAAAATTTGAAATTCAAATCAATTAAACATGTTCCGTCATTCTAGAAAATGAAATTATCGTTGAAAGTGAAATATTTAATATCAAGAGCATATTTTATACTTAACGGCCTAAAAATTGTCCGAAATTATGAATTTAAGTAAAGGGCCTTCTGATGAAATCTAGTTAGTTAAATTACAAACGAAAAAAAAAATTGAATTACAATTATCACATGAAATTCTTTTACTGCAGTCAAATAAGAAAAGTCATATTAATACATTTTAATTTAAAATTACATAATTATAGATTACAAATTCCATATTACTGGAATTAACAGCACATGCAATAACATGAACATCGTATTTTATGAGTTTTATATGTAGTGTGATGTATTGCAGAATAGTATGAAGAATCGTGGAGCCTACTTTATCAAAAATAATATATTTATTGGACGTCCACCATAACACAAACACGAAAACCAAACACATACACTTACCTCAAAAACTTTGCAATCACTGACTTACATCGAATTCCAAGTTCAAACTCATAATCATAATTCTTTTCTGTCTCTAGGCAACGTTAGCAAAAGACAATATCGTTGCCAAACTATTTTTATTACTTTTAGAAAAGAATTAATGCCAAACGATATTTTTAATTAATTTCCTTTTCAGCCAAACGATATTTAAAAATTAATTTCTTTTATGACCAAACGATTTTTTTATCTAATTAATTTCTTTCTTTAAATATTTTAATAATTCTACAAATATATATTTTTTATTCGTTAAGAATATCACAGTAGTAATCAGATACCATTCTGCAGAAAACATTTTTTCTTTATATATCTAGTAGAGGAAGAATTTCTTTGAAGTATACAGAATGATTGAAATTAATTAAAAAAAATGTAAGTCGCATAAGCGAAGTTAATATCAAATGAAATCCAATATTAAAGTTAATCTTTAAATATGAAAGTGTCATTGCTGAAAAAAATGTCATAATACGTTTCCATGATCAAAACGGTAGGCACGTGCCTTAAATTTATTTCTGTAACATACTTATAGAAGGTGAAATCGTTTCATTTCTACATTTCTAATAAAGTACCTCTTTTCAGACACCAAAGACTATTCCCAGACTATTTTTTACCGTAGATCACCCTGAAACTATGTCATTCTCGGAACCTATATTGAAAACTGAGACTCGATGAGAAAAGCGAATATTTTATTTTTTAAAGGAACTTCTAAAATATATTTTAATGAACATTTAGAATTCAAGGAACTTGGAATTCAATTTGACAACTGAAAGAACGAGATCATTATCTTTGAATATCGAAAAATAGTTTTTCTAAATATAAAGTCATATATTTCAGTTCAGCATACTTTTCTATTGCAATCAAATATTTCAATAGAAATCCTTGAATATTTTGGGAAGTGAGAACTGAGATTTTGTACTAAAATATTAAATAGAATGAAGTCAAATTACGGATCAATATAATAGTTTATTGAAATCAATTTTAATTAACTGTAGTGGAATGAATGAATACAAAGAGATATATTTAATTTAATAATTACGCAGTTCGGAAAATCATAAAATTGGATTTAGCTATAGGCAAATAGTACCAAATATGGCAATTTATTTTTTAAAAGAGATAATTTTCCTTGAATTTTCATATACAATAGATTAATATGCATTTCTTTTTTTCAAAATCAGTGTTTTATTGAGATAGATTTCATAGATATAATATTCTTTAATATTAAAATAAATTAAATTAGTTGGTTAATTTAAGTTGAATCAAAGTTAGAAATCTAGTTCTGGCAATCTGTGATGCCAAGCTAAGTGGCGGTTTATATTGATTTGAGGATTATAGGTAAAGGATAAGTAAAGACATTGATTCTATAATTCCTAGTGAATAAGAATGGATATTTTATGGATTGATGTATTTTTTGTTTTTAGTGCAATATATTGATGTATTTCATAGATTTAATACAGGTACTTTCCATATAACGATGATATTTTGTTAGTGTTAGTGTATGAATTTTTCATTCTAAATTCTTTCATTTTAGGGTAAATTCCCCTTTCTGTTTTTTCAACAACTTTAGTAAAAGGGATGGGTTGTACAGTAAAATTGATATAACCTGGCTAATGCTCTTCCAAAGCAGAGCTACTAATTTTATTTTTGAAAACTCCAAAATTTTGGTTATGACTTTTTCAATAGTTGTAAGTGTTATATTGTTCATAGAATTGTTTTGCATGTGGCCTTTGCATGTGTAATGCACTTTCTTTCATAGGATCATAATTTAGATTTTTTAATTAATAAATTACTTTTTGAATTGCATTTTGATATATCTTGTTTATTTAGTTTTGTATGTTCATATATAAGAAGGTAATATTTTTATTTATATTACTATATATATATATATATATATGAAATTATAAATGCGTTTTATGTCAATACTATAAGGTGTAAATTTAAAGTATATTAAAAATAAATCTTTACATGGTTCCTATTTATATTTAAACTTTATTCGAAAATTTATTATTGAAGCAATCTAATAAAATCCGACTTTAGTAGATATTTTTTCTTACGATTCCTCTAATGGCTCTTACGGAGTGAAGCAAATCAATGGGCGATTTGTTAGCTTTGAAATGTAAATGTCTGTGAAGAAACAAAAGAGGTTTGAATACATCTGACAAGGAAAAAAAACATTACTTTTCAACTTCTGTTAATGGTGCTTAACTCTCCATTAGTCGCCAGAATCATTGGTTAGACCAGTGGCGCCTCGTCAACTCAAAAACAAGCAGTGCTTCAAAAGTTGTATAGACCTAAGTCGTAGGGAATTTCGTGATGATTATTTTGGTATATAATGATGATATACTAAAAATTGATAGTTTTTGAGCTATAAGCAAAACCTGGGAGAAGCTTTTTTTCATGTTTTTTCCTCTATAACTAAAATTGAAAGAAAAAATTTTTGTGGAAAACCTCAGTTTTGTAATCAACGCACCAAAATACGTAAAGGAACAAAAAAATTACAGTTCCAAAAAATTAATCCAGAATTTAATTTAAAAACTACTTAATGACTGGATAATTCAGAGAAAGGGAAAAAAGCCGAATGAGGAAGGCAAAGGTCCAATCGAAAGCTGTGAAAATCGCAGCTCGAGTGCATCTAATTTCTGAGCATTGGTCAGTACGCGAATTTTGATCCTTAGGGAAAGTAAAATTCTATGCAGCTCTGGTCTGTCTCTCTCTTAATTCTTGATTGATTTTCCGTCTTCCTTTTATGTTTTTTATTACTTTTTTGACATTTTCGGTGATCATTGGACTCCTAAAGTCTAAAAGTAAGCCAATTGGAATAAAATCGAAAATAAAAAAATTTTAAATAATTTCAGGGGGGGGGGGCCCTGCAGCGCGGAAGCCCTAATAAACGAGCCTGAAGTTAGACTGAAATTTACGGTGCGACCTCATTGCAAAGCTTACAAAATTTCGCCAAGCGGTGAAATGATCTACAAACGACAGCCATCTTTGGTAGCGGCAGGAAACAAAGTTTTGCTTGACAGGCATGGAATTTTCATTTCTTAGGGTTGCAATAAAAATTGTTTGGCTTGCCACATTTGGCGAGTTATTGCTTCAAAAAATTTATACTGTGCCGTAGTGTATATCTTTTAGATATTGCGACCAACGGAGAATTAATAAATTCTGTGGATATGAATCCGTGTATATGTGAATGAAGCATACTTCCCACGGAGGCATTTTACAAAAGCGCAAGTGCGTGGCTGGGCAACGGGTATTTCTCTCATGTTAATTTCGCTTGGCCAACAATCTGAACTTCTTCTGAAAATGCAATGAATGCTTAAGTACAGATAATGCTGGTTCAAGGGGCTACCTAGTATACGAGGTTTATTTTAGTTTAATTATAAGAAAACGTTCGCGGGCAATAGAAAGAATAGACGAAACAAACTGAAAATACTTAATAAACCAGCCAGCCATTAATTTAATTTGCATAATAATTTCAAACAATTCCGGCTATATTGGAGTGAATGCGTGGTAGTGTGGCTTAGGAGTTCGAGTTACAGAATTCATATAATTTTGCATCTAAATGGAAAGTAATGCAGTAGCATTCATGTGCGAGTACATGTTTACGTCCCAATTCGAAGCAACACGCGGGCACACAAGTAGATAAAATGAGGCCTATAACAAAAATTCGAAGTGAACGAAAAACAGCTTGAAATCAACGGTTTTCATTCAGAACAGGAAAAAATCTAGCAATATTATTATCATAAGTTCTTTGCTAGGTTTGTTCATTCATTGTCTTCCTTCGAAAAACGTATGATGAATGAAAGATCCCTATATTTTTTAATAGGATTGCTCAGAAAATATATCGAAGGGTAATTTTAGACTGACTCTGTTTTTCTTTTAACCATCTCAAAAGACAAAAAGCTTAACAGAATTTAATTATAATAAATTATTTTATATGCATTCTTAGTTAGATCTGCTTTGAGTTTTATGAATGTTAAGGTCACCGCTATATAAGTATGTAAATCTCAGTGATTGCATCTTTCGTATTGATTTCTATATTTCAGAGATATAGATTCCTTTTTAAATAAACTATATCTATAAAATATAGAAATATTTTAACTTGTAATGATTGTTATAACGAAACATTGCATTGGTAATGAAAAATGTAAAAATGTGTAAACAAAATATGTCTTTAATTTTTTTGTAGCTACAAGCATAACTAATATTATTGCACAACGAATAAGCCTTAAAATATTATTATTTTCAAGGAAAAATGTTTTTTCTATAATTTGGAAAAAAATTACTATTCAAAATAAGTTAAATTATCTTTTAATTTATAAAATATCTCCAAACATTTTTAAAGCTATTGTCTCTTTTAAGCTATTACAATGCAATACTCTCTTTTCATCTCATGTATTTTAAAACTGAAAAAAATACATATTTAAAAAAATCTTTTTCTTCAAGTTTGTCGTATTACTAATGAGCGATCACCTATTTTCAAGGCTTTAATAAAAAATCGTAATCTTTGGGCATGGATTTCTGAAAATATTAATTGAAGAAACATCTTTTGAAAGTTTAAAAATAGAATAAGCACATTTTACTAATTTTTTTTATTCCAGATTAAAAGATCAGAAACATTTCCTAGTTTTTTACGTTCCTTAAATATATCTCTTAACTTTATTATAATCACAACTTATTGCTGCATATTTTTTATACACAAAATGTTTTCACTTGTAGTGAATGATTAAAGATAAGATGGCTTAAATCTGAAACTTTTAACTTTCAAAAATTTCAATTAATAGTCTTAAGCTTAAAAAAATATACTAAAGACAAGAGCATGAAATAGATACATCTTACAAAAGAATAAAACTTTCTTCAAAAATTTTATTAATTGGAACAATTTAATAAAAAGAATTACTTGATGCAATTCTTCTGACTCCTGAGGTTAGCAGTAAATTAGCTAAAATAAATTAGAATAAAAAATTAAGCATTCATGAACTAAATAAAACATTGCGTCTGGACAAAAGAATACCAAATGCAGAAAGCAGAAAAATATAAAATTTATGTAAATTTATATATAATGAAGTTCATTAAATCGTCTGTTAAAGTAAAAAACATATTTAACTTATTTTTATTATTTTTTAAATTTCATTTCAAATAGGAATGAATCAGCTAAACAAAACAATAAGAATGTAAGGATTAATTAATTCAGAAATATCACTTGGAAGTGAAATGAATTAGTTTTATATATAAAGAAAATGATCGATGATATTTTCTCTTCGAAAATTTCACATTCTCGAAAAAGAGTTTGTGTAGTTAGATTAACCTACCTATTAAAGTCAGCGCCAAGACTGTATTGAGACCGACCACGTAATTTATAACCTCGATCAGATGAAGAGGACGACGTCTGATTTGGGCATTCACGAGAAAGAAAAGCTAAACCATTTGTCCTAACAACTGGTTTGTATTCCACTCATTTTAGTCGAAAAATTAGTCAAAACATTCACGGATCTTCCAAAGTTTATTTTTGAGAGAAGGTTCAAAATCGCAGATTTCTCCCCACATATTTTCCTCTTCCTGAACACGGGGGATTTCGAGTTTCATTTCTAGCCATATGTTTAACACTCTGACTCCTAATCCGGCCGTTACCCCGATCATGCAACTTCTATACTAGTGGGGCCGATTTCAGCCGGTTGCTGTTCCGAAAGGGGAGAGAAGGCAGTTGGGCGAGTGGTCTTTAAAGAACCCTTAGGGGAGAGATGAGAGATGAAAGGCCTGCCATTCATATCTCCCACCAACCGCAGTGAGGAGAAAATGGGGAACGGAGCAGACGAATCCATTCCACAGATCAATTAGTGAGAAAACCTCCTATACAACTGTACTCAGATTTTGAGAACTCTTAGCAGTCAGAGGGTCAATTATGATTCACTTTTAAAAATGAAACTTATAAGAATATTGGCTGGTTTTTCCTTATTATAACAATGCAGCATGCGGACTATGGTGGTAAATTTTATTTTGAAAAGCGTTCAACAATAAAAGGAAGAAATTTAAGGGTTCTATCCTCGTCATGCGATCTTAACCAGCTTTATTTAAATAATTATCCGGCTGTTGTGTGCTTATGAATTCACCTACCTGAGATGGCTTAAAGCCCACGTCAGAAATTTAGGCAACGAATGCGTAGACCAATTAGCTAAAGAAGCCATCTCAAAAGGCGACCCCTTCTTTCTACCTAAGCCACTTTCCTACCTGAAAGCCGAGATTAAGTCAGCTGCTTTAAACATCTGGCAAGACAACTGGGATAACGGAGAAACTGGCCGCAGTACACACGATATAGTGCCTAGGGTCTCAAACAAGCCAGTAGGATGGAATAGAGAAGAGATAATGTTCGTTACAGGACACTGGCCTTTCCCCTCATACCTTCATCGCTTAATTTTCGAACACATGACAACTGCTCGTGCGGAGGAAAAGGAGATCCAATGCACTATGGCATAAAATGTTGGTTCACCCTCTCCTGGCACTTCCAAACTCCAACAGTGTCACTCAAATTACAGTGGTTGAGAAACATTCTCATGAATAACTTATCAAGAAACTGACTTCGTTTCCTAATGCGTTTCATATGTGATGAGAACAATCTCATTTTAGAGGATAATAATTGAGCACTCATCCACCCAGATTGACACACACTTCTTGCTACTTATGCATTTTTTTCCCCTCTACATATTTTTTTCTTTTTTGTTTTTTATCTATGTTGTTCTGTCCAGTGCATTTTTCTTTTACATTTTTATTTGTTTTTGTACCTGTTACTTGTTTTTGTCCTTTCTTAAAAAAATAAAATTCACCTCCATCCATCCAAACCGGAAAGGAACCAAATGGCTCTAAACACGGGGATGCAGGTGGTGTAATGTAATGTAATGTGCTTATGAATGAATAACTCTTACTTGAAGGCGGCTCACAAATATGAGGCAGTTTCTCCTGACAACTCTAAATTGAGGTCATATATTCTCATAAACTGCAGCTAAATCTAGCTTTGACATAAGGTGCTACTTAATTGCTACAAATTCGTTTTTATCAAGAAAAGATTTCACACTTCCCCTTTATCCTTTGTCTTTAATAAATGGATTCGGTTAAATAAGATAGCCATGTGGAATTAGAACCATCTCCACGTTCAGACGTCAGCGAAATCAGTGCATTTATTTGATGTAGAAAACTTGAAAACTGTGATCGGTTGAAGGTACTCGAAGAATTTGAAACTTCTATTACCGTAAAATTAAGAAAAGAATTGAAGATATAGATAAGAGAGCGAAGAAATGTTATTGAAAATCTTTATTTCTCCCAGAAAATTACACTTTAAAAAATTGCAACTCTCCCTTTGTACCAGAAAAAATTAAACCTCTTGAATATAAGTTCCTGTAAGTTCTGTTCTTTTATTTATGACTGGTCTCTCGATTGATCAAATCGTACTTTTCGAAAATATCTTTTAAATGGTAATTCCCGATTTTTTCTCCAGGAAGATGCTTCTACTTCTGCTTTAATTCACCCAGAAATGCTTTCAAAGTTACAAAACTTAAGAATGAATTTAGAAGCACGCTAAGTACTCTCTTCCCATCCAAAGAGGAAGAGGATGAGCACAAAACTGCAATCAAATTTCATCGCAAACCTTTCAAACAGAATGAATTAATTCCACCGCTTTTATGCTTGCCGTTGCATCCACAGACCCTAAAAGAGAAAGAGTGAGGGGGAGAGAGAGAGAATTATGAAAAGAAGACAAAGAACATAATGGTGGTACATGTCCCTTTTCACGGAACTGATATGTTTGACTTTCCTGGTAAGTGCTTTAGTGCCCCATTCACTTTCCGCACGCCAACCTCAAAGTACCACTTCTGGAGGAAACTGTTTAAAAGGCGCAAATGCTTTTATCTCGAATCTAAATAACGCCGGTCAAATGGGAAGTATAATTAAAAATGATTGGGCCGATTTGTGAAGAAGTACTTTTAAGCCCTTATTATAAAGTCTCTGGGCGAAAAAGTTGAAGTGTCATTTGTTGCAGAGGAATCTAATGAGAAGAGATGTGGTAAAGTGTCACTAGTGAAAAAAATCTGCAGTAGTTGGGAGTTTTTTTCGCCCTTAGTGGTCAAACAAAAAGACTTGATGATAATGTTTCTTTTAGTTTTTATGCGTTAATTCCCGTCGAGGTGTAAATTAAGGAAATGAATATGACCCATGGTTCAGAGCATTATTTAGAGTTCTTCTTTGTTCTTCAATAAATAAGTTAATGTTTTAAAGCCAATTTTTTATGGCACTTATTTTTTTCCTTTGTATATTTTCTTTTAAGGGTTTGGCTTAGTTTTATCAATTAAAATTTAATTTATGTAGATAAATTCATTGATATATATATTTTCTATCTTTTTCTCCTTATATAGTACTTACACAATAATTTTTTCTATCGCTTAAGTTTTTTGTCGAGCAATCGTTGATACATTTATAGCTTCATTAAAATTTAGACTTAAACTAGAAATATGTGTGCATATGTATAAGGCATTCATTCGATAATCCATAAATAAAATGTAGACTCAGTTGTGAAAGATAAATTTTAAGAATAGCTCCAATATTGTCATATTTCTATTCGAATATCGAATATAAGGAAGTTATTTATTAATATATATGTTGCACACATATTTTCTTGCTGTAGAATGTTGAAAGCCACATTTTATGGAATATATTATGTGCAAAGTAGTTATATGTGTAAGCATGTTTAACATTTATGCCCGACAAAAGCACGAGTTCAACTTATTTAATGTTATAACAGTGTATGATACCAGATAAGTGGCAACGGTCTGATGTTGACATACTTTGGATTTGATTTAATAAAGACGAGACGAATACGAGTACGGTTGAACGATATTACGATGTACGCAGATACGAAGTGTAATGGTTGTGTTTTAATGTTCTAATATATGTTTGATTAGTCTTAGAAAAAGTCTTATGAATGTCAATCGAGAAGCCAACATATGTAAAGACTCAATATCCAAATGCCGTGGATTTATTGAGTATCCATATAAGAAGGTATTTCAAGATTTCTGAATACTTTCGACATTTTAAAAAACTTATTTAACTTAGTGAAATGTGTATATAAAACTCGCAGTGCGTATGTTTGACAACTGAAGATAATTTTACGAGAAATATGTATCTTAATGAGAAGTTTATTCACTAAACACTATGATCAGAACATCTAATTCATAGCTGCCGATAATTCATTCAATTTTCTTTCCATCAAACGTTTTGAGTTTCTATGCATATTTAAAACAACAAAATCACTAATCATGGTATGACGGGTGCAAAAATCCTCTTCATTTCAGAAATTTCCTCTCAAATTTGACGTGTTTAAATAAATATATATGCGAGGGAAATGTTTAACATTGATTGAAAACAAATAAAATAAACATATGTTTTATGACAGGAAATATTAACATATTTCTTTATTCAAAAAAACTCTTGGTAAACAACATTCCGTGTGAAGTATTTTCCGTTGTTTAATAATTTTATTTTAATTCAATAACCATGCAATTCTCATCTTGTCAAACTTAAGTCAAAAGTTAAAATTTCAAAGGAATTCTTTTTCGAAATTCTAATCAAAACAAAGCACTTCTCTGCTTGTCAAACGCTGCCAAAAAACATTATCAAATTATATAATCCCAATTGCAATAAATAATCGCATGCATCGTGGCGTCCAAACTATATCACGCGCATGATATACCACTGACGTAATTTAAAACTTTCTATTAAAAAACGGAAATTAATTTGAAATAAATGATTAATATAGTTTAAAATTTCTCTGGCACTTCTGATCATAGCGAGATAAATTTATATCAATCGATATAAAATTTTATTTCACTATTTTATAGATATTAAATTTAAAATTAGAACAATGATTACTCTTTTAAATTTTAAATTACTGAAATTTAGTTTCTTTAACAATGTAATAATCCTGTTTAACATCTCGCAGTGCTATGGCTCGAGTTTTATTGTTGGTGACGTCAGAATGTTACCGACAGATCTGGGCTATCATATTAGTAATTTCAATAATTTTATTCATCAAAAAAAGTTGAGCAATAATTAAAATATTCCTTTTAATTTTTAAATTAAAATTTTCAATAGCTTTGACAATTTTTGATATAATGTTTTTCTGTTTAAATTAATTTTAATGCATATTGACCATTGTAAAAATTACGTTTTGCTGATGTTTCAAACGAAATTTTTTCTCGTGACAATTGAGTAATAAACATTGACCTTCATTACCGTGAATATGGCAGATCCAGTCAGATGGTATTATTAAGGTTTCGCTCATTGTCAGAATATTTAAATTTTAAAAAAAATCTAAAAGATCTTGCAAACATAAATATGAAATATTTTCTCAAACCCATTAATAATTTGATTTATTTAAGTAACAAATAAAAGATTTTCCTAAGCTTATTTCACTGATTAAATAATTGCATGCATATTACAGATTCATGGAAGTAATTTAAAGATACCTTTGTTTTGACTTAAACATGGCTTTTCCTATTTGCACAATAGATCGCACACGCATTCTGATATTTCTATTGTATCGTTTAGGCAAATTTATAATTAAAATACATCGATTTGAAAAATATATCCGCAAATATTAGTGATAAATAAAACACTTTGTGGGTTCTTAATTTCAATTGATGCATAATTCCAAAGAAATATAAATTGCTTTAATTTCAGTTTGGTTCAAATTTATTTTTAAGTAATAAGCGAAGTGTAGAAAATGAATTCTTGTGTTGGTAAGGGCTATAATAGAAATTTAAAATTATAGTTTAAAACGAGGAATATCTTAGGTTTTCAATGATAACGGTAATAAGATAATCATACTGAGATTCCAGTGTTAAGTCAATCATACAAACCTATGAACCTACCTCTTTTAAAAATTGGATAATTCATAATTTTTGCAGGATTCATCTAAAATTCACTATTTAATTGTATGATTTTATTAATAAGCATAACATAAGACCACCGAATGCCCCTGAAACTATAACATTTAAGGTTATTTAAGCAGTGTCGCGGATATAAATCGTAAGAAATATCACACCATCCGAGGGGATGATATCTTTTAGACCTTACCGAATTCCTCTCATTGCTGCCTAATTATTTAACGCTACAAATTCACAAATGTTACCGAAAACGAGTTCATATACTATTAAACAAGAAAATCGTCGCTTAACAGGCAACACCAAGTAACTCAATTTTTTTAAATCTCAAAAAGGAAAAAATAAATGCTCAATTTTTCTCGAACAATAACGGATATTTCTGATTTTTTTTTACTTCAAAACGTCTCTCCGCTCGTTAGAGTGATAGTCGGTCGAACCTTCTTGTGTTACAAAATACCGTCAGATTTGAATCGCTAAAAAATAACTACGAAACTAATAATACGAAAAGAATTGTTGACCCCACAACAGATAGACCATATCTGTAAGAGTGTGTCGCATAATATTTGTTTTGCCTGTGACGTCATCGTACCAGTATAGGCGCATGCGCGTGATTGTTATGAATAGCTTTATGTAAGGTTATAAATAAGTGCAGCGTGGAATCGCGTTTAGCTAGTAGGTTAATTCTGGTCTCATTTTAAAGAGCTTGAGGAGTATTACTAGGACCCAAAGTGAGAGAATAAAAATATTTATCAGAATGTAAGTAAAAATCGGTATTAAACTGAACATTTCAAACTCCGCATATTTTTTAATTACAATATACAGAGTTTTCTTTCGAATTCTACGGAACTTACAGAGTACTTGACAATTCGTAAAAGAAACATTGTATTAAAATCTGAATTCAAAAATTGGAATATTACGGGAAATATGATCATTTGTAGTAAATAATAATTTACTGCGCTTATGCGAAATGCAGTTCTACTTACTGTCAACAGATGGCGCCATCAAAAGATACTCTAAATAAAACATAGGAAAGGCGCAGTTCGGGTCCGGGCCGTCGATTTTCCGTGAAAACGTATGAATAAAATCATAATACAAGTATTTCGTATTAATATGTAATTTAATTATGAATACAGAGGTGGTTACAGAATCGATAAATCGCAAGCTACCACAGACCCTTGCTACATGCGATAAACTTGTGATATATCTATTCTGTAACCATTATATTACTCTTTGTAAATATTGTATTAAAGAGATTGATAATTAAATTGCATATTAATAAGAAACATTTGTTTTATGATTTTATCCCGACGTTTTCACTAAAAATCTACGGTGCGAACCTGAACTGCTCATTTCTTATGTTTTTTCAACATCTGATATCAACATAAGACCGTATGTTCCTACATGATGTGAAATAAAATTCATAAATATTCGATATTGGTTGATAAAAAACTGAGTATATCGCCCTCTTTGAAATTACAAAAAATTTAGATAGGTGGTGCTGCATGTTAAGCGAAGAAATATCAGCAAAATCAATTATTTAGCGGTTTGATCCCTCAACACTTTATTGATTTAAGTAATCGCTTGCAATCGTCCATCATTAACAACATCGATATTGCATTGATTAGATATGTTTATAACAAAAATGGATGTAAACGAAACAAACGTATCATAAAATATTTGACAAATAAAATTACTTAAACCAAAAAATTCACATTAATATATGGAAGAAGCATTAAGATATAATTGATTTAAGTAAAAATTTACAATTGTAAATCATTAAAAACATCGATATTTTATGGATTACATATGTTTTTAACAAAATTTTGAGCTATATTCAACAAACGTATCGTAAAATATTTGACAAATAAATTACTTAAACCAAAAATTCACATTAACTCTTTAATCCCGAGGCAACTTTTCTCTTCTAGCCCCTTTAAAACAGGAACTTTTTGGGAGTAAACGACATGAATTGGACTCTGCCAACCAGGGTGTTCATTTTCCTCACCACCACACCCCCCTGCTATAACCTTCCCTTAAAGCGCACGGAAATGGACTTTGGTTGGCAAGGATAATTCAACCCCCTATCGCACTTATCTCCTAAGCGATCTCAGAACCTCACCTCCCCTCAAAAGTAGTCGACCGCCACAGACCGGCCTTAGTTGCTGTTATCGGGAAATTTTTAGACCCCCCCGGTCCGCCTCGCTCGGTATGAGAGGGTCAATATATAAAAGAAGCATTAACCACTTAACTGAATAGTTTTCTTTGCTATCTAATAAGATGACCCCTCCTGTTTTGGAAAAGGGCTGTCGTTTTCATTCATCTAAGAAGGCATAGGATACTTAAGATGTTTATGGATCCTACATATTTTTTTGTCAAATTTTAAAGCTAATTAATGATTTAATTTTAGTTTATAAGACTAAAATTTCGATAATTCGATGCACGAGTATTCTCGGGCTGTTAAGTTAAGCGGTTAAGATATAATTGATTTAAGTAAAAATTTGGAATTGTCCATCATTAAAAAGATCGACATTTTTTGGATTAGCTATATTTATAACAAAAATTGATCTATACGAAACAAACGTATCGTAAAATATATGACAAATAAAATTACTCAAACCTAAAATATACAAAAAAGCATTAAAATATAATAAATAGTTTCAACTCTCATTTGGCGCAAATTGCTTTCTCAATAATAAACGAAACATAGAATCCCTCCCTTCAGTGTTGGCGAGGCTTTCAAAAAGATTAGTAACTGCAGTTTGAAACCACAAACACAGTTGGTTTTCAATTATTGGATCATTTCAGATGTAGAGATTGCACTGTCTGTTGGAAAACGATAAAACATCGATATCTGAAATTCGTTCAGACACTACAATCGATAAGAGGCAAGAGAAGGGGTCCAGGAAGATAAAGCTCTCAATGCTGGACTTGATCCTACCCCTGCCTTATATCAGAAACCCGACTTGTGTCGCTTCAAGATTACCGATTGCACACGCAAGGTACGGGCACCTGCTTTAGTAGGAGGAGGGGGATGGAAAACTCTAATAAAAATAAAATAGCATAAAAGCAAACAAAAGGTTCTATGATTCTCTTATTGTTCTTCCAGTTCCTGGCACCTATCCGATAAAATGCCCGCCTTTTTTTCTTCTTCTTTCTTCCCTTCTTTCTCTAGGAAGCCAATGTTTTATCAAACGTTCCTTTTTTTCCATTATTCGATTACGATTTTTTTTATTTTTTTGCTTTTGTTTTTCCTCTCCTCTGAGAATTTGAGCTTGCTATGAGGAAGTAATTCAACCTAAAGAGAATGGAGTATTAAGAAGGCGGATTATTTTGGATTATTTTTGCTTTTTGTTCTGAGTTTGAAAATTCATGAATGGCATTATTTTTGTTTCTCGGAGTCGGAAGATATTGTCTTCAACCTGTTTAGGATCTAGAATAGCAAGGAAATGGCTTTATTTTATCAAATGTCAGAGGTCCTGCTGCTTCAGTGAGTGTCATTCGCAATGATATAAAAAATCATTTGCAAAACTTAGCAATTTTGTTTATTTATAACCAGCAAATTACCCAGCTTTGCCTAGTCTTCTGCACGTCAAAATATTTTGTAAGACCGTAAACTGAATTATTATTAATAAATAGCAAAATGTATATTAATATTATTTTATTGCGAGAAGATTTTGAGATAATCAATTTTTTATGATAAGATCCATAAATTAATAGTACACAGATTTCCTTCATTTATCTTCTAACATATTATACAATATTACATATATTTATTGCATTATTAGCCAATTTTCAGGGGCGTATTATTAATTTAGGAACCTGAGTATAATACTTTCATGTTATTTGGTCCATTTGTTCGATGTATTTCAATGAATGACCTCCACTCAACCCAGAAGAGTGCGATATAGGGCCCATTTTTCAATACAGTATTATTTTTTGTTGTTGTTCAACAATGTTGGAATCATTTTTAAACTAACATCTCAACAATTAGCGTGTCTAAACCAACTAATGAAATAAGTTTCACCAAAATTGTTCCATCCGTTCTAAATAAAAATTTCTCCTAGTTATCATCATAATGGGTTGATTAAAAAATATTTAACCCCTCCATATTTTTAGCTCGACATGTTGAAACTTGCGAGCGATGCTTCATTTCGATCGATCCATTTTTTACGTGCATTTAAGAGACATTGGGCCAACCTACCCTAAAGGATTGGCTTAGGACTTATTTACACCCACTAGTGCTTCATATCGGTAAAAAAGGAAATGTACGTACCAAAGTTTCATGAAAATCGCTGCAGCAGTATTGAGTTTCGTGTCAACCGGCCTGTGTCTTTGCTCCACCCTACTTAAGGTATTGAGTAAGTATTTGTGCTAAAGTGCTTTTATTTGGCCTGTAAGGAACATATGTATAATATTTCATCAAATTGCCCAAGCAGTATTAAATTTCATGTAAATCGTCTATATTGCCACATGTACTTAAACGACGTTTCCCTACCCAAACCTCATATATTAGATTAGCCTTTATTTAGCCCTGAAGTATTTTTAGTTAGCTAATTAGAAGTATATGTACCATAATTCATCAAAATATCCCTAGCCGTCTTCAACAATATATCAATTGGCCAAAAGGCTTTTAAGTATTTTTACGATTTTTCCCCAACTTACACTGAGGAATTGGATCTGAGTTTATTTACCCTACAGTACTTTTAGCCAGCCTGAGAGGAACATATGTACACTGTGTCATCAAAATCTCCCTATTTGTTTCAAATTTCATACCAATCGTCCCTTTTTTCAGAGGTATTGAGACGACTTACTGCCGCCCTAATCTAAAGGAATTGCGTTAGAGTTTATTTTCCCATAAAGTATTTTTAATCAGGCTCTGAGAAACATATGTACAAAATATCGTCAAAATCGCCATAGCCATATCCAACAGCATGTTAATCGGAAAGCATGTAATGCTTTTTACGTGTATTTTGACAAATGTGTTCCAACCTTGTCTGAAGAAATAGATTACCGTTTTTTTAACAAAAAACTACTTTTAGCCAACCTAACAGGAATATAACGGGAATGTCTCAAAATGAGCAAAATGCGACTTACTGTGGTTTATCTCTGAGGTGCAGATAAAAACGTAGATGAAAATTAATCAGTTTAGAGCTTTTAAAAATGTATAATATGATTTAACATACTATTTTCATGGCACTCAAAAAAATTATACTTATGAACATGTGTTAAAATATATAAACATAGCCCATATGATTCACATCTTAGAATAGATATAGAAACGTACTTCGAAAGATTTTTCATTTTATTTTTGCAATTTGCGGAACAGCAACTGATGAAAATGTTTAAATGCTTAACAGAAAAAAAAAAAATACTAAATTTTCCATAATGACAGAGTTACCGTATTACACCCATTGTTTAAATAATATTGCTTAAAATGGAGTTGAAATGCATTGAGGTTATTACTATCGTAATGACGAAGCTGTGAAGCTATTGTTTTTGCTATGCGTTTTCTTTTTTCATATATTCTATTAGGTTTTGATCTCTTGAGAATTTGAACTTTCTATGGAGAGGTAATTAAACATAATGAGGATGGAGATTTAGAGAGGTTTATTATTCTTCGAACTTATTGGTGAGCTTAAAATTCATTGGTTACATACTTTATTGGAGCAGTGAAAACATCTTGTGAAGCATCTAGAGTAACGTAGAAATATTTCTATTTTCTCGCCCTTTCATTTGATTGGATACACGTGATTGATTTGGAATTATTTCTTTATTTAATTCTGAGATTTAACATTTATCCAATTGTAGATTTAAAAACCTATATTGTGCGATCGGAATACTTTAAGTTCTTGAAATAAATTCATCACATGCCGTTTTAATGAATATATAAAAATATATCACAGCCATCTAACTACATTTGAGTTTCCCCTCAAAAGTGTTTATCTCGAGTAACTTTGAAACAATCCATCCCGACTCTTTGCGGTTACAACACGAAGAAACAGTTTCACAGTTTCCAATTCGCGAGTTGCATGCAATATATAAATGAAATAATACGGTAAATCCAAAAGACGTTCATATAAATAACCTTCACATCAATGAAACGAAACTGTTTAAATCCACTTTATGTCTAAGAGCAAGGAATGTGAACAGCATTGCTATTCCTGTCACGTTGCAAATTTATAACTATGGAATACCAATAGCTTCTAAGCAACTGCTCTTTTCAATGGTTGGTGGATTCACTGGATGATTCATTCGCTTATGTGGACTAAATGGAAGCAGTTCTCTGTTGATATTGTCATTGAAAAATTTATATACTTATTTTAGAAGACTTATTCGGTGAAATTTCTTAATATCTTTAAGGTTTTGCAATTTCAGCAGAGAATTTGATTTCTTTTAATTGAAAAAAGATACGAAGATAGCTTAATTTTTCATACATGTGTAAAATTTTCCACAGAACCCTGCCTATGATTGGATATTTACCAAAGGTTGTGCGGTATGACCTAATCTGGCCATTTCAAATCAAATAATAAATTTGCATGCTTTCGTTTGCTGTCGTAGATACGTACTTTTTTTATTGATCATCATAAAACGCAGCTTTTTAACCCTCTGACTACTAAGAGTTCTCAAAATCTGAATACAGTTGTATACGGAGCTTTGCTTACTAATTGA
Organism: Araneus ventricosus; assembly: GCA_013235015.1. Taxonomy (NCBI): domain Eukaryota; kingdom Metazoa; phylum Arthropoda; class Arachnida; order Araneae; family Araneidae; genus Araneus; species Araneus ventricosus. The sequence continues at coordinate 183,991 of BGPR01001904.1, read as the reverse complement.
TCTGTGGAATGGATTCGTCCGCCCCGTTCCTCCCTTTTCTCCTCACTACGGGTGGTGGAAGACATGAATGACAGGCCTTTCATCGCTTATATCGCTTATCGCTTTCCCGTAAGGGTTCCTTTATTGACCACTCGCCCAACTGCCTTCTCCCCTCTTTCGGAACAGCAACCGGCCGAAATCCGCCCCACTAGTGTAGAAGTCACATGGCCGGTTACGGCCGGCTTAGGGGTCAAAGTGTTAAGCAACACAAGTATGGAGTTATTTAAGAACATCATTTCTTTAATTTCAAACAGTACTAAGTATGTCGCAAGGCGTGCACTTGTCACTTCATGGATTGTGTCGAAGGAGACCAGCAAACAGGAAAAGCGGGATGGCTTGGATTTTTAATGGATGTCGGGGTCAGAGTTACCACCTTACGTGTGCTAACAGTTCAGTTTCATTTTTTGTTACGCCTATGAAAAAGTTCAAAGGTGAGCGGATGCGGAAAACTATAAAGTTTAAGATTCGAAAAATCGCATCTGTAACTGATATTGAACCTATACGCAAATAACTACTTATTCCCTCCAGAAAAATTCAAATATTAAGGACTGCATCTTTTTCTCTTCCTTTTTTCAAAAGAACAGCTGAAAATAAAAAGAGCAATGGTATAACAATTTAGGGTAAATTATGCCTCCGCACGTGTGTTAATATTCAGAAAATCGGTGAGTGAACAGAAGCTTAAAATTATTGACGGTTCGATAGATTTATTTGTTGAATTGTATCACTATAACAAAGCACCAGGAATCTTCATTAAATCTGAAACAGAATTCATCTGCAAATAAAATTTAAAAAAAATTATTTATTCAAAAGCTCAAACGTCTTCTGAAGCCATGATGAGATATTGACGTGAAAATGTCTTTCCGTTCGTTACGGTGATAGTCGGTCGAACTTTCTTGTGTGACAAAATACCGCCAGATTTGAATCCCTAATACCTACGAGACTAATAATGCGAAAAGAATGGTTGACCCCTCAACGGATAGATCATATCTGCAAAAGTTTTTAACATAGTATTTCTTTTGCCTCTGAAATCGTTGTGCCAGTGTAGGCGCTTGCGCGTGATTGTTATGAATTAGCTTTATGCAAGGTTATAAATAAGTGTATCGTAGCAACGGCTTTATCTAGGAGGTTTATTCTGGTGTAGAGCTTGAGGTGTATTACTAGGACCCAAAGTGATACAATAAATATATTTATCAGAATATAAGTTAAAATCGGTTTTAAATTGAAAATTTCGAACTCCGCATGTTTTTTTATTATAACATGCAGAGTTTTGTTTCGAATTGTACGAAACCTACAGAATACTTGACAATACGTAAAAGAAACATTGTATTAAAATTTGAATATTACGGAAAATATGCGCATTTGTAGTAAATAATGTTTTACTGCGCATACCCGAAATGTAGTTATCTATACTGTCAACAGATGGCGGCATTAGAAGCCACTCCAAATAAAACATAAGAGAGGCACAGTTCGGGTTCGCGCCGTAGATGTTTCGTAAAAACATAGGGATAAAATCTTAAAATAAGTATTTTGTATTAATATATAATTTAATTATCAAACTCTTTAATACTATATATAACAGAGTAGTATAATTGTTACAGAATAGATAAATGTTTATCGCATGTAGCAATGGTCTGTGGTAGCTTGTGATTTATCAATTCTGTAACCATTATTCTACTCTGTGTAAATATTGTATTAAAGAGATTGATAATTAAATTACATATTAATAAGAAACACTTGTTTTATGATTTTATCCCGACGTTTATAAGAAAAAATCTACTGCGCGAACCCGAACAGTGCCTTTCTTTTTTTTCCAAGAACATAGTTTCTGGAGACTGTTGTCGATGTTTTTATCTGTATTTGGAGATTAGGATATTTGAAATATGCATGCCAGTTACCAAATATTTAGATCATCGTGTAGATATTTGGAAGCCCGAATTTCACTTGCTGAAACAATGTACTTAAACAGAAACGGTCATCGAGGTGAAAAATAATACAAAACCGTTAAATACATTATATTGATAAAAATAATTTTACAATTCTACATATGAGTCTACATATAATATTATTCAGTATAGTACAATATTATTTAATATGGTATAATATTATACAGTATTATATGACATTATACAATATTATATAATATTATTCAGTATAATACAATATTATACAATATGGTATAATATCATACAGTATTATATGACATTATCCAATACTATAAAAAAACATTGCACAGTATTGAAAAAGTCTAACGTTTTACACTGTTTCAATATTGGGAAAAATATTGTACAATATTACTTTCTCGAATTTTATGATATAAGACAATATCTTGTGCTACCTGTGTATAAATGAATTCTAATGTTGCATTTCTAATAAAAAATAATTTTATTGTTGATAAATGGTATTCACATCCAATATATATTTAAATTGAGACAAATAATATCTTATGTTAGTTATAACCCACATTTAAGAAAATAATTAAAGGAATTTTTGAAATATTGTGTTTCTATATTTTATATGAAAAATTCAAAATATTGAAATTACCAATGAATATGAACTAGAATATGAGTTAGTGATAATAAGAATTGTAAGAATATACCTATGATGATTCAAATATGCTATTGCACATATGAATAAACCGTTTTGTTTATATTTTGGAAATGAAAATTAAATCTTTTAAAAAGCATCTCTGAGCATGCTTAAGATTATGAAGAGGAAATATAGCGATCTATTTATGGCATAAATATGATAACTCGTATCAATTATTTACAAGCCTCTAATCGCGTTTCATGTCTATTTCAAAGTTCAGAGCTAAAAAACTGCGACAATTATTTCTTAATATTAGCAGTGAAAATGGCTGAAAAAGCAAAAACATCCATTGTGATAACGCTTGCCGTAAGAATCAATCAATAATCAACTTACGAAAGAAACACGATTATCGTGCAAATGTTAAAGAAAAAAATGTTTCGTTTATTTTTTGCCTCCTGTCGAAAGCAATTATCGATAATATGTCTCAGAATACGCGAGATTTTATTGGTATTCGATAAATTTTGAAAGAAATCAGGCTGGAAAGTATGGCTGAAAGATAGATATGGATTTGTAAAATGGAAGTCTCAGAAATAAGTATGCGGTTAGTCGTTTAATTTCACTATGGTTACAAAAGTTTTGTTGAATTTAAATAACGTATATTTTCCTTTTCGTGTGAAGGTTGAAAAGCTGTGGTTGACGGCTTTTATTTGAGGGGCAGTTAAATGTTTTAGATTCATCTAAATTTATATTTCACTCTAACTAAATGGAGCTTGTATGCAAGAAATTTAGAATTTTTTTCTGAAATTTTAAAATTTCCGTTAAAGCAAAATACCTAAACATTTTATATATTCATAGAAACAGCATAAAACTCAATGTCCCGAGTGTAAAATCAACAAGCTTTTCGCATTTGTCGCAATGAATATGTTAGAATGATTAGAAAACTTCCATTTCACAAGGGATAAAAAATTATGTAATAATTATATTATACAATAATATTATTGTTTAATACGGATACGATTATAATATTATTTAATACATATCGGAGTAAAATTCTCCCTGTTATTTTCCCTCAATTTTCAAGGTTCGAAACCCGATTTTACTGAAGATCCGCCGTGTATGGGGCCTGTTGCAAGCTAAATCATGCGTAGTGGCCAAACGTCCTCTCGTTGGTGTGGAGCGGAATTTTGGAGAGGGAATGCCAGCTCAGGTGACAGAGGTTCAAAATTACGAGGTCCGTCCCTAAATGGCCCTCGTATTGCTTCAATAACGGATCGCTAAATTCATTAGTAATTTGAAATGTTCAATAAATATCAATAAAATCTTATTTACTTTAAAAGTATGTGTATAGTTTTGTTCCAAAGTTTATAACGTTTCTAAATTTATTCTTATGAAATGTATCTCTTTTTTAAGTATCTCTTCACACTATGATGGTACAAGTAATAATTCGAATGCTTCAGTGTACTTAATAATAAGTTAATTATAAGATTTTGCAATTTTTACCATTTTTCAAAATAAAGTGCTTTAGAAAATGCCTTTACAAAATACAAGGACCAAATACAGTATACCAACATTACAAGTCAATTAAAAGACTATGCACTAAAAATCTCCTACTACATTAATTAGGTTATGCTGAAAGATACCTTAATGTGAAAGCAATGCAAAGTAATGCTAAGTTCGTAAGTTACGAATTTTTCTGAATAAAAAATGTAGGAAAGTATCATGTAATTACTGGCAACAAAAATGATTATACACTTGTTACTAAAATTATCGCTTAAAACTAGTCATCATTAATTCCGAAAAGCACCATTAGTCAACTATGCGTAAATTGTTATTAAACAAATATGCATACCTCATACGCATATACAAATCCCCATATAAGTTAAATGTTCCTATAGCAAACCTATTTATAAAAACATGTCCTGTCATTAAGCAGATTATTCAGAGTTGCGGAAGAAAAGCAAACTATTAACCATTTTAAATAAGTAAGTCATGGAGTAAAATAATCGGGAACTTAACTCACGCGGCTTATTGCATCCTTAATGCGAAGCACCTCAGGTTTAATTTCCTGTCCTTTATTATAATTAGATAAGAGCTGCCGATAAGTTGACCCCAAATGAATCCGACGCTGGGACCTTTAAACGTAATTGTGAAAAATTAATTTAATTCCGGAAAACGCCCATGGACTGCTTTAATGAGATTATTTTTGTTTTGCAGATAGTTTCAATTGCTTAAGGAGATTGCTTCTGTCGAAACACCTTTAAGTTACCGCGAGCTCATTATCAAAAGTCCCTTTTAGCCGACGAACTATAATTGCAATAGTTTTCCGAGACGAAGGATTTAAGGCATTAGTGGCCCAATACTTCATCCATTGAGTTTTAGAGCTTATTTAGATCTGCCTTGTAATTAAGAATGAATTCAAATCTGCAGCAGCATTGAAAAAATCCTTTGAAACTTAGGTGGTGTTTCCACGTCTGAAAAAGAATTTGTTTAATTAAATGCCTTACTGCTTGCTTTCTTATTAGCTGAAAGCAGGAACTGCGCAGTGTATTTGAATTTTGATTACAACATAGTTGCACAACCTTCTACTTGTTCATTTTATAACAGAAGCATTGTGAGAAACTTTACTTTGAGGTGCAATCTTGTATTGATTTTATACAATAAGTGATCTGAAAAACCGTTACTTAAGAAAGGTTCACCAATTAAGTTTTCAGCAACAATATAAGTTCCAGTATCGGATAATTTTGCAATGGATTCAAGAGTAATTAATTGTGGATTAAAATGCTTTTAGTGAAGCAGTAAATGATAAGAATTTTAAAAACATGTTCAAAAAACGACGTTTTCCTTGCTTCCTCGTTCCCGTGTATTTATTCACGATAAATAATTAAATAATTTGTTTTAAGAAAGTAACTGATTTCTTTTTTATTCGATAATTACTTTTAAACTCAATTAAATATCTATAATAAACACGAGTCTTCAACAAATAGGTCTTTCAGTAAGCTAAAGAAAAGGAAGAGTAAATACAGCTTTAAAGAACTTTTAAGGCACATTTAAATTAAGAGAAAAACAGTTGGTTTTTAGCCGAAAAATAAATATTTGAACACAAGCAAAAAATGGAATCTGGTTATAAGTATTTATCTAAATTAGAAATATAAGTTACAAAGTATCTTTGATGAAAAAGAAAGGAATATTTTTCTTGAATCACTTTTATTTAAGAATTATTTCTACTCTGTTTTTTGAATATGAAATCAGTTTAAAAACATTCTTTCTAATAAAAGATAAATAGTAGTTATATTCCCTAAAGAAAACTCCAATGACACGTGCATACATTAATGCGGAATAATTTACTGATAAATTACTAGGAAGTTCCACCAAATACCCTAGTGACGAAGCATTTCCACGGAATAACGCAATTCGAGTGTAATAGGGCAGAAAACCAGAGTTAAAAAGTAACAAGAAGTAACAGTTACTACTTATTAACTGCAACTACTTTTTTGAGTCAAAAGATATTTTCTTAGCTTTTAGTTTTTTGCTCTTAATTGTTACATAATTGTTTCAGTCTTACAATGACATGCAGTATTATCACAGGATTTCTGAGAATAATATACTCTCTCCATCCCATATCAAGTCAAGATTTAGGTTTACATTTTTTTCTCTTCCTTCCTCATAATAAATTCGATTATGTTTTTTACATATGATTTCAGATTTTACATTAAAAATTCAAAACACCTATTAGGAACAAACATGACTTTATATTAAAAATAAATTTTGAATACCTTATAAAGATTCTCTTGCAAAAAATGTCATGAACAAATCTATGAAATAGTTCTAAAAAATATAATTTTTCAACTATTCTGTTTCTCAGAATTCGACTGTCATTAAAAAAATAAATAAAATAAAATATAAAATGAAATAATAATAATAATAAAAACGTAGCTGCGATATTTACTCATCAGATTTATTCTGTTTATTTAACACTAAAATATAAATTGTATTTACAAGGTGCGCGCAAGAAAGATTGAGATTGTTATTATAGTGGCGTTATTGAGCTGGGAAAACTTTCAGATTTAACTGGTAGAAAGCTTCGGATGTACGTATAAATTTGGTATAAGGCTATTAGCGACTTTCAGTCAAACATAAGTGAGGAAACAAATAATATCTCGACATGGATTCCTCTAAATATTAAATGACTTGTTCCATGCCATGGATTCGTTTAAACAGGCTCAGTACTCAATAATCCTGGTTTTGTTTGCAGAATATGGTACGAGAGAAACAGCAATTGTAGTAGTTCAGTACAACCAACAGTTACAGTTTAATGTGTATGGGACTGAGCAATCACGAAGTGTAATTTTTCCAAAACTGCAGTGAGTAAAGCTGACGTGTCACTACCAGGACAATCTTAGCCATTAATATAAAAATCATTGCATCAATATCATGCTGACACGTTACTTGTTTCTTCGCTTCCGTTTCATTCAGGCATAAGGATGCTAACAGTTCTATACCAAATTTAACTTGACGTACACTGCCATTTACCATTGCAAAGTTCTACCACGTGGAACCCTGTGATTTTTGGTATAGTCATTGACGATGATAATCTATCTACCTTGAAGGATTAAGGGGACATATCCTGATAAGATATCTTGCAATATTGTGTATTATACGAAATATATTGTTTGTAGAACATAATTCTTTACATAAAAAAATAAAAGGATTTTTTCTTTCAAGAAATATGTTTTAAGGAAATAAAATAAAAATGAATTTTTAATTAAAATGCTTGGTACAAATTAACTAAAATTGATAGAAATATAAAGGATAACTTTGATATCTGAAAATATAGCATTTAAGTGGACATGCGGCTGTTAAACCTCGAAAATTTTCGATTTTATGAAAAAAAGATATATTATTCCCATGTCTTTCCTGAACAATTTAAAACAACCTGGGTTAAAAAATTCCAATAATTATGAAAGTTATGAAGGAAAAAGTATCAGATATTCAACGTAAATATTCAATATAGTCATATATTTAAAGCGCTATATCTCAAAATGTGTTTCATTGATATTGCGCACGATATCTCAATAACTCTTGAATACTTTTACATAAAATGTTTACTGAATATGTATTCCGATATGTTCTACAAATTGAACCACATATTTGAAGATATTTTCTCCAAAGAAGTGTTTTAGAGGGTTTAGAAAGGTTGAAATTTTAACAATTTTTAACATTTTTATTTTAAATTGGTATATAAAATAAAAATAAAATTTAAACGTTAATTAATTGAGGTTCAGTTTCTTAACCAGACTGTTTAGAATACTCAGATACACTAAATATTGTGTTTAGACCAATATTTTATCCGTAATCATGCGAGCAAGGTGACTATCTCATTTTTTCTCCAAAAATTATACTTATATTTATTACTCTCCGAAATAAATAGATCTCAATATTAATACTTGAAAATGTGTGTACAATAACAGAAAGAATAAATATTTGTATAGGAAAAAATTAGTTTTTGAAATGTTTTATTTCAGAGAAATAATGTATCGAATTTGACAGTTTTCCCACCCCCCCATTATTCGGAGGTTTAAAGGACGTATATTTCCTTAAATAAAACTGGAAGTCCATTACGTCATTATTGGCCTGCTATATTCGATGGATTAATTTGCAGCCCATAGAATGCATTTTTTAACATTTAAGAGGTTAAATCATTGCACTACACGCATGAAAGATTCAAAAATGAAATTTGTAGTGGAAATTGTGGTTTCTTAATGCCTTTTGTTAAGTGACTTATCAACTGTGGGTGCAGCGTCATATTGTAGTTCGCGGCGAAAATTTGAACTTTTATTTTTTGCTGAAATCAATATATTAATTTCGTAAGAGTGAGTCGAGAAAATGTGGCTTTATTTGGCTTAAAAGAGTCGAGTTCCAAACAGTTCACGATATTTTATTCTAACCTTGTATATAGATATGTCCTGGGAACGCAGCTGCTTAAAGAATATGTGGGTAACATAAGAGATTATTTATAATCCTATATTTTTGCCGTAATAATATATCACATAAGTTGCATCTGCAATACCTCGTATGTTATTACGTTTCGTCTCGAAAACGAAAGGTTTTAGAATGCTTATATTTAGTCCAAGTTCATGAATATAACGGGAAATTAGTTATTTAGAAGCTCTGTCGCGGTATCCCTTATTCTACTGAGCTTTGCCTTACAGTGTCGAAATTTAAACAAAGAGTCACTTTCAGAAATACCGAAAATGCACTAGCAAAAGCGAAGCCATTTGTGAACCATCTGTCAGTAATACAATAGCTAATATATTTAAAAATTGGAACTGGAGAAAGTTCTTTTCCACTGATTTCCCACTGCTCATGACCTATGAGACTATTACTTTCGAACTTGTCATCTGCGCCGCCATTACTCATAATTATCTGAACTCTTCCCCAGGCGAGGAAACATGCTTCCTAGAAATCACCTCCGATTTATTATTTCAAGTGTCTTTGAGTGGTTGCGGCAAGAAATCGCATTACACACATCATTAACTTACTCTTTGTCATTCGAGAATACACAGTTCTTTTCACTGCCGATCCATCATTTAAGGATCGTGTTACTCCGGTCGGCGAGTCAAAGCGTTCATTTAAGGTGACTCTAGGATTAGAGTTAAATGTTTGCAGATTTTCGTAGAGTGATGCTGTCGGGACAATATTTGCCTGTTTTGAAGAGAGTTCCTTCACTTAAGTTTTCTGTTCTTAACAGATGAAGATAAATTATCCTCAATGTGTTAAACATTTAAATGTTGATTTAGATTTTAAGCAGTTCTCTTCATAAATGATTTTATGTTATTTTATTGCAACAACGTTTCTCTTATAATCATCCCATTATGGTAAAATTATATTAATCCAATGAGTTAGTCAAAATATTCATTGAAGTTAAATTAATTCATACTTTCGCAGAGTCATGCTGTCGGATCAATATTTGATACTTTTGAAGAGACTTACTTGAATTATATTTCTGTCCTAAGCAGAAGAAGATAAATTGCCTTTATTGTGCTAAATGTTTATAATTTAGACTTCAAGCTATCGTCTTCAGAAATGATTTTGTATTATTTTATCGCTGCAAGTTTCTTTCACTGTCTGTTCGTTGTTAGAACATCGTATATCACTTCAGTGGGTTATGATTTTGTCTGCCGCAGTGTAGTTAACGTTATGGCTCTTGCGCCAAAAAAACCAAACAACTAACCAACTAACTTCAGTGAGTTATTAACAAGTTTAAGGTGCATTTTGAGTTGAGATTGAATTGTCTGTTAGTTTTGGATCCTGATGCTTTAATAACAATTAATCATTTCAGATACCCAGCCGAATAAATCAAAGTAATTTTGCGAATTGCTTGTTTGAATAATATGTTTGATTTGAGTTTTTCGTCGGAAGATTTTTTGTTAAGAAATATTTCATAATTGAAAAAGATTTTTACGATTTATGCATGCTTTATGATTAAAATTAATGCTTTATAATGAAAAGAAGTTTTTGTAAATATTTTTCATATAGCACTTGTCCAAATTTAAAAAAATATTAAGAAACAAATTGTAAAATAATTATGATAATACTACAGCACGGAAATTGATAAGAGTTTTAAAAATTTCAAAAATTTACAAAATAAATTGACAATTTTCATTGGTAAGAGGAATATATTTTCAGTGAAATACGTTTCCCAATTTGAGTTGACATCGGAATGAATAGCCAAATTCAAATTAATACATTTTTAATTCATTAATTATGTCTATAAAACTTATTTGAGTAAATAACTCTACGTTTATTTATGATTCCAAAGTTATATCAAATCTCATATCAAGAATGTGTTAAATACGAATACAAATCTCAAGCCTCACTCTTTATAGGTTGATTTTGTGGAAGATCAGCTACATAAGCTTAATAATTATTTAAAACAATGTAAAACGTTGATTAAATGTATGAAATGTGACGCACAGCGTATCTGCATAGAATATTATTGATTTCTTTCGTATTTTGGTTATCCAATGAAAAAATATTGATCATATTCTGATATCATCCAGGTTCGGAGCTACCTGCCAGCTATATTGGGAAGGAATTCATAAATTTGAACCATGACCAGGAAACGAAGACGCTATCTGACGTCATTCCAGCCTCCAAGCCTCTATGCGTCTCCAATGTGAGGAGGTTTGACCTACTACGAAAAGCACCAAACCCATACGACGGGTCTTCGACACGACGAATCTTCTAGAAAATCTTATCTCAAATCTGGAAGACTAGATTCCGCATTCAAGCTACAGTCACTTTAAATAATAATGTATTATATTTATGTATATTTGATAAAGGGCATACCTTACGCTTAATGGCATGCCTTTTACTTTTACTTTACTTTCTATTTTTTTATACCTTAAAAATATGAGTATCTGACAAAACTAAAAGTCATTCTCAGCACAAATAAGCTGTCGAAACATTTTACCCCATACACTTTGTCTCTCTGCTTCTGCACTTTCATTAGTCAGAATTTTTGAAAGCACTTCTTACTTTAGCTAAACTTTAATAGTTTTTAATAGAATGCTTTTAGAACTAAGTTGAACTCATTATTTTATCATTTCAAAGTATGTAAATAAAATATATTATAGTCATCAAAATGTATCTGGGATTTTAACGAATCTGTAATCACCGTTTCTCTGTGAAAAAGAAAACTCAATAACGCAACAAGCTAGAATGATGATATTCGGTTTTGGGTCTTTAGACCAAAATTGTCAACATATAAAATTTTGGAAAAAATACTTTAAAGGAATGCCCATTTGTCTGTCCGTCCGTGTGCATGTGAACACGATAATTCAAAAACACAATAAAATTGATGTATAATATTTTGCAAACACTTTTTTCACCAAAATTGCGAATTCGAATCACATTTTGGATCAAATCCATCATCGCACTGTTTGTTTGACAGCATGCCTATCCATGTATGAGTGAACGAGATAGCCCAAACATGGATCAGATTAAATTCACGAATTTTATGTTCGACTTTGCACATTTCAGCATCAAATGTTGGGCAAAATCCTTTAACGGAATGTCCATTTGTCTGTAGGTTGCACACGATAATTCAAACACACAATGACAGTGATGTGTCATAATTTGCAAACACTTTTTTCACCAAAATTGTAACTTCGAATCAAATTTTGGATCAAATCCATCATCGCACTGATTGTTTGCAGCATGCCTATCCATGTATGAGTGAACGAGATAACCCACACATTGAACAGATTAAATTCATGAATTTTATGTTCGACGTTGCACAGATCAGCATCAACTTTTGGGAAAATAGGTCGATAGGAGATGGTGCTGTTCGTTGTACTACGAATCGAAACGTGAAATGAGCCATATTTTGGAGTTATACGACGAAGTCTCTGAGAGTACATCCTGGCTCTTGGAACAATTTTACAGATTATCATGTATTTTTAAAGACATATATAAATGTATGTGCTACGGTAAAAGACAGAAATCTGGGAAATATCGACAATTACCAAACAAATTCGAAGGCGAATGTCGGCAATCACCGAAAACGTTCACAGGAGAATTTCGACATTCCCCGACCAGAGAAAACATTCACCGGTGATTGTCGACATTTTCCAGATATCGGTCTTTCACAGTAACATGTATAATGCATTTTATATATAATAATTTTAAAATGCATAAACTAAACACATTACATCTCAATTATCTTTGCCTGTCAGAATTCACTTGTCTAGATCTTTTAACACCATTTTGTGGACACGACATATATCTATTCTGTCATCATGTAGTACTTATAAATATTTACATAAAGAAGATAAATTTTCTAATACCATTTGAAAATTTACTCTTTGTTTTTCAAAATCACATTTAGTAGTTTTATTTAAATACTCCGAAATAAATTCCGAACCTTATATATTCTACAACTGAAGACAATATGATAAAATTAAACCTGAAGTAATTCCAATCAGCTCCGCATGGCTAGCTCGATATCAAGTCTAACGTCTGATCGGATAATTACGCGCATAATCATTAGATTCAAATATTAAAATGAAATTATTGGTAAATAGATTAAGGTATTTTTAAATTCCATTCCACCGGTATTCGGATTCGGGGAAAACAAATTAATTAAACGGTCATTTTCTTCCTTGTCCCACACTCCGCAGCAAACCAAATTACTCCTTCCGACACGCAGATCCATTGACCGCTTGTTTGCTGGCCCTAACAGCACTCTTGTCATTATCCGAACAAACCCGAAACGTTACGATGAGGGCCGATCAATTAATTTTGCGTCGTGAATAATGAAATGCTGGAGAAGGACGCTAATTACAAAGGACGCTGATCTGAAACTAGTGACTCCGCATGCCAAGACCGTAATCAAGAATTTTGTTAATCACAATTTAAACACCTCTGCTACTTTAGAAAGAGATAAGACTGCGCTGCCTTTGGACCTTAACCAGTTAATTTAATAACCCTTTTCAATGGTGATAAATGCGGAGTTCAGAGGGCTTATTGCGTGGGATTGCTGTATGTTAACTAGAGGAGGAGGACCGGCTAAGTTTATTGAGAAAGTACAGGTTAATTATAATGGATTGGCCGAGCACCGCATAGTGATTGTATAGACAGAATTCAACACAAAGTGCTTACCTTGCGTGTAAATTGCTATTCGATTTATGCTTTGGAAATGAAAAAGCTTGAAGAAATTCTACTGTTTTCCAGTAAACTGTTGTTTAAATATGCTTGAAGAAATACCGTAGATTCAAAGAAACGTTTGTCAAAAATGATAAGAATTTTAATAATGATGCATGTGTTAAATTTATTCCAGTATAAGATTTATTTTAACCGTTTACAGACCGAATTCATATCCAGGTTAATTTCTAATTACTTTTTTTGAATATTTCTCTTTATAATACTTTAGTTTAAGGATATCAATCATTAAAATGTTAATAAAAATATATATACATGTGTTTTTCTTAATGTTCCCAATTGGGAACATTGGCAACTTCTTATTAAGCTCATTGCATTCGACATAAAAATGGATAACAGTGATTATCAGACTGAATAATAAGGCAAAGTAATGCAAAATTACTTTGCCTTAAATTTAAAAAATTACTTTGTGTTAAATTTATTACAGTATTAGATTTATTTTAACCGTTTACATGCCGAATTCATATTCAGGTTAATTTTTATTTACTTTTTTGCATATTTCTCTTTATAATACTTTAGTTTAAGGATATCAATCATTAAAATATGAATAAAAATATCTATATGCGTTTTTCTTAATGCTGCAAATTGAGAACATTGGCAACTTCTGATTAAACTCATTGCATTAGACATAAAAAGGGATAACAGTGATTATCAGACTGAGTAATAAGGCAAAGTAATGCAAAACTACTTTGCCTTAAATTAAAAATAAATTACTTAGTGTTCAATTTATTACAGTATTAGATTTATTTTAACCGTTTACAGGCCGAATTCATATACAGGTTAATTTCTAATTACTTTTTTTGAATATTTCTCTTTATAATACTTTAATTTAAGGACATCAATAATTAAAATACGAATAAAAATATTTATATATGCGTTTTTCTTAATGTTCCCAAATGGGAACATTGACAACTTCTGATTAAGCTCATTGCATTAGGCATAAAAATGGATAACAGTGATTATCGGACTGAATAATAAGGCAAAGCAATGCAAAAATTATTTTTATAAATAAACACAGATACGAATTCAATCGAAAATTTATAAATTTAAATGAATAAAAATTATATTTTGTACAAAAAAGTGCAGAAAATGAAATTTTATAACTGTATCCTATGACATTCTGGGAAGTAGTTCGGAAACAATCCCCATTTTAGCACTCATTGCACTGCAATCTTGTTGCCCTCCAAGTTATTCATATTTACGTTAGTTGTTGCAGTAAGGCAATGACCATAACTCTTACGCTGTTATACACAACAGGTAACTTTTGATCGTGTTTTAGATCCATCCTTTTTTGTCCCAGTTTGCAAGAAGGTAATTGTACCCTCTCGACGAAACTCCAGATAAGTGAGTTGGTTACGTTTCCTGTGAGTTGCTGAATGCAATAACCATCCAGAAACAACAACTAAATTTAGTATATTTTTCAAATAAAATACTCCACGGTTTCTTTTTCCGAAGATGTGATGGTAGTTTCTCATAATTTATGAAACTGATCAACCCTACCCACCCCAAAATCAAATTTATGAATCAAATTTCTTTCTACACTTCGTACTTTTTCTTCTGTGCGTAAGAATATTTCTGATTAGCTAGAATGGAAAATGAAAATATTGATTAGAAGAAACAGTCACTACAGAATTCTCATTCTGGCTATACATAAAGATTATCAGACACATATATAATCTCCCCTCCCCCATATTACGGATAAAAATAAATTATTTCCTCCAAAATTAAAAGCTTTAACCTTTCAGAATTACTTCCTTTCCTGAATTATAAGATAATTGTCCTTTCCATTTTACTTTCAGTGGAAACTCACAACAGAGAAATCATTTATTTCACAGAATATTCACGACTGGCCAATGTTCCCAATTGGGAACTTGGGACTTTAATTAATGGTATCAAATGCGTTTCTTATTTATATAATTATATTTTATGTGTTATTAGTAATACGTACACTGTTAACTATTTGTACCGATGTTTAGAAATTTTGGATCCTTTTTTAATTTTTTAAGACTTTTTATGCTACGCACAAATTAAAATGTGAAAAAGCCCATTTTTAGGAATTTCTGCGCATTGCCAATTTCATATCTGAAACATAATTTCTATATCAAAATCTCAAGCTTACTTTAAATTATAATTAACCTTTTTTTAAAACAATATAAATTATATTTTATTTTTAAATGAATTTTCTATTCGATGTTCCTTATTGAGAACATCGGGCTTTAAACGGTTAATGTGGGTTCCTTAAAAAAATACAATGAAGTAAGAAGTTATTTCTAGATATACGTTCCATTTTCCTCATTTATGAAAGTGACATATGATTTACAGATTCTTTTGTTTTCTTAAAGATTCCAGGAAGTAGAAATAAGGTCTGAATTATTTAGTTCCATTTTTATTTATAAATGAGTGAATTTGATTTCTTGAAACATTATTTTAACAAAAAAACGCGTATTTCAACAATTATACTCTGAATCATTCTGTCGAAAATTGACGCATCACTCACTATAGTAACATGGATACAAGAAATTTTAAGTACGTGAAAGTGTTTCCATTAAATTGTGAACAAACTCAGCTTTAGCACAAATTAACAAACAAAGAATCTGATACATTATAAATATAATTTTCTCATATTTTTTGTATATGACCTCGGAAATTACGTACTAACTTTCAACACTCTAACTAGATAATTATTTCACTACAACAGTTTGAGCTTTCAGAAAGAAAGTGATAAAAATGAACTGTGCATCTAACATCTTATAAAATCTTTTAAAGATAAATAATACCTTAATAGTTGTTGGAAGAGATTTTTCGTTCCAACAACTCTGCTAAACTCACTACGTTTGAACATTCGGTATCTGATGATTATTCATTCCAAAATATTTTATTTGCACTTAAACGAGGATGCATATTTTTGTCGAAACATCCCAGTGGTGTCTTAGAACTGAGTCGTTCTTACTGGAGTACTGTATAATTTGCAGTAGCTCACTAAATCATCCTCGCAAGAGGGAATTTTCGGGAAACCTACTCCTACCCTTCAAGCATTTACGTGCGAGTATCGTAGACGCAGCACCACTACAGATCATCTCAGAGAAAAACCCAAATAAATATGCAGTCGTAAAAAGGAGTTCGAACTTTGCTATTTCGGTCGTAAAAATACAAGTTCAGCGACTTTATTCTGCTTTGATGGCCTTAATGTTGAGCGACGGAAGCGGACGCAGTAGCAATAAAATATTTAGAGCACTTGATAATTCTGAAAAGAAGCTGAACCCACTTTCTTTTTATGGAAGAGATCTGATTTTGGTCTTGCTTTCGAAAAGGATATTTGCATTATATGTCCTTCCGAATTCCAGTTGACAGGAACTGCTGAAGGATTTATTTTAGAACTCTGATGAGTTATTTTCTCTTGCATTGAAACTGTTCGTGATCACTTTCATGAAAGGAGATTTTGTGCCTATGTGATAAAGGGATGTGAAAGTATCAATCATTGCCAAAACTGCATCGAAGGCATTTATTGGCAACTCATTCTGGAAATATTTTTGGCTATTTAAATTTCGCACACCTTCAGAAAGATTTTTAATCTGAAGTATTTAAATGCGATTAAACGGCTTTCAAAACTTGCCTGCCTGCGAAAGAAATATGCTTTTTTTCAGATTTTATAGTGTCAATTCGTAATTTACATTTTCGACTATAACAGTTTATTTAGTTTTCTTCATCAGCAATATTAGTTGTTTTTTTTCTTACGATTCAATAATAAGACTTAATGAAATTATATTTTACAAAATTGAAATTGAAATATTTGAATTATATATTAGGACCTTATTTATTATTAATAGAAATAATTTTTAGGAAATATTTTTGTTACACACATGCATTTAACTTTTCTTTCAAAGCATCAGTTTCTTTTGATCTGTGTCAAAGTAAAAAGATAATGATTACATTTATTTACTTTATACATAGATTTAAGCTTGAAAGTATCATAAATCTTTGAATAAACAATAGTTAAACTTGATGCACCGAGCATAACCGATAATTTGTGATGAATTCAACACCATATTGATTGCCCACTATTTAGAGGACAAGGATAGGATATATAAATAAGTATCATTAGCAAACAACAGGTTTTTTTTCATCACAAGTAGATCTGCAGAATTTAATGAATTCAACCAGCTTTCAAATATGCAAACAGTAGCAGGATTATGGGTAACATAAGAGTAACAATTAATATAATTTAACAAAAGATATTAAAATTAATTACACTTTAGTATTAGACAGAATGGCGCATATGCAGTAACTTCCAATAAAATGCAAATACAGATAATAGAATACAATAAAAGAAAAACACAGAAGAAGTAAACAATAACCATAACAATACACATTTTAGCGCACCCAACACAGCAGCATCCAGTGATGGCATCAACAATATTGTCGTACAATGAACCAACAATTCACTATCGAATTAAACAAAAAAATCATCGTGGTGTAATAATTAAAACACATAAAATAAAAACAATTAGAATATAAAAGGAAAACAATTAAAATGGAAGAAATGGAAGAGAACTCGAATGGCAAACTTTTTCGACTTATCCATATTAGAACTCCGATGGAGAGTGGTCTTCGAAAAAGTTCGCCATTCGAGTTCTCTTCCATTTTAATTGTGTTTCTTTTATGTTCTAATTGTTTTTCTTTTATATTCTAATTGTTTTTCTTTTATATTCTAATTGTTTTTCTTTTATATTCTAATTGTTTTTCTTTTATATTCTAATTGTTTTCTTTTATGTGTTTTAATTATTTTAATTATTAGAGCACGATTTTTTTTGTTTAATTCTATAGTGGATTGTTGGTCAATTGTACAACAATGTTGATGAAATCACTGGATGTTGCTGCGTTGGGCGGGCGAAAAGGTGTATTGTTATCGATATTGTTTACTTCTTCTGTTTCTTCTGTGTTTTTTCGTTTTTGTATTCTATTATGGGTAACATAACATGCATTCAATGCAGACATTTCATTAAACAAATAATCATTCATTCTACAGAAGAACAGTCATTTTTATTATTTTTTATAATACCCAAAGAATTAAATTAACTTGAAAAGATGGCATAACATTTTACAGCGTTTCATGTTCCCCATTTCAACTATTTTAAAGTTTTCGTCCACCCACTGTAAGTACTTCAAACAGGTGGCTTTTTGAAATAATATTACATAAAGGCATCTGCTACTATTTCATTCTACATTCAATACATCTTTGGTTCAAGTACCTTTCTTCAGATTTATTTATTTTAAATGTTAAAAATCAGTGGAGGTTAATTTGTAATTTATAAATACGCTTAGAATTGTTAGGATATTTTTAGAAATGCTAAATCTGGTGATTTGTTTCTTTTCTAGATATAGTATTATATTGTCGAGAGAGAAAACCTTGAGAAATATAAGGTTGTTTAAGAAACAATGATAATTCGAATGTAATACGAAACTTATTTCAGTGCACATTTTCATTACTAACACGTAAAACTGGAATTTCATCTAAAATAAAAGAAAGAATTTGTTTTTTAAGTTTATATTTAAGAATATAAATTAAAAATGGAATAATACATTATTAATTTTTATTTTTATTCATCAATATTTTATCAAATTTTATGAAAGTTAATAAATTATTAAATTTCTAAATACGGAAATGCCGCACTTATAATTTCTAATGAAATTCATTTTTCCGCCATAACACTTAAAATTTCTTTTAGAAAAAATGCTTGTTGTCGCTAAATATAGGATAGTACATTATTTATTTGCAAGAGAAGCATTCAAATACAAAATCCAAAAATCGGAATTAAAATATCTTTTTTCACCATTTTTTACTGCATTTCATTATTGAATGCCTTTGTTTGTTTATTCTGATGGATTATTGACATAATAACTCATGTAAAAGAACTTATTTTTAGTATAGATCTTTTAATATTGATTTAGGATAATATGATAGAGAATATAAGGCATTATTTCCTTCAAATTCACATAACTCAGAAACTCAACTTATAAGGCAGACAACGGATTTAGCATGTACAAAGATCAGTTCATCACACACACATTTCCATATTGGATAGTTTGGTGTTTGGGTCAGTACAATTCAATCTTCTAAAGCAGAAACCGAGTCTTTTGGTGCTGAAAATTTCGTGTTTTAAAGGCAGTGACCCTGTCTTTGAGACTTATAACAGGATTTACTTTTAATAGCGTCATGATACAAGTTTTCAAACACTCATTAATAAAATTACAAAAATTTCACTATCCTTAAATAAACTGTGATATTCGCACAGTGTATCTTTCCTCTTCCAACAGTGTCTATTTTGAAAGAAAAGTAAAATATTTGTTAAAGGAATGTTAAAGCATTTATGTTAAAAAATCTATGTAACTAGTTCAAAATACGTGATCATTTTCAAATTGTGCGTGCAATCATCAAACGCAGTCAAATTTCTGAGAGCCAACTTCTCTTGTTCAAGTTTTTATTATTCGCAAAGCAAAACAAAGCTCTTTATCACAAATGAAAATTATGAATATTTATTTGTTACAAATTTGAAGAAGGTTATTAAAAGGTTATATCTACTGATTTATCACAAATGAAAATTATGAATATTTATTTGTTACAAATTTGAAGAAGGTTATTAAAAGGTTATATCTACTGATTTTCAATGTTTTTATTGCATTTTATACTCTTTTATTAAGAGATGGAAGATATTTCTTCTCAGACGTTGAGTAATTCATCTGTAAAGTGTTTTTAATAAGATACAAAACTATTTAACGCTTTCGATAGCATTTTAAATTCAACATTCGTGCTAAATCATCCGAAATAAAAGCTTCTTTTTTTAAAAATATTTGCAGAAATATGCTGTTGCTGAGAAGTGTTCTAAAGAGAATGCTTTTTTTCATTTCTTGAATATTTTTAAATATTTCAAAAGATTTTATCCTTCAATAATGTTCCGGATGAACTCATTTCTAAAGGAAAGAAAGAATAGAATTTCCGTGATGCAAGATGAATACGCTTTATCTTTTATTTAAATTAAGCTTATATGTACCTAAAATTGATCTAAAATGTTTCACTAAAAATTTGAACAGTTTGGACGTACTTTTAGAAAGAAAGCAAAAAAAAAACCCGATTGATGAAATATATGTATATAAGTATATGCCCTTTTCAATATTACAATTTTTTTACTGTTAATCTAATTATGTAATTATGTTTTTAATTGTGGGTAATTATTCTTTGCCTTTAAAATGTTACCTTATATTTTGCTTTAAATGTTTATTCAAATATTCTTTAAAAATGGAACGTAAATCTATCGGAATTTAACTGTTTATGAAAAACATTAAACTGAAAAAAAAATTACTATTGCATTTTCGAAAATGAATTTTTTTTATCGTGAATAGCGTTTTCGTACTTTTGCATTAGAAATTACACTCAATTATGCACAGTTTAAAAAGTTAACCCCGAAACATTAAAGTTGTAGTTTATTTCTGCTTGCATAACTGTCTCTGTTTGAAAAATATGCATTAATAAACAATTAATTTAATGCTGTATTTCAAAAAAAATCCTCTAAAATAAATGTTACATTATGGTCTTTTAAACATCGTGTTTTAGGTCAATCGGTTGTAAACTAGACGGTAGTCATATTACCGTTGTAAGAAACATAATGAAAAGAGGAAATAACAAAAAGAGCATTGAATAACAATATAAAACTGTTGAAGCGGTTCTTAATAAAATCATATTGTGACTATAAATAAGGGAAAGTGGGGTAAAACTGGGTAGCTAAGACTCTAGCTAGGCCTATTGGAGCTAAACTATTCGACATAGAGCTTGTAAAATTTTATTTAAATATTCATTGTTTATCGGAGTACAATATATCTTTTCAGAAAAGTCATAGTTTTAATGCTTTGTTGTCAGTGAGTTTTTTAAATAA
Organism: Araneus ventricosus; assembly: GCA_013235015.1. Taxonomy (NCBI): domain Eukaryota; kingdom Metazoa; phylum Arthropoda; class Arachnida; order Araneae; family Araneidae; genus Araneus; species Araneus ventricosus. Next base: position 162,776 of record BGPR01001904.1, on the reverse strand, counting down.
AAAACGTCAGACCAACCTGTGTTACCCCACTAGTGGTGTAAAACTGGGTACTCATGTTAACTTTATGGAAAAATAGGAAAACTAGATTTTCAGTGGAAAAGGGGTTAGACGTTTTTATTTTAAGTGACAATTCAGGAATATTAGTTAAAAATTCACATATAACGCAGTGCCTTCCTCCTGCACGCCACTGCAGCTTTCGTGGGCCCAGATAAGACAGTTTAACATTGCATCCACCATTCTCATTTATTTAAATCAGAAATGACGCCATTAAAACAATCAATGTCTGATGTGTTTTTATCTTCTTCAGGAGGAGAATCCTCAATAATGTTTGGCATGGTATTGCTCCATTCAGGGTACCCTGTATTACCCAGCGTGTAGAGGTTGTGTAAAACGAAGAATAATCAGGCAATTATTGGACTGAATTTTACTGTTTGATAGGATATAAATCTTTGGTAAACATCGAATAGGCTGAACTAAATGCAGTTTTTATAACTGTAGTAGTTATGAAGTAAGATAATCTGAAAACATTACATTACATTACACCACCTGCATCCCGTGTTTAGATCCATTTGCCTCCTTTCCGGTTTGGGTGGATGGAGGTGAATTTTATTTTTTAAGAAAGGACAAAAACAAGTAACAGGTACAGAAACAAATAAGAATGAAAAAGTAACATACACTGGACAGAACAACATAGGAAACAATACAAAATAGAAAAAAAATGCGTAGATGGAAAAAAAAACATAAGTAGCTGGAAGTGTGTGTCAATCTGGGTGGATGAGTGCTCAATTATTATCCTCTACAACATTAGAGAGTTGACGTCTTAAAACAAATAAACTTCCACAGAGGCAGTAAATTCAACAGCAACCGTAGTCCAGCATGACCGTTTCTTTTTCTAGACTAGTGGAGTGTAATTTAGAATCTGTCCGCTAGAGAGGGTAACTAAATAGCACCAGAATCAAGATACCCGGTTTTACCCCACTCTCCAACACAGTATTTTTGATAAAAATATCTTAGAATCTTAGAACCAAAAAAAATCTTGAAATTTGGTGAAGATTAATATATAAACAGAAATTGATACATGAATAATTTTTCAGATATCAACTGAGAATTTTGGAACCTCTGCAGCATTTTGTTATTGAAGTAAAAATTTTCCAAACTTATTTATTTTCTTACGGAATATAATAATTAAAGCTGATTTAAACGTAAAAAATGATTGAATGTTTTTCAAATGACTTACTGGCAAATAAAAAGAGAAGAAAACATTCATAATTCAATAAAAATGAAAATTCTCTGGAAACTAATAGAGTAATTTTTATGGAGGCATTGTATACTCACTAAACAAAAAATGATTTTCTACTAAATATTAATTTTTGGATACATTTTAATAAAAGAATTTACAAGTAAAATAAATTTCGGAATAAAGGTTTTCATTTTCAAAGGTTAAATAAGTAATAAAAAATATCAAACTTGTGTTCTTTTAAAAACGCATGCTTCTTATTACATGAATTCTGATTTGAGCTAAATATATATGATAATAGAGTCTATGTAAGTCCATTCATATTTTTAAATTGATCCAATTTCAAAACATAATTTTTTCCAAATGAAAATTTTGAAAACTAGATATCTTATTTTAAAAGCTTTGCCATACTAGAGCAACGATATTAACTATAATATGCTCGGAAAAGCAAATGACATTTAAGAAGAACAAATATGTATCGACAAGAGCCTAAAAGATTTTTACAAATTCACATTTTTATTAAGTGAATAGACAGCTGTTAATTATTCAGAAAAAGTTGTATAGTTGCCAAATAAGGTTTTTAAAAGACAATGTTAAGAATCAATTTTGAGTAAAATTCCTTAATATAATATGCTTTTCTCATGTTTATTGTCACCAAAAGTGCTGAACATTAATTAGAGCTTTAAAACAAACTAAAGTGAAATAGTTTATCCATGAAGAACAGAGAAAAATTTATTAGAAACTGTTCAAAACAGTTTATAGAAGTCAATCAAACTTGTTTGATGAAACTTGCCTTTATACTTTTAAATTTTTTATAAATTTGTGTATTTGGAAATCCATATACTCTTCCTCCCTTAAAACCTAAATGTTTTATATACAGTTTAAAAAGAAAGTTTAAAATTATCATAAGGACACTTTCGGATTTGCCACCGTATTTTTATAAATTTTGAGCTAAATTCAAAATGTTGTCAACCCTTTTTTGGTACGAAAGAAAATTGTATTTTGGCCGTAAAAAATAAAAATGGCTTCGATGTTTTCAGAAATATTTGAAATTTCAACCATAAAATACGTATGAAGCTTGCAACAACAAACCATTAAAGAAAGAAAGGAAAATCTTAGGTGGTTTTACAAGCCAGTATAAACAAGACATCACTTCCTAGCGTAAAATATCTTTTCAAACAGAGCTTAGCAAAAAAGTCGCTACGTATGGAAAAGTGAAAGCTGCCTGGAAAAATATAAATTCTAACACAAAGTATGCTAATACAGAGATTCAAAATCTCTCTTCATTTTTTTTTTCTTACCCCTCCAACCCTTGACATGGAATAGGGCGTCACCTAGCGGACCCGCATAATAGAACGTCAGATCCAGACTGAGATGATTTCACTAGAGGATATCCTTCCCGTACTATGGTGTTTAAATAAATAAGATATAGATCCTCAAAAAAAGGAAGTCTAAGGTAAACTTGATTCGGAAGAAAATACGTTTTTATTATTTTTCTTCCTCCTTCAGGTGTTCTCGGTAGGAATATGGGGATTTCGAAAACAGGGTTATATTTCAATATAAATATTTAAATCCTGGCTGTGTCTTTCATCAGAATAAGCATTTCCCTCTTTTGTCTGAATTACACACTTGCACTGTAGCGCTCTTCTAGACAGTTTATGCCTGTTATGTGATTTAATACAATTACTTATATTTTCTCCTACGCTTTTACTTTGAAACTTTTTTATAATCAAAACAATGATTTAAATAAAGTTTTAAATTACATTTTACGAAAATTGAAATGGTTCAAGTTTCTAACGTTTTTTCATATATTTTAAAACATCAACTGCTTTTTATAGGAATTCAAAGTATTTTTCTTGGATTGGATTTTTTTGATTATCAGGGATGATATTATTTTCTAATTCTCAAGCATTAAACTTCCGGTAGAAAGATAATTAATCAATTAGCAATTATGGCTTCGAACAGCCATTGATCTTACTCTTCTTGGTTGATTTCCTAAGAATAATTAGTCCTAATTTTTGCTGAGGAAGGAACAAATGGGGACATATTCCTTTCATCTATATTTTTATTACAGCACAGCTATCATTAACTCAGAGTTCACAAGGTCCCTTACATTTCTAAATACTGTAAATTGACAAATAAGTAGAAATTAATTATTTCTCGAGATGTGTTTTATTTTCAGATAACCTTTTTAGTGTACTTTAAAGGAAGACTTCGTCTGTATATATACACTTATATTCAAACCATTACTGTTACAATTTCCTTAGAAACGAAGTGAATGCGAAAAGGAATCTATATGTTTTTAAGAAGAATTTTTTGTCAGACAAAGCATCGTCTCTTTAATAAGCAAAATTTACAATTTCTGTGGTGGACTATTTTTCTTTAATTTGTTAAATAAAACACACACGATGAATAAAATCTATATTTTCTCAGTTGTTTCTTTTATTTACTGAATGTACTTTCTCGTGTCTATTACTTTCAGACACTGCCATTTGTCAGTATTATGTTCCAATACAGAGGGTAACCTTCAAATGCAAACTAATTAAATTCCGTTTCTCAACACTGTGATTTAAGAATTTTTGCTTCACTATGATACTGCGACAATCCAGTTTATTGCAGAAATTATGGAAAAAGTTTTTATTTTCTTTTTTTCAGCAGAAAATTATGATGTATTAGTATTTTATTTTCGGACATTCTGTCTATGTGTTGGTTGGTTAAACCTTGAAAATGCACAAAAATTCAGATTCCTTTTTCATCCGCTAGGAGTTTCTATGTAGCTCAACTTTGGTTTTTGTATAAAAAGTCGGAACGAAAATGTAACTTATGATTAATGCTTTTATTTCGTGTAAAAGATATTGCTCAAAGTCAACACTGTTACAATATTTAATGATATATTAATTAACACTTTAATACCGAGGTGACTTTTTTCCCCTGTCCCATTTAACACCTCTACTTTTTTGGGAGGATGCGACATGAATTAGACTGTCCCAATCTGTGAGGTCATTTACCCCACCATCCCACACGCTGCTGTAACCTTCACTTAATCACATGGAAATGGGCTGTGATGAGCAAGGATAATTGGACCCCCTACCGCGCTTATCTCCAAAACGATATCAGAACTTCACCTCAACTCAAAAGGAGCCAACCGCCTCATTCCGGCTTTCTGTGATGTTAAGGCGAAATTTCTAGACCTCCCCGGGGCCACCTCATTGGATCTGAGAGGTTTAATTATTTATTTTATGAATGATTCTAAAATAAGTAAATAGCTTCCTCAATCTCTATCTCTGTAGAATATTTTATTACTTAGTCAATTGAAAAACCTAAAACTCTTTTCATTCAGATTTAAGAATTGTTAAATAATTTTTTGACAAAAATGTGCATTGTTCATCACTGCTCATATCAAAATAATCTATAAACAGTCGTAACGATAGAACATATGCTTTTTCACATATTCACCTGATTGATAACTTAATATTCGCAATTCTTTTTAATTTTTACAAAACGTACTTTTCTTCTGTTCGAAGGTCCTCAATGTAAGCAAATATTTGTCTTAAATGTAATTTACCAATATTAAAGATCTTATTCTTCTTTACGCTCACATAAGAAATGAATCAAAACAAGTTCTGAATATTAGTTAGTGTACTTTTACAAGATTATAAATATTAAATTAAAATTATTTCATTGCCATCAAGAAGCGAAATGACGTTCCAATTGTGTCTTACAAGAAGTGTCTTATCTTTCTTCCAAACAATCTTTGAAACAAAATGTAAACATTTTTAACGTTGATTGGCAAATTGCAACAATTTCATACTTTTGATACAGTAAGACATTCGTTGCTTAGTTTAAATTATTCTTTATAATGATCCAAAATCTTAACAATACATGGGAACATTCGAAATTCACATGGAAAGTTCTATTAAATATACACAAAAATTAATAAATATGAAATCGCCTGCTAATAGTTTCGAAGAATAAATACTTAAAAGAAATTTTATATCATTGAAATAATAAGACGTAATTAAATATGCATTTTTAAAAGAATATTATTTCCACGTGTACTGCCATGTTTTTATTTAATGACAACTAAATCCATCTTAACAAAATAAAATCATTCACAAACTTCTTATTGAATTATTATTATTTAAGTTTCACTATTTTAAATAGAATCATCTTCTAACTACACTGGGAAGTTTTGAGCCATCAAAAAAAAATACAATTTTGAATTTTAGCATAAAAATAAGGAACATATAACCGATTGCGGATATTCATAATATGTATAGGTACGACTAACATTTTAAAATGCTATTAGCAGGAACCTTTATGACAAAAAAAGACTTTTTTTTGCATTTTTCTCAAAGCGTTTTTTTCTCAAACTTCGGTGAGCTTGTATAAACTCCTTTTTATTGCATTCGTGTGATATTTTACACTATAATAATTATAATAATAATGCGCCTTTTAAATATATTTTTATTTATTTCTTGGCATTATTATATTTTTAAGATGTTATTTTTTAATGAAAAATATGTATTTTTCACATTTTAAAAATATTTCACATTTAATATTTAAAAACAAATTTTATGGTTATTATAATTTAATTAAGTTCACTTACTTATTGAAACTTTACACACATATTATGTTACCTGGGGGTGATATTACGCAGAATTATTTCCCGATTATTGTTAATTAACTTCAAGTTCATCGCATCATAGCACATTTTCGATTTCCTATTAAACACAAATACAAAAATTCCTATTATACACAAATTTCATATTAGATACAAATATATAAGAAACAAATATTTTTATTCTGTTCATTATAAAATCTTAGCTAATTATTTCTTATGTGCTAAATTTTACATCAGATATAAAATTTACTTGAATAAACACTTTTTATTTAACAACTGAAGCTTCAACGATTTTCGATGCCGACAATAAAAAGAAAAAATTCTATCAATCATTTTTAAGCACCAGCATCCATATGAGCAAATAGTAACATCTTGAAATGTTCAGTTCACTGCAGACATCTATCACTACAGTCACGAAACTCATCATGTTGCGTTTCTTGCTTCAATGCAAATATCTATCACTTCAATTTGAGATATATATTTCTTGACAGAAACGGAACACATTTACCGCCTTTTTTCCTCAAAACGTTCTTTCCAGCGTAATGTCACGCTTGGTTCACTTTGCTAAGCCTCACTAAGAGCGATCTAAAATTGAACGAGAGAGATGTTTTTCGAGAGGTTTTCCAGCTTAATTCCTTTTTACCTTTTGTCGATCCGTCGGGCTTTTCCATCAACGTGTCGAAAAGTTGAGACGAGCATTCAGACATACGGTCAAAGTGTCCTCTCTCTGCGGTGTCGACATTGCCAGACTTTGATGGATTGGCCATCGTCCGATGCCGAGACCAATACATGAACTTTTGGCGGTAGCTTGGCGAAAAAAAATCGAGTATCGTGAAGAAAAATATAAAAACCGAAAGGAAAGAAATGTTCATCTTTTTTTCTATCCATGGGAAAATTTAGATCCAACTAACTGAAAGACATATATTTCTTTCCTATCTTTTTCTTATTCTGAAATAGATTTTTTTTTCCAATTCCTACTGTTAGTTCACACTCTCCCTATATCTTGTTCAAATTCTGCAATCGATTTTAAACTAACTTCCCGATGAGCTGGAGACTTGAAACTTTAAACATAGCTCAGAACTAGATGGCAATGCAATATTAATTCGCTTTCTTGTCTGTCATTTTATATTTTGCAGGACGCATGCGCAGTACGTTTTTCATTATATCTTGAAAACTATTAACATTACACACTTGGTTCTTGGGTATATGGATGGCCCATGGGATCATCGAAGCACCCCCATATTTTAGCCATATCCTTGATCATGCGCAGCACGTTTTTTATTATATCTCAAAAAATATTAAACTATTAATTATTAAAGTTAGAATTTACTTAAAGATTTTTTATATATTACTTGTTTACTTTTATCTTATTGAAGAAACGCTGCTAGAAATTCTGTGAATGCAGATGCCATTTTTTATATATTATCCTCAGCTTCAATTAAAGTTTTCATTCGAGAGTGTATTGCTTATAAAAAATACATGCACTTTATTTTTTTTTAAATGTCAGTCGCTTGAATGAAATTTATTGAAATTAGCAAGTTAAGGAGACACATTACCGAAAAATGGCTAAAATGAGAATTTTCATTTTATTGGCTTATTTCGTTGCTCATATAAATCTACTTATTGTATCAAAATTTCAAATTTGACCTCTAATATTTCAGAAGTTATTTAGATTCCTATTGACAGTGACAAATGAAAAACATGCGCAAATGACAAGTTTAATGACTTTTTCCCCATGTCGGACTTTTCTGTACTTTCATGTTTTCAAAGTGCAAGGGTTTTTTTTTCCTTCTTAAAATAGAGCTTTCAAATTTTTTGTACATATTTATCATTATGTATATGATAAAAATGTATATGATAAATTATTATGTATATGATAAAAATGTGCATGCAAGAATCATTCAGTTCCTTAGTTGTTTTTATATACAAGATATAAAATGAGTTATTGAAAAATTTCCTCACTTTTCACTATATAATTCAGTAAAATACCTATATTTAAGCGAATATTAGATATACCTTAAAATCGATGCACAGTTTTGTGAAATGTATTTCAGTGAATCTGCAAATAAAATTTGTAGCATAACTATTCATACTTTAAAAAGTACTAGTGATTTTAAAAAATAAAATTTTTCTTTAATAATTTAAATTTCAACTAAACAAGCGGATCAAAATGGATTCTTATCCCTCAAGATGACTTTATACGATTTTTAAGTCTCAATTCTATCAAAAGCTTTTGAATAATATTTCATTTTTTAAAAAAAATTTTGAGAATGTAGCCTATCTCCTTAATATTATATTATGTTTTTTATATCATTTCGGATTATTAGTGCAAATTTATTATACTTTGGAATCGACTGTTTAATGCGTGAATGATGTCTTACTTATCTATACTCGATGTGGCTTAAATATTTTTCAGTTGTTTTCCAAAAGAATTTCGATACGACTACATTCTCAAAGAGACACTTTTTTTTTCACCTTCAGCACATTTGTGGAAAATTTATAATTTTTAGCAAAATTTTGCTTGAAGTATTATTTATTTCGTATAATGAATTTAGATTATAAAGTGTTTATGTATGGATTATTTTAGATTACACTATCTGAAATAGTCTAAAGAAATTTTATTTTATGCATATTCTTGTAGATAATGACAGAATAGAATCAGTTGACGCTAGGTCACAGCCACATGACCAATTAAACTGCGCATAGAATCAAAGAACTAACTTTAAATTATCCTATCAGTGTAATGACATCTCGTTGTTTTCATTTCAGTGCAGTAAACAATATACTTCAATATTAAATCGGCACAGTGTTCCTGCCGTTTCTCACGTAACTATGAATTGAGATCATCCATAGAACAATGAATGACTCGGTTTATTTTCACAGGGTCAAATATTATCATTTCTTTCCGCAATGGATTTGCGTAAATATTGAGTGAGAACTTTAAAAAATCCAACATGTAGAAACTATTTTTAAATGAATTTTGAATTTTGTTTCTCTTTTCTTAAGATTAGGTATTCAAGGTTAAGACAATAAAAAAATTCGAACATACCATTGAAAAATTATTTCTTTCATCATCCTTAAAAATAAGAGTAAATAGATAAAATATTTATTAAAAGTGTTTAATTCTACAGAGCTATAAAAGTGTAAGTTCTATAAATTAATATACTTATAGTGATTTAAATATTTAATTATGTACTTATATTGTTTCAAATATTTATTTATGAAATTCTGAGAATTCATAGCAAGAGATTTCCATTCACACGTTAAGAGCGTTCCTATTTTATCATAAACGGATGTTTTCACTAAAAATATTACTAATATAATAGCCCAGATCCTCCGGTAACGCTCTGACGGCACCAACAATAAAACTCGCGCCATAGCAATGCGAGATGTTAAACAGCATTATTTCATTGTTAGAGAACCTAAATGTTAGTAATTTTAAATTTAAAAGGGTAATTGTCGTTATACTTTCAGATTTAATAGCTGTAAAATAGTGAAATAAAATTTGGTATCGATTGCTATAAAATTTATCTCGCAATGATCAATAGTTCCCGAGAAATTTTAAATTATATTAATCCTATATTTCAAATTAATTTCCGTTTTTTAATAGAAAGTAGTAAATTACGTCAGTGGTATATCTTGCGCGTGATATAGTTTAGAAATCAAATTGTATCTGAATGAAATCGTGGCGATGTTGTTTTCTTGCCAAGAATTAAATTTGCCACCAGTGACGTGAATCTACCATTCGTTCTCAACCACCACCAGTTCCCTTTAATTTCAGCTTGCACGATGACTATCAACAAATCGCAGGGGTAAACTTTCGATCATGTTGGAATTTGCCTCCATGGGCCTGTCTTTTCACATGGCAGCTCTATGTTGCACTTTCTAGGTCTAGGGTTCTCAATAACGTTAAAATTTACACAAAGACATCTGAAGTACAAGGAAAATTATTATCAACGAAAAAAACTTCACACGGACTGTTGTTTACCAGGAGATTTTTTGAAAAAGGAAATGTTTAAATAATATGTAAATAAAAATATATTTCCTGTCATAAAACATATGCTTATTTTATTTGTTTTAAATCAATGTTAAACATTTCTCTCACATATATATCTATTTAAGCACCTCAAATTTGGAGGGAAATCTCTCGAATGAAGAGGCTATTTGCACCCGTCAAACTATGACGGGTGATTTTCTAGTTTTTTTTAATAAACTTTAAATAAACAAATCATCTACAAAATTTTTAGTTATTAGCTTGATGAAAACAAAATGTTTCAGAATATCTTCAAGATTTTGAAATACAAATTCGGAACACAAGGCCAATTTTTACAATTTAAGTAACATTATCAAACATTCGATAAGTAGACAATAATCTTCCTTAAAATATATCTCTTGTCCAAAAAACTTTGTTGCATATATAAATTATTAAACTTTCGTAAATTCGTAGATTAAATGCAAATCAGAAGGAAATGCAATTGAAATCCATTCTTTCCTTTCGACTTATATGCCGAGAAACTTTCAATAAAAAACAATTTAATTAAATAGAAAGGTTATGTTTGTGTACAAAAAGAAGAGAAGTGTAATTCAATATTCTGTAAACATTGCAGAAAATGCTGGAAGGAGGAAAAACTAATTTAATTGCATGTTTATGCTTTCTTAATATTTTATTTATTTTGTTTTAGCTACTGTCAATTTATTAAGAATATGCGAACTAATTAATCTGAAGTAAATATTTAGCAATGATTTGGGTTTTTGTCAAGAAATGAGCTTTTATTTCCTTCTTTAGCTTTGAGACAACAGAAAATATATATTTCGCAATCAACTTATCCTGCTTTATCTGAAATTTAATAAAAGGAAATTCAGCCTATTTTGAATTTTTTTATCTTAATTTCGTATTTGCACATGTCTGACTTTCATTCTCAACGGTGTATATATGAATTATGATTATGAATTCAATGTCTGATCTTCGAAAAATTAAAACGAAATCGACCTTGTTGTTATCATTACTGTTTACAAGATCACTTTCACTAACCCAGGTAGCAGAACATGTTGCCCTATATTGTACAATATTGTTCAATATTATATAATATTGTATGATATTGTACAATATTAACCAATATTGCGAATATTGTTCGATATCGTAGAATATTGTACAATATCTTTGTGCTACTAGGGAACATGATTAGATATTTGAAGTAAAAGATGCACTTTCGTCACAATTAACTCTTTAATCCCGAGGCGACTCTTTTCTTCTAGCTCCTTCAAAACCGAGACTTTTTAGGAGCAAACGACATGAATTGGACTTTCCCAACAAGGGTGGTCATTTTCCTCACCTGTAGAAAATATTACCACTCCCAGCTCTAACATTGCCTTAATGTGCACTGAAATGGGCTGTGGTTGGCAAGGATAATTGGACACCCTACCTCACTTATATCCTAAGCGATCTCAGAACCTCACCTCACCTCCACTCAAATGAAACTAACCGCCTCAGACCGGCCCTCGTTGCTGTTAAGGGGAAATTTTTAGACCGACTGGGACTCGCTCGGTATGAGACGGTTAAAAAAGGTGGAAAGAGCTTTGTTGTCAAAAATGTTGTAAAATTTATGAAATATGAGTATTCATTAATTCAGTATTTAGTTTACAGTGTTAGGTTAAAGTCTTTTATATCTGTTTATACGCACACGTCGGTCCTAATTTTACACACTTTTGTTTAACTTGACCTGTTTCAATGTAGAGATGGGACTTTGTAAACTAGTTTTCGCTCACTTCCTTATGTACTAGGAAAACTGGTACACTGATGGATTTGAAATGAAGTCTGTTCTCGATGGCAATGACAAATTATAATTTTTCGCATCTTAATTAACAGAATATTTATTAATTTATTTAAAATTCGATTCCGTATGTTTGACAATAAATAGTGGTGAATTTGCGGAAAATCGATTACATATACTACTGACAATAATAATTCATGAATTAAAGACTCAAAATTTGGAAAAAATTCTCATTTATAGAATGCTGAGAAAATTTTTAAAAACTGTTTACAGAAAATTATTAAAATAAATACATTTTCTAAATTAAAACGGCTTAAAACTTTGTTCTGAATGTTTCCGGTAATAGCAGTTTAAACAAAATTTCCGTTGATTTTTGAAAACATATAATTACCAGAAATGTTTACATCAGTGGTACTTGGGAATCCCTTGCAACGGAATCACCCCCACAAACTGAAAAATACGGAATCAATCTAAAGAATGATTATTAAATGATATTTGCAATAAAATTGAAATTATTATATGGCAGGAGTAATCTCTAATTCCTGGTTCTTATAATTGTTACTCTAGTTATTGCATATTTTGAAATCATTCATTCCCCCATTTTGAAATAAAGAATCCGCCTATAGTTTGGATTAAAGCATAATTGTTACATCTTTAATCTAGTTATTGCTTGTTGATGAAATACGTTCACCGCAGATTAATTTTTCGTGTGTCCGAGGCAGTTCAGTATTTCATCGAAAATTATTCCTAGGTATTTAATACTGCAAAAGAAATTTTTTTTGGATTACGCTCCCTATTTCATAGCGGAACCCCTAAAAATTTTCCCAACAAGATGTATGTAGGCTTTCAAGAGGTATTTTAAAATATATTTCTATATTTCCGAATTCTAATGGATTTGCTTTACATATCTCAGACCTTCTATTGTTTTGGAGCATATGTATTAAGAAGAATAAGCTAATGAATATGTTTAAAAGTTAGGTGAGAAATTTGTACGCATATCATTTCCGCAATCGAATTAAGAAAATCGTCTTAGAACCAACATGAGGGTATTGTATAAATATGTGCCATGTTTGGTGAAGTGAATGTTGTAGAATTCAGCAATTTCTTATACTTCGTAATTCTTTCGTACTTTCTACCATTATAGTACAGGAAAGAACACATTGTCTCTTCCGCAATCAAATTATGAAAATCGTTTTAGAACCAAGAGGATGGTATTTTATAAATATGTGCCATGTTTGATGAAGTAAATGTAGAATTCAGCTATTTCTTATAATTTGTAATTCTTTCTTACATTCTACCGTTATAGCATAAGAAAGAGCACAATGTAATATGTTATAAAAATTAATGCCAAATAGCTATAAAGTCACAATAGTTTGAATTTGACTGCTTTTCAAATCATTGGGCTAGAACTTTCAACAGTAGATTCAGGTGATCTCTGACAAGTTTTGTATTCTTAGGAACTTTTATAGCAATGATTGTATCATCAAGAAATGTGAACCATTTTACTCTTTGGCGTAAAAGGTTATATCAAATCAAATAAAAAAAATATCCTAAAGTTATCATTCTAATATAATTCGATAGTACCTCCCGAATGATACATGAATTGCGCTGAAAAAAAATGAAAGGAAAATGAAAGAACAGAAACCCTTGGGTAGTTCTACAAACCAGTTCCAGAAAACATCTCTTTCTAGCAGGATATGCCCTTTGAAAAAGAACCTTGCCAAAAAATGAAAGCCGTCTGGAAATATATAAATCCTGACACAAAGTATGCTAATACAGAGTTCAAAGTCTTCCTACTATTTTTATCTTTCTTCCCACCCTTGACATGCAGTAGGGCGTCACTGCATAATAGGATGTCAAATCCAGACTAACATGACTCCACCAGATAACCACTCCTTAATAAAGCGTTTAAATAAATAAGACATAGATCATGAGAACAAGAAAGTCTAAGGTAAACTGGATTTAGAAAGGAAGTTTATTTTTATTTCCCTGCCAGTGCTTTCAGTGTGGACACGGTGATTACGAAAATAGGGCTGCGTTTCATTGTAAATATTTAAGATCATGGGCGCGTTTCTCATTTATCTTAACTCTTCCCTCCTTTGGTCTGAAATAGACAGGTGGAGGCAAGGAATTTTCAAGTGATACAGAAGCGCTTCAGTTTATAACTTTTTAAGCAATTCCGCATATTACCAGATTTCGTCTCCTGCACTTTCATCGTATTTCGGTTTTGCTCAGTGTCAGTTATAGGACTGGAAGACTGTTTCTTATGAAAGAAAATAGCTCGAAGGAGTAAGTATTTCCGTTCTTATGAGTAGCTTGATTGCGTGGGGAGCTCATTTTAGAAAATGTAGAGTCTTAGAGATGTATTTTAAACTAGCCACTTTCGGCGCCCGGCTTGTTTGCCGGGAATAGAATTTTAATCAAATCCCGCTGTATTTAAAATGTGCCGTGTCATTTTAATGTTGTAAACAAGTGCCTGTTCTGCATGAAAAACGAGAAATTGAAGTTCACGCGTCAATGTTCAATTAGATGCTACATGACGCAAACATTTATTCGACTTCTCTAGGGACGTTTATGTAGACAATGAGCAGAACATGTGCAAGTCTACTAATAGGACAAGGGTTAAATTTCGATCACAATATGGATGTTAATATTACTTTGTTATGACAACCACAAATTTGAAATTATGCGTAAGAGATTAAGCTGAAATTATAATCCTGACGAACAAGCTGGTCGAAAAGACGGTTAGTTGATGAAGTAAAAAATAGAGAAAAATCCATTACGCTAGCTTTCAACAATGACAGAGAAACATGCAATTAATGTTGCGTTCAACAATGAAAACGGTTTGAATTTCGTTGTAACGATGAAAAATATTGTTTTAAATTAAGCTAAAATTATGTTTAAAATTTTATTAACATTAGAAAAAATTCTACGGCCACTTAATTGATATCATTAAGCAGATATCGTGTTGAATTTTCAGATGATGTAAAAATTATTTTTCTGCTACAATATTTTTGGAAGTTATCGGGGGAAAAACCGAAATATGGCATAATTTTTAATTAATCAAAAATTTAATAAAACCATCCTCCAAAGTATACGTGTACTGAATTTCATAAAAGTAGAACAAATGGTCTGCCTTGTAGATCGCCAGACCAGGAACACAGACGCACACACATTCGCTTTTATTACTATCGGAGATTAATTGTGAAGAAATTATTTTAAATTTTAATTACAGAGAAAAGGTAGAAAGAAAGCGAGATAATCATCCACAGATCTGTCCAGATGAGCGTCTCACTGTGCTTGCTGATGAAGCATCGTTAGAAAACAGGCAAATGCAGATTTGTCTGACCATACTACATGTGGCCAGTCATCCATAGTGCTTCAGTATTTGGACTTCCTTTTGAATTTTGGCGGAAGATGATGTCGCATGGGCTTAAAGCTAAATACAGTAAAACTTCTCTAAAGCGATATTGTTGTGACCTAGAAATATATTGGCAAGTTATCACTGTGGACAGTTTGAGCAACAATGTTTACTAACGTGTGCATGCACTAATATATTAAGTAATATTTTTACTAACAATAAAATTACACATAATATTTATTTTATAATAAAGTCGATGTTTAACTCAATGTCTTAAAATGCTAATGTTTTATGGCACGCCATCGTATTAGATTTGAGGCTTTGACACATTAAAAACGAACTTCAAGGAAAAGGTTATCTGTGCGGACTGCTAACTGAGGATGAATAAGTTCGACGAGCCCAGGCGGAAACAGTAGCAATCTGTGTATTGTAGCAGCTTTCTAAAGATATACAATTATCGTTATAGACAGGTACAGCTAAACAGGGGTAATCCATGCAGGCAGGCTCAAAATACTTTGAGTAAATACTAATTTCAACGGGACCAAATAAACATCGTTATAATCATGTTTATCTTTATAGAGAGTGTCGTTACTTGCAGGTTTCACTTCACTTCGATCCGTTGAATCTCCCGGTGCATGGGCTGCTTGGTTTAGTTTAGTTTAGTTATATTAACGTCCCGTTTTGAAGTAAAACTATGGGGTATTTGGGGATGGACCTCGTGTTTTTGAATCGCGGTCAGATGACAAGGACGACCACTTAACTAGCACCTCCTTTACAAACTTCCTCACTACACCAGCAGAAAGACGCTTGACGACCTTCGTCTGGTTAACGTGCAACAGACCCACACACACTTGGGATTTTATATGGAATCCGGTATTAATGTATTCGCATACGTTGAAAAACTGATTTTCGACCATTTTGGCGAAAATTATTTTTTGACTTTTTCTTGTAGTCCAGACATTCGTCTTTACAAATCCGTTTACATTTTTTTCTAAATGAATTAGAAAAAGAGTTATAACTATTTTAAAAAACTTTATCTGAAGCGAAACCAATAGGAAGAAATTACTTACGTGCAATTTTCTCAGAATTTTGATTTTCATAAAATTTCCCCACCGTTAACATGATATCTCAAATTCTAATTAAGATATTCACTTGAAAGTTTCAGCTCTTGTTTGAAATAATATAAGCAATGAAATTTAGTAAAATATTTGTTGTTGATGAAATACTTTTTAATTTACAGGCATTTTTAGAAAGATTAAGTTGCGAATTAATGGAAAAATGCATATTTACAAATATTTTTACCCCTAATTCATTAGAATTTCAGTTTGTTTCTTAGATTTTCCATAATTTCATATATAAATGCCCTCTATAGCTTACGTGCAAAGAAAATTAGATTTTTTGCCATTCAATTTGATATAGAGTGTGAACCGTGTTGGGTAAATTTCAATAAAATTTTCAACCACGTTCCTCAAAAAATATTATATTTATAAGAAACTTTTTTGTGTGTGTTTATAATTGATAACGCATCTGAAAAAACCAAAAAAATATTAAAATATACAATTTTCCAAAAATTTTGTTTCGAGAATAGGCGGTGACCTTAAGCTTGGAGGCCACGGTTCCAAAGGCGAGACCGCATCATTAGGCTCCAATGTCTCGAGACGTTGTTTGGAAACAGAAGAACATGGTTGCACATTAACCTGTGGCAGTGGATAGTATTTGCTTTCGAAATGGTTAGCAGTAGCCTTGCATTTGATGTACAGTAAAACCCCGGGAACATCCGAACATCTTTTTCTAATTTTCTGAAAATTCTTTACTGAAATATGAAGGAAAAATAACAATTACGAATCAGAAATAAAGCAAATGTTTATTCCTAACTTAAAAGAAGTATTTTAAAGTGTCTCTAAGAATGAATACACCACCTGCATAAATTAGTCGAAACAAACTCAGATTTTTTGTTTTTACCCTCAACTTGTGTGCCTTTGTACCTTTTGAATCGCCGCGAGCTCTTTCCGTACGCCTTCACATAGTCAATACTCTACTGCATTTGTTATATCAAAAGTATTTTACCAAATTTTTCGGAATCTGAACAAACGTCAGCCCCCATTATTTCGGATTCCTGGGGTTCTACTGTATTGGAATTTATCAGAGATAGTGTATCCATTGAATCGACCATCATTATAATTGGGATAATGGTTTATTCCGGGCAAATATCATTACTTATGTACTGTATTTCTGTAATTAACAGTACACCAACACTGCAACTCAGAGGCCGTGTTACAGACCTACAGTGCACGTTGGCCAGTAGAGGGTCTTAAACCCATATCGGTAGGTTAGGTCTACACTGCAGCCTATTTTCTGAGTCGGCAATGTATCGTTTATACGGCTTAACAACTTTACGAACTGGCAATGTACGCTGAATTTAAAGTATGTCACATAAAGACATTCCTTTTCGGCTCTTACCTCCTTCTTCATAGCATACACACAGCCCAGTTCTGATGCCGGCTCTTACTGTAGAAAACTTTTGATAATGTAATGTTTTGATGGATCTTTTATCTCCATGAATTAATGGAGGTATATCATGTACTTTAAATATTTTCATGCATTACAGCTTAAAATATATATATATATATATATATATATATATATATATATTTGAGATTTTTAATATATGTATCTTACTAATTCCTTAATATCAAATAATAATTATATTATTTGATCAATTATGCTGTTTTATAGTTGGAAATCTAGTTTTGGCAATCTGAGATGTCAAGCTAAGTGGCGGTATATATTAAAAATGTTGAATTCTGGTAAGGATAAGAGACACTGACTATTAATGTTTAATGAATAGTATGGATATTTTATTGAATGATATATTTATTGTTTTTAGTGCAATATAAAAGTGCAATATATTGCTGTATTACATATTTTTATCTTGAATTTTAGTCCTTTCTATATAGTTATGTTTTATTGTTAGGGTTAGTTTATGATTTTTCTTTCTAAATTCCTTCATTTTAGGGTAAATTACCCTGTTTTTCTTTCAACAACTTTAGTAACAGGGATGGTTTGTACAGCAAAATTCATTTCACCTGGCTAAAGCTTGTCGAAAGCCAAGCTGTTATATTAATTATTGAAAACTCCCTTTACCTGGATTGCCCTTTTCAATACTATTAATAACAGCAGAGTTTATTTACATGTTGACATATAAATGTTTAAACTGAAATTTATATTCATGGTATCTATATTATTTTCAATTGTTTAGATTTGTTTTAAAATTGGTTGTATTGTTCAAATAATGAATTTTTAGTATAGGATTTGCTTCTTGATATGTCGAGTTTACTTTGTTTCTGTATGATCATATATATATATATATATTGTTCGATGTCTTTTTTTCCAAGTCGTCCACTGAGGCGATCTAAAACAGTCTAAAATATCGATATCCAATGCTTTAAATAGTGGCCAGGTCTATTTGCAGCAGAGTGGAAATTTTTTTGTTTAAAATGTTAGTGTGTCAAAAATATTTTCCTGAATATGACTAATAAGATGGGATGAATGTAAAAAAGTTTAGACTTCATAATTTTTTCAGAAGACATTTATGAACACAAAAAGAATAAAATATAATTTGTACGCCTTAAAGAGCATTGTCCTAAGAGGAAGTTTACGCCATCTCTAACAATTTATATATTAGGCCACATTTTGAATGGATACCCTGTATATACTATAAACGTTAAGGTATCCGACTGTGTACGGAGACATTTTTTTGAAAAATAACTTATATATATTTTTTAATGTTATTTTTCAACTGCATATGTTTTAAAACTATGAAAATATTGTAAAATTAGGCTTTCAAAATAATATTTTTTTTAAAAAAACTGAGAAATTTGAAGAAAAATGACTAAAATATTTGCCTTACGCTAACAGCCATAGACAAAATCATATTCTAAATATACATAAATCCTTTTATGAGTACATTTTTATGACAGTTATCTGTGTTATGCTCTAAAATATTTTTTGTATTGCAAAACAGTTTTAGGATATAGCTGAACATAATTACTAAACTGGTAATTTTTCATAAAAAATGCTTTTCGTTTATATTTAAGCACTTAAAAATACTACTTGATTTTAAAATTGACCTTAGTTTTTAGAGGAAAACATCAAGCATATTACAGAAAACAATCTCAGAAAATTTCATATTAATACTTGAATAACTTTTTGAGAAATTATTGTTACGGTCGATGGTTTTCCTCAAAAATATCATTTCTCAGAAAACACATTTAAAGTTTTCATCCAACATAAAATAATGCTTACAGTTCGATAATAAAACATTCGTAATTCACGTAGAGTAAAAATTGAGACAGTTTTAGAAAGCTGATTACGCAGGCTACACAATTAAGTCATAAATTTTGTTTTGATAATTTCATCAAAAACGACGATTTTAAACCAGTCGGATACCTTAAAACAAATCATAAAATAATTCAATAAATGCGCATTATCTCTGTTTCTTCTAACTACCGAAAACTGCCATCTTTAAAGAGTGAGAGAATATGAACACATCAAGAAATAAAAACTTCCACGAGAATAAACCACCTTGTTGAACTTTTCGGTTTACTGTAACCATCTATCACAGCGGTCACAAAAGTCATCATACTACGTTTCTAGCTTGAATGTAAATATCCATTTCTTGAATTACAGATATATATTTCGCAGCAGAAATAGAACACATTTGCCCTCACTTTTATTCCATAAACGATCTTTCCCTAGAAATGCCACGCTTGGCTTATTCCACAAAGCCTCAATAAGAGCGAGATAAAATTGGACGAGATGGATATATTTCGAGAGGTTTTTTCCGCTTAATTCCTTTTTACCTTTCGTCGATCCGACGTATTTTTTCATCAACGCTTCCAAAAGCCAAGACGAACATCCAGACATGCGGTCGAAATGCAGACGCTCAGTAGTGTCGACTTTGCCCGACTTTGATGGATTGGCCACTGCCCGATTCTGAGACCAATACATGAACTTTTTGCGGTAGCTATTTGAAGGGGAAAAATTATAAGAAACGAAAAGCAATGTTCATGGTTTTTTCATCCATGCGAAGAGATCTCCAACTAACTGAAAGTAATCTATATTTTAGTCTTGTTTCTTTTTTCAAAATTTCATTGATTCTCTTTTCGTTTTTTATTATTTTTTTGAAGCAGTGCTTGTAAAAAGTGTGTGCTTCTAGAAATTTCTTCTTTCTTGTATTTCTGGAATAGGGATAGAAATATTTATTATCATTTAAGTCGTTGGTTTCAGAGAAATTAAAAGTATATTTCCCATTCAAAGTCATCCAACTTGAATTGGCGAAAAAGTTATTTCATGTATAAATAAAAAACTGTCTTAAAATATAGATGTCATATTTATACTTTTGTTGTAAGAAAAAGAAGATTATGATATTCCTAATAAATAATCAAAACTTTGCAATTTACTGTTAGAGGTAGATTTTTATTCATTTATTGCAAGCCTTTCCGAATGTTACTGTGTATGTACATTGATTATATTTTAATAGCTGCATGGCCCGGCGTTGCACGGGCAATCTTGAATAATGGGATATTCCCTGGCGGAGAGAAGTGAGATCACGTGAGGCCTTGGGCTCCATATTTTTCATATGCCCGGCTCCGTTTTTATTCAACATATATTGTCACTTACTTTCCCCAACAAATGCAAATAATCTTTCAAATACTCTAGGCATAACTCATATGTCCGCCTAAGGTTTATTTTTTTTACACATATTGTCGTTAACGTAAACGTTACGTTCCCCCCCCCAAAACGTAAAAAATCCTTTGAATCCTATATTGTTTAATTAAAATTTTTAAATCCAACCTTTTAATTACCTTATAGTTAATAACCCAGCGTTTCTCGGAACCCAGATTTTTTCATACGCCCGCCTCTGTTTTTTTCCCTACAAATATTGTCACTAAGCTTCCACAACGAACGTAAATCTGTTTTGAATCCTCTGTTGGTGGATTAAAACTTTCAGTTCTAGCCTTTTTACTACCTTAAAGCAGTTTGGTTTGAATAAAAACGCGACAATTCTTATGCTTATAATTTAAAACAGATTAGCATGATATTTGTTTTGTAAAAGAAAAAATAAAACGAAATAAAAAACAGAAACGATAAACGATTTAATAGTACACCAAACTGATAAATTAAACACCAGAAGCATATATTTTCGTCTTGCCCGTATTTGAATAACAATAAAATAAACGGATAAAAATAAATAAATAATTCCCCCCAACAAACGTAAATGTTGCGAAACACCTTACGACAAAAAAAGAAAGAAAAATGCAGTGAAACAATTTTTTGTCCATTGTTAATGAATTCAAACACCGAAGCTCGCTTAAAAAGAAATACCAAATTTCGTTAAATAAATAAAAAAAATGCAACACCGGTTGAGAAAACTAATAATAGGGGAAAAAAAGCATCCGCCGTGAATGAATTCACCATGCTGCCAATAGATGGCAGCAAGTCAATTCATTCATTCTGACGTTTTTAATTAATATCTTTTTAGATAATTACAATTTCGGCATTTAAATAGTCGAAATGGATTCCTTGGATTATTTTCCATCTTTTTGTACTTACTGTTAGTTTCAGGATTCAGTGGTTCGTGAGAAGATAGAAGGACATACATATATACGTCTGTTGACGTTCGATTTTAATAGGATAGATAACATATAAAATTAATGAACATATATACTGTTTTTCACATATTTTCCATCATCAGAAAAGTTTGTTAATTTAGGTTTTTCTTCTACTATGTTATTCTTTTTCAAGGATGATAGTTTGTAAAGATAATATTTTGTTAAACAGAAATATAAATTTTTTCTAGATCTAAAATAATTCAGCTTGATATTTCTTCCCGGAAATTTATGTGACATTTGATATTCAAATTATCTAAAATCAAAGAACTTATTTCACCACATCAATTCAATATGCAGGGTGATATTAGAAAAAAATCTTTATTATTCCAACAATGAATAATTTTCAAAAAATACAGTTTCCAATGTTTTTCAATTCAATTCATTTAAAAGATTTTCAGACGTTTTCAAAAATTGAAAGGTATAATAAGGCTGATAATTCATGAAGAAATTTTAGATGAAAGGCTATATTTGTTCCAAAAAATTTTGTTTCTGAATAACATGAATATATTTTTACATCTTAATTCTCTTATTCTGCAATTTTAAAAGAATTTATTTTCTAATAATATTATCAATCTATCTCGCAGTTTGTTTTAATATTTTAATATCAATACACGGTACAATTGCCAAGAGGTATATTTCCTTGTGTACAGTCTTCAAGGCACTAGTGAATACAGTTATTTTTTTAACTGATTTATTACTAAATCTTATCTAACTGTAATTAAATATAGTTACGTGTTTATTTTCTTCAACACGCTGCATTTCTTCCTAAATAAATACGTTATTTCATTTTTAATTAGATTAAAGATTGTAATTCATTCCTGCACAAATTCTTAAAGATGCAGGTAAAAGTTCTAAGAATTTATAATATTCAGATTGAGTATGACTTAAGGGTATCATGTGCCATTATTTTTTTCCCTTTGGAAATTTTGTAGTTTTGTAAAAATGTCAGTATTTCTAAAACATACAGAAATTAAAAATTTCAAATTAACTTCATTCAGGAAAAAGGATAATTAAATTTTTATATACTGAAATTCAGAAGACTCACTTAGAATGAAATTGAAAAATGTATAAATCATAAAAAGAGTGTTCTCTTTAAAGGACAAAAAACACAAAAATATGTCAAGCACTTACTAAAGCTATCAATATTTTCTTTTTGGAAGAACATTTTATAAAATTTAAAATATTTTTTTTATTTCTGAATCCAGTCACGCAAAGCTTTTTCTTGAGCGTGTATTCGTATTTTATGAAGACAGAAATTTAAATATTATTCATTTATCGTTAAAATGGAAGTGAATATAATGCATTTGATTGTCACAAGGATGCAATCTATTTTATTATGAAACTTGCAAAAAACAATTTAAAAATTCTAAAATAAATTAATAATAATCATACGGCATATTTATAATTAAAGAGCAATATGTTTTGTAATAATTATAATAACACGATCGAATATCGCAGAAGTAAACAAAATATCTCTTTATTAGACTTTTTTTACAAGGCTAAGTTCTACAAATTCCAAGCATAAATTGTCAACCTTTCCTAAATTCGTTGAATAAATGAAAATAAAAGCAATATATGCATTCATTACTCTTTTCATAAATACCTTAATTTACTCTACAAAATTTAAATTTTCAAAGGAAAACAAATTAATTAAAGAGAAAGCTAAAGTGTGTTTACAAAAAAAACATCATTTCTAATACTCTGTAAACATTGCAGCAAATATTCTTGAAAAGAAAAACTAATGAAATTTAATGCTTATATTTACTTCTTCTTTCATATTGTTTGCTTAGGTCCTATATGCAAGTTAATTAAACTGAAATAAACCTTTCGATGGATTCCGTACTAATTTCTATTTATTCGAAGAAATGGGAATTTCTGTTATTATTTGGCATTGACAGAAGAGAAAATAAATATTTTGAGATTAACTTACTAGCTGATGGACTTTCATCTGATAAAATGAAAATGTGACATTAGCTTTCGAGCAATTTGATTTTAAATGACAATGGTTTATGTCGGATTGATCATGATCAATTAAAATTTTTTAAGTTTGAAAAGAAGGCAATAAAAAGTCCGAAATCTTTGTACATATTTCTTTATAAAGAATGCTCCCTAATAGCACAAGACGCTTGTAATGTCATAGAAATAAAAACTGTGCTTTTAAAAATTCTCAAGACATTTATTTACAGACACAAGACATTAACATTAAACATAAAAACAAATTTAGAAGAATAAACTAATTCATGAGTTATAAAAACTAAATTAAACATAAAATCAAACTCAATATCATTCAAATTCAGCTCTGTTACATACAATCAGCATCTTGCTGACATCCCAAAATTTAAATACAGCATCCCATCCCAACTTTGGCAAATCACAACCATTGTCACCTCTCCGATAGAGACACACTAGACATGTCTTGAATTAGAGGGGTTATGGGATTTGAAGCAACAAAGGCTGTAATCCCCAAGACACACTTCACGACAACATTCTCGGAGAAAAACGCCCAGGTCCCTTCACTTTGCTTCCTTTGGAGAAGGAAGATTAGTCCCAGCGAAACAGCACAGAACCACGTCTCGGCTCCAGTGGGACGGCCTGCCCGGCACATAGCGGCCAGGACAGTACACGATGTACAATATTGCTACGATATCTTCACGATATTGTACGGCATTCCGAATACCGGACAACGTCGTAGAGATATCGCACAATATCTTGTGCTATTAGGGCTGTTTAAATACATGAAATCGAAGAAATCACTATAAAAAATGTGCGCATATGTTGAGTTAAAAATATTAAAATGTATTTTCGATAAATGAAAAAACTACATTAAATAGTACAATTCATTTATTGTGGATTTAATATTCTTTAGTTCAGCTCTGTTTAGTGAACGTGTAACAGTTTTTCAGAAAAAACTGTATAAACATTTTTGTCGTTAGCTTCGACTGCATTGAAATGATACTTAATTTTTTAAAATTAAAAACAAGTTAAATGTGTCAAATAATTATTTGTTTTTTTTTTAAATAACTATATTGAATTTTTGCTTTTTGTAATACTTTTTTCTGGTCATCCTCTTACTCTCTGACTATTAAGAGTTCTCAAAATCTGAGTACAGTTGTATACGGAGGTTTGCTTACTAATTGATCTGTGGAATGGATTCGTCCCTTCCCGTTCCCCTTTTCTCCTCACTACAGAGCGTGAGAGATATGAATGGCAGGCCTTTCATCTCTTATCTCTCCCCTAAAGGTTCTTTAGTGACCACTCGCCCAATTGCCTTCTCCCCCCTTTCGGAACAGCAACCGGCCGAAATCCGTCCCACTAGTATAGAAGTTGCATGGCCGGTTACGGCCGGCTTAGGAGTCGGATTGTTAAAGTAAACTACCAGTCAACCGAAATGCTGATTTTTTAAAAGTCATATGTTTCCCATTCGTCTCTTTTTAAATAAACTGAATATATACAAAGAACTGAAGCACAAAATATTTGAAAGCCTTTGTTATCAGCTAACATTGTACTACCGTTTGTAACACCGTACTAACCGGCGTTGAGCATCATTGTTTTAAATCACACGCTATTCGTTTCACTATAATATTATATGTCTCACAATGTGTCAAAACGTTTGCACATGATGAGGCCATACACAGTTCTTCAAATGATTTTGATGTGACATTATTATTTGGAGGTTATAGGCACACTCTTTGAGGAATGGCATTGGATCATACTCAAGTGTGAAACGATTTTATAATTTACATAAACCGGTGATCACCTAGAAAATATGGTCGAGTTTTCTGTTTTATTTATTTTGGGTTCATAGAACTTCCGTACGCAGGTTCCACTTCCGATTTCCAGAAACCTTCCATTTTAAGTACCTCGAGATCCATTTGGATACTGCATCAAAATGTAATTACCAGTGAATATTTAAATCGTTTGGTTAGAAATATAACCGCCAAAAAAGCCTTAGAAGTTGCAAAAATTAGAGATAACGATCATTATGGCAATATTTCCATAAAATGGGGCTGTCGTTTAAAGAAAACATTGAGAGATACAGTTATAGGGACATCAAATTAATTATTTTTCCAGTATCCTCAAGCCAAGACAACAAAACCTCTAATTTAAACATTAGTCAACTTCTTCAAACAGAGTGTTGAAATTTTGGCGATTCCCATTGACAATGCATTTCACCTGAAGTCGGTCATTGCAACGGAAGTTCTACATTACCCAGAAATTAACAAAATAGAAAACTCGCTCATACTCTTATGCTTTCCAGTCTGCTTCGAAAGTAAATGACATAAGCAATACTCTTTCCACAAGCATGTCTTCCTTATAGGAGCATACAAGAATTGGAGAATTAAATCTCAAACATCGCATCTTACAGAGTTTACCGATGCAAGATTCTAATGTACTCTTTTACATGGAGCATTGCTCCGCCTAACATCGGGTATCAGGGTGAATAATTTAATACATAATTGTTCAAATTTTTCTAAAATTCAATTATTCTTACTATCACCCTTTAGTGAAGAAATACTAGATGCATTACAATATATATTAATGGAGATGCGCTTTAGTAAAATTAACGTTAATGAAATTTGCAAACGTATGAAAGGATATACAGGGTGTCCACTAAAGTCCTTCGACCCCACAAAAACTTGAGAAAGGCGACAACTATTGCCACAA
>BGPR01001904.1:84726-136434 GCA_013235015.1 Araneus ventricosus | reverse complement strand
TTAGAGAGTCTTCGCTTTAGTACGAAAATACACCTTGTGCACAATAATACGAAGAACAGAACGCTTAAGATAAACATTTGTTTGTTCGCATTTTTAGAAATTGTGATGACAAAAGACACGGGCAAAATTAGCAAATGCTACTTTTCGGACAAAAAAATGGCTCCAAACTTTTTCTTGTGGAAATAACTCAATCAGACCTTTCCGCCAACATTGCATTACTTTCGATGACGTATGACTGTTGATTGAGCTAGCGCACCAACTACTTGCTAAAACGTGTGCAAAGTGAAATACAAACAAAGGCTTAAATCTGTATTGCAGATGGCGGAGAGCACTTTGAACACCGAAATTAAAGGTACCTTATTATGACTAATTGTTTTTCCCCTTTTTAACCCCTTTTGAGACGTCAAAGTTTTGGAAATCGAGTGCAAACAAATGTGCATTTTAAGCGTTATGTCCTTTCGAATTATTGTACACAAGGTGTCTTTTTGTACTAAATCGATAACGCTCCACAACTTTATCATTGACTTTCGTCCCGTATCTTGTACCTTTCTGGAGATAGGAACGCTTACTCCGTTGTTTGACGCCAGGTGTCGCTGTAACTGATCTCACCGTGTAGAGCATGGTCACTTTACTATACCTAGACACCAAGTTTGTGGCAATAATTGTCGCCGTTCTCAAGTTATTGAGGGTAGAAGGACTTTAGTGGACAACCTGTATAATCTTTCATACACTTGCAAATTTTATTAAAGTTAATTTTACTAAAGCGTATCCCCATTTTGTGATATTTATTGAACCCCCTTTTTTATACCCCCTTCAGTGAATAAATACTAGATGTATTGTAATGCATCTAGTATTTATTCACTAAAGGGGATAGCAAGAATAATTGAATTTTAGAAAAATTAGAACAATTATGTATTACATTATTCACCTTGATACCAGATGTTAGGCGGAGCAATGCTACATGTAAAAGAGTACATTAGAATCTTGCATCGGTGAACTCTGTAAGATGCGATATTTGAGCTTTAATTCTTCTCCAATTCTTGTATGCTCCTATAAGGAAGACATGCCTGTGGAACGAGTATTGCTTATGTCATATCCTTTTCAAGCAGATTGGACAGCATAAGAGTATGAGCGAGTTTTCTATTTTGTTAATTTCTGGGTAATGGAGAACTTCCGATGCCATGACCGACTTCAGGTGGACACCATGTATACCTATAAGGTAGATAAGATAGAAAATAGATTGTATGGAAATATTTATTGAAGAATAAATGTGACATGCTCAAGAATTACATACAAGATTAGCATTTGAGGAAATGGAGTTTGATGTATCTAATTATATGAAAGGGAACCGCGATTCAGCCAAGAAGCCGTTGATATTTTATATTATTAAAAACTTCATCGCGTTCTTAAATCTGAATATTTTTTTTTTGAATAATTTTACCAAAATTAAACAAATCACCACAAATTGTTTAAATGGCAATGAAAAATACGAAACTGGTTACTAATTAATTACTAAAATAATTTCAACCTATATAGCGTATTTATAATCTAAAAAATATAATTATCTCACTTACACAGTTTCTTAAAAAGAGAAAAAACTAATTTTAAAATATATGTTGTAATTTAATATATATATAAATGAAGTATATATAGCGCGCATTTTGAATAAAATATTTAGTATTTTAATACTACCAAAGCTATTGCAATGTTCCTCAGAAACTATCTATTAATTTTTTTATTCTTAATTCAAATCTTGTTCCAAAGTAAGTTTTTTTTAACAAATATATAACGATGAAACTTATTTGTTACAAATTATTATGAAGAATGTAATATA
This sequence comes from Araneus ventricosus, assembly GCA_013235015.1. Classification (NCBI taxonomy): domain Eukaryota; kingdom Metazoa; phylum Arthropoda; class Arachnida; order Araneae; family Araneidae; genus Araneus; species Araneus ventricosus. The sequence goes on along the minus strand of BGPR01001904.1, from coordinate 134,600 downwards.
TGTCTACTCTTTCATTATCTTCTTCATTCTCTTTTTATTTAGATAAAAAGGAAGGAAAATAATTTCTCCACGAATGTAATTAATATATCAATTAAATGTTTTTTTTTCGAATAAATGAAGCTTTTTTATATATTTAGCTCTATGTTAACACCCAACTTATTGCTAAATCATCCGTAATATTAGTTTCAAAAGAATTTCAGAGGAAAATATTGTTGCTGAAAAATCTATTAAGGAGAAATTTTTTCACAATTATCAAAAGCTGTTTAAGTTTTAATAGTTTTCGAACTTACAGCAATTCATCTAACGAATTTCAATCTCTAAGAAACTATAATTTATATTAAATACTTAAGTATGAATGAGCTTTATTATTTTTATCTTCAAATTAAATTTCATATAAGATTTCAGAAATATTTAAAAGTAATCTAATGAAAAAATTTGAATATCTTGTAGTTGCTTTGAGAAATGAAGCTATAAAGCACTCGAGATGAAAACAATATATTACTTATTACCCGATGTTAAAAATTTCTATACCTATTAGCTAATGTAATTATATGAAATGAATCATTATTGTGTGAACGTCATTATTATTTACATGTAAGTCATTACCTTACAATGTTTCTTAATTGTTTATTAAATAATTCTTCCCACAGAAATATATGATCCTTTGAATATTTATGAACCCATGTGTTTTGTTAGCTTTCTTATTCTTTTCAAAGACATTAATCATTACATTTGTTAAAATGAAGGAGAATTAAATACAGAGGCTGATGATAATTCCTTTCAAGATTAATTTATCAATAGAAAAGTATTAACTTTTCGATGCATGCTGAAGGATTTGTATTTGCACAACAATCTTTCAGAATAGATGCTTAACTTTATTCTTTATGGAATATAAAAGATTAAATTTATTTTACTAATAATATGTAAACAATATATTTCTTAATATGCTAATATGTAAGCAGTCAAAAGTAGAGCATTTTAGATACAGTGCTCTACAGATGCTTAGGAACAGCCTATTTATCGAAGACTGCATTTATCAACCCCTTGTAATTATAGAAATAATAATAGAATAAGTATAAGAATAGAATAGAGATAGAATTGTAAAGGAATGCGCTATAACTGTACAAAATACAATATACTCAAATTGCTTACTTATGCTAAACTGCAGGCACCAAAATTGTAATTTCAAAGAATATTGTTTTATGAAAATCTTTCTTTATATATTGACTCTTGAAACAAATAATGAATGCAGAATATCTCTAAAACATCATACATAATTTGAGCGTGTTTGGTACCAGTCGATTAGCTGGCCATCTTGAGTCGAGTACTTTTGTCACGAGTTGCATCACCAATAAGCGTATCAAGTGTGTTATTTCGTGACGAAAAGAGAGAACTAACCCAGATAGCAAAGAAAGCTTGTCTAAAAGGTTTTGGAAACCTTGTCGTCGGCAAGGGTAAAGGGATGTCACAAAGGTTTCCATGACATTGTTTGAACCTTTTGGCAAGGTACCGGAAAGGTTAGCTAGTCAACAAGAAACAAAGTTTTCTGTAAGGTTTTCAGTAAGATTTCCGCATGCTTTTATTAAAAGCTTGTTTCAGGCTTTCCTCAAGCTTCTTTCAGTTCTTTCAAAAGGTTAAGAGCCCTCCTTCGACGTACAAAATAGAACCCCCTTCCCCCTCCGAAGCCGCACTCCTACAGAAGGGTCCAACCCCCTTTTTCTGACGTCATCTTAGAGTTATCTGGAATGTCAATTAATTAGATCAATTAGGAATATCAATTTATCAAAGCTTAATTATTAATTTTAATTAATTTGATTATAATTTTAATTGAATTTACTTGTACGATTTCTTTGTAGATGTGGCAAAACTCCAAATTCCTCCGAGCCGTGGATCGAATCCGCGTTCATATAATTATAACGCAAGCACACTAACCCCTATACCGGACGGGGCTACACACAATATTACAGGTGGTTCATAAAAAGCTTCCCTACGTCAATTTTGAGGGAAATGGTTTCCGGAACGATTTGCGCGGAAATGCTTTTTCGCGGACTTGTCGTTCAAACCTTGTCGGCGAGGTAGTTCATAAAAAGATTTCCTACGTAAACCTTGTGACAATGGTTTCCGAAACGGTTTCCGCGGAAATGCTTTCGTGGACAGCCTATGGAAAGTGAAATGGCAACCTTTCCGCAACCTTCCTTGCTATCTGGTATATGAGGAACAGCTCTTCAAAAAAAATGCTGGAGGATATGGAAAGAACGCTTCTTTTGAGAAGGTTCAATATGCATCGCTAATAGCGAAAAGGAGCAAATATCTTATTTCTGGCCGCATAGCCACAGACTTTGCAAATATTCCTGGCGATCACGTATCTGCCATAACCGTTTCTGGACGATTATGGACATGGACGCATCTTCCATGCATCCGCTCTAAGAACTCTGTTGTCAAGAAAAATTACAGACATCAGTTATCCTTGTTTAGTAACAGTGGTCGAGAGTAATGTTCACTGACAAATTTTTCTTCACCCTTTGAGTGATATTGGACAAAGAGTTAAGAACAATGGAAACTTTGGATTATTATCAGACTGTCACTGAAGATTAGCATTGTACTCGAGAAGAAAGGCTGTGCATGGATAATATTCATGATCTCAGTACACCCCTTTACAACATCGACCTAAGCATATTGACATCACGACGTACTGCTGCGATTTTATTACTGTTAAGCAAGCTTCATTTTTTTAACTAATACGTAATACAAACCATTTTGGAATTTTCTTAATTTATTCAATTGTAATTATCAAAAAGAGTAATTGTCGCTTGAATATGGATATAAAAAGTTAAAATAATCAAAATAATTTTAGTTCTTTCTTTTGTATTATCTAAAAATAGACTAGTAGTTGCTTGTATTTTGACTAGTAGTAGACATGTATTTTGTAGTTGCTTAAGGTTTCCTAGGACCATCCGCGCATGCAGTAAGAATTCAAGCTTCTGATATAAGAAATGCATATTTGATTGGAAAAGATATAAGTTAAATTTTTCTAATATTTAAAAATGGTTAAATGTTAATTATACAAATTAAATATTTGGAAAACACAATTGATGTTTTCTTAGTTTATGATTTATTAAATGGATAAAATGAGAATGTCAAATTCTTTTACCTGAAATAACTAAAACTAGTTCATAAATTGTATTAATGCAGCTATTTCTTTCCTGAGATGCTCACTTTCTATATGAATTTCCATCCAATAAGAATAAAATATCTAATAGATCCTGTACAATTTCATTACTCTTTAAAATTCATTCAGTTGTATTAATTTGAATGTTTTCATGTTTCAAAGATGTTGAAATCCTGAATTTTTCTTCTTCCGAATATTTTTCTTTTAACAGGATGAAAATTGCTTCAATAAACTTTAGAAAAAGAGTAATAACTATAATCTGATTTGAAAAGAAACTCAGAAATAGAATATATTTAAGCAGGTCCATACAATCAAGAGGAAAATCCATTTCGAAGAAATATTTTTTCTTCGCAATAGATAACTGCGTAATTCGTAAGAAAATTACTTTCTTAAGACGATTTAAGTTTGCATTGAGACTGCAAGACGGCGTTAGAACCGACTTTTTTTACTAAGGCCCTCGATATATTTTACGAAAATTTACAGGCATTGAAATTATTAATAACTGATGTGAGCTTGTACAGTTTCCAACAGAACGTAATAACAAATTTGCTAAAAGAATAGGTAAAATTTTGCTTGGAATATCCAAAATTGCTTGATTTCTTTTCTTTCGCGAAATGCCGGAAGAAACAAAGTTTAAATTATATTACAATTTCATTATTTTAAAATATATCCAAATTAATTATAGTTAGTAACAAATTATCTTTCAAATCTGAAGATGTCCAAACTGATTATCAAAAATAATGATATCAAGTATAATTGAGAAACTTCTGCATTTAAATAAAAATCATTTCTAAATACATATAGTTAGTATTCGGTTACTTTCGTTTCTTATATGGAAGAAAATTCAATGTATGTTATAATAAGTGAAGGAAAATATCTCTTGGAAGTTTCATTGGCATCTAAATTTTTCTATTACACAATGAATACAAATGCATGCTGAAAATGTCGAATAAAAGTAAGAAAGAAAAATCTCGGGTGGTTTCACAAGTCAGTATAAACAAAACGGGTTTCCCGAACAGAAAATATCCCTTCAAACAGAGCCTCGCAAAATATCAAAATGTATGGAAAAGTGAAAGCTGCCTGGAAAAATATAAATTCAAACATAAAGTATGCTAATACTGAGCTTCAAAATCTCTCTTCATTTTTTCTCCCACCAAAACCCCCTGACACTGAGTTGGGCGTCACCTAGCGGACCCGCATAATAGAACGTCAGATCCAGACTGACATGATTTCACAAGAGGATATCTTCTCCGTAATACAGTGTTTAAATAAATAAGATATAGAACCCCAGAAAAAGGAAGTCTAAGGTAAACTGGATTTGGAAGGGACGTTTTTATTTTCTTCCTCTTCTTCAGGTGCTTTCGGTATGAACATGGGGATTACGAAAACAGGGTTGTATTTCATTGTAAATATTTAACATCCTTGGCTCGTCTTTCCGTTATTTTAACTCTTCTCTCCTTTGGTCTGAAGTGGGCAGTTGCAGGAGACCTCATTACCAGGTGATACAGAAGTACTTCTCTTCTTGCTTGTTACGTAATGCTATGTAATTCTCGTAGAAACTTTTCTATTTCAGATGTATCACTTATACAGGATGTTTTGTTATTGAACCAACAAACTCAGAGGGGTTTGAGTAGATATCAAGAGGAATAAAAACTACACGGTGTCGCAATCCACACTGAGAGGGCGAAAATCGCGAAAAACGCATGAAGGGTTCGACGTCACGCTGGAGCGACAAAATTTACAATAACTACAGAAAGAGTTATTTCATTAATTATTACATTAGTTGCTTTAGGTGGGGGCCTCTGACGTCTTTGCACAGCTTACAACGATGTAAAAACGATTCCCGGGAGCACGAAGATACCAGGTATGCTTCTGATGTCTGCCGCAGGACAACACTCCAGGCTATGAAATTCTCCGGTGTATGCACAGACGTCGCATAAACGAGTGATTTAAGGTGACGCCATAGGAAAAGGTCACACGGTGTTGAAAGTATTTGATATTGTAGATGGCGCTCCTGATGTACCGGGTGACGTCGGTGGCGACGTTGCATATATTTGGATGCTTCCCAGCACCACTAGCATCGTCATTCTTGCTTGCTTGCTCCCTCGCACCTGCTCACGCCAGCTCTTTTGCCACGGATCGCACCTCAGCCTTCAGCGGATTCAGTTATTGAGCTTATCTGTAACTAGCGTGTATGTCGAGTGAATATTGGTTTTAGTGTGTTGTAAATAAAAGGCATGTTTATTACTTTGGAGGCTCCATCATCTTCTTTGAGATAGTATCTGTCCTCACCTTCCGCGACACACGGATTAAAATCCGCCGGACATGGAGACCAAGCAACGGGGTCCCGCTCGTCAAATCCACCTCCTTGGTTATGCCATGCGTTTTTCGCGATTTTCTCCCTTTAACGATTTCGAACGCGATTTTCTCCCCTTTCTCCCTATTCCGCCTCAAATCGCCTCATTCGTCTTAGACCGGACTCGGGCGGTTTCGGGCGCCTGAGTGAATTTCACGGGAGAAAATTAGTTCCTTTCTTTGTTGACAATTGATCGCGCAACCAAGGTTGTCGTTGACCTGGAATTTCTGCAGAGAAAGGGAGGATTTCATTCTGATTTCATGAATGACAATTTACTCCAGTTTTTGAGGCACTTGAATTCTCATTCTATCCGGGTGGAAAGAGTTAAGTGCCGTTTGAGACACAATGTTGATTTACATTTTTTGTTCCTCTTCATGTCTACTAACATCCCTCTGAATCTGTCGGTTCAATAACATAACACCCTGTATAATTTGAATGGAAGCACAAATGCAATGGAAGGAAAAAATATAAATATTATATCATAAATTATTAAAAAATATCTTTGATAAATATTATGTATCTGGATGGATTCAATAGATGTAGCTGTAGCATTTCAAATAAATATATATCCGTTTCTATTAACTTCCGTTGACAATAGAACAAACGCTTTCAAACGAACCCCCATCCATTTTACTCTCCATGTCGCATGCTAAGAGAACTGAAGTATTCTCAGCAAAACTCTAAAGTTTTTTTGATATCATTATATAATACTGTTATTTTATTATGTAATATTCTTATTCGTCTTATTTTCATTATGAACTTTGATATAATATTTTCCAATTAAAATGAAACCGAAAATGTCGAAGTTTATCAAAAAATCTGAGCTTTTCGAGGAAAAAGAAATACAAAAAAAATGCAAGATTGATAATATAAATATTTGGTATTAATTTTGTCGAAAAAAATAATGGATTTAATACGGAAGCAAATATTATACATTTAAAAAATATTTATAAAATATAAAATGGAATGAAATTCAAAAGAATATCTATTTTTAAAATCAGGTATCTTTTTTTTGTAAAAGAATAGAGTCTGTTAGAGATATTCACACAATGTAAACATAAAGAATTCATAGAAAAATATTCTTGATTTCAATTTCATAGTATGAAGTTGAGTAGCCTAATTTGTACTGGCGCCTATAGTGTACCGGTATCATAACCTTAATTTTTATTAATATTTGGACTATGAAATAGGCAATGCAACGATGCAATGCAATCATTTTTCGGAGAAAGTACTACGTTGTTACAGTTAGAGACAAATGTTTAGTTTTAGGTGTCATCCATTAATTATTTTCTCAAGAGACAAAAAGCCTTTACACTGTTTTAAATTAAGTTAAAAAATATGTTATTTCATCCTCGGATGGGAAATTTATTTGGCTAAAATTTACCATAATCTTTTTATTAAATTGGTTCAAAAATAATATTAAGATAATTTTTTTGTTGTTGATGTTCGAAGGTTACCTTGAGTGTACCACATAAAATTGCCTAAATTCGATTGTTGTGTATGTTTGCTCAATTTGCATGTGCTACAACCACACCCTTCTGGTGATGTTCCTTGGTCAATGGCAAAGAAGTACGGCAGTACTTAAAAGAGCTGTTCCACTTGCTCGCTCTCAAACTTTTTTGTGTGCATCTTACCAGCGCGTGGGGTTGTACGATGTAGTTAGGATAATTTTTTTTATAAACCTTGTTTTCGTTTTATTAAATGTGTTGTTGTGTTAAATCTGCATCTTCATTCTTGCTGCGTATAGTGTTTTCAGCACATTGTCACCATACAACATCAACCCTTCTGATAAAATGAAGTCCGGTTGTTAGTTATTAGGTTAAGTGTGAATTTGACTCATAACTAGGACCTATCGCCACCACCTTATGTTCATGACCTACCCATAATTTAGTTGTTACTGAAGAAATTGTTGGTGCAATCGGCACAACCATTTGTCCAACATGGGTAGCCGGGTTCCTTGATTGGACAAATGACTAATTTTTAGCTGCTTTTTCTCTTAATTTAAACTTTATTTTATAAAAAAGTTAATTATTCTGTTCTGAAGATTAAATAAACTGCAAAAAATTTCTTATACCTGTTTTTCATTACAATTACTTCTGCATCAATGTTAATTAAAAGAAATGTCCAGGTGTCTGAATTCGGTGACTCCCCTAGTATTTGTAGATATTTTTTCATTGTTTGCAGATAATAAACCAATTTAATTGTAAATTATTTGATAATTAATTGGAGGATATAGCCAACTTTACTATCATTAATAAATCATTTGTATTTTCTCTACATTTTTGTTGGAGTAAATTTAATTTTTCATGGGTTTAAATAATTAACCATCAGAAAACAGCGAAGAATCTCTTCTGAAAAGATTTCAGAGAAAGCAATATTTATACTATAATAAGCATTCAGCTTTATCTTCTGATTGACTAAACGCTATTTATCCGTCTATCTTGCTTGATTTGAGAAAATTCATGCGTGGGACCGATGAAACCTTTACTTAAGAACTCATTCAATGTATCTGTATTTTCTTTATAGTGACATTTATAAATAATGTAAATATGTTAAAATTAAGGTCTTTCTGTTATGTTGCATAAACTTTTGTAAGTATTTACTAATTCTTTTCTGTTCTGAATGTTAATTAATTAGGAATCTTAATTAATCGAGAATTAATTATTAAGTTCAATTAATTGAATGAACTAATTTGTAATTGAACTTACTTGTACGACTTATTATGACAAAACATCAAATTCCTCCAAATCGGAGATCGAACTCGCGTTCATAGAGTTGGCAGGCAAGCGCAGTATCCCCTATACCGGACAGGACTTCGAAAAGTGAGGGTAAAATAATCTATTTGAGATTTAATTTAACCCTCTAGTAGCGCCGTTTAGTGGTTTAAATTTAGCATATCTGAGTAAACAACAGGTTACTATGTCATGTCTAAACAGTTAGACATTGCATGGACAAGCGATACAAAATTATTTCCGAAAAGTTTCTTAATTTCTTTAATATCTTATAATGCTTAATGTGTTTTTTATATTTTTTAATGTATAATATGATATTTCACTCATAAATATTTTTTTTCTTTATTTCTTTGTTTCAAACAAAAAGGTTTTTTTAATGTGTCAGTTTTTCCACGAAACGATGTATAACTTTATGAAAACGATATATGACTTTAAAAAGAATCTTTTTTAAATATTTGTTTTCTGTTCAAAGTAAATTAGCAATTAAATTAATAATTAAATATAAAGCGTAAAGCATGACACTGGAAAGAAGAATTTATTATGTTTATTACAAATTAAAATTTCTTATCATCGTGTTTCATATGGAAAATGGTTGATTCTGAATCGAATGAAATTAAGTTTATTTCGCAATATTTTAAAACTTACATTATTCTTCAAATATCTTTTTTATATATATTACACCCTACTTCTCTCCCCTTCCCTCTTCTCTCTATCCAGTTCTACTGCAAGCTCTTTGAATACGAGTTAGATACCGTATTATATAAACTGTATGAAACCCAAATTAAATAAAAAACATTCATATTTCATGCATTAAAAACAATTTTCATTTTTCTTCAAAATACCTGAAGTAAAATCTGCTTTTAAAACACTACTAACTCATCGAAGCTAAATTTAAGTCTATAAACTTGTTGAAAACAGCCTGTATAAAACCTTAAAAATATATATACATTTCTCGAAGGAAACCTGTAGCTTTTATTTTCCTTTCAAATACCTGTAGAGGTTTTCAAAATACCTGAATGATAATTTAGAAGTCTTAAAAAGCCTGCTCGAAACCTTTAAATAAACTGTACATTTCCTGAAGGAAACCTGCAGTTTTCATTTTCCTTCAAAATCCCTGTAGAAACCTTCAAAATACCTGTAAAATCTCATTTTTTAAAAGGTTTTCCGCTGACTATTTTACTTGGGCAAGAGTTTATGCTGGACTTTATGAATTCTTCCTCTGGGCATTTTAAAAATTATTGTTTCTTTGTCTAAACATATTCCAAATGTTATTAATGCAGTCTACTTGAAAATTCTATGAACTAAATGAAATGAGTTACCAAGAAATAAAATTAATATCATTATAAATTTTAATCCATAACGTTTTTTAATATTATAAATTTATAATTATAGTATACCTATTAATATAAATTGATGACAGTTTTGTGACACAGATATTTTATTATTTATTCTCGACAAAGCAATGAATGTTATCAGGCTTGAATTAACATTTGAATTAACATGAATTGAATGTTATCAGGCTTTAGAAAATGTGTACAAACAGAAAATGTTTCATTGTGCTTTTCAAATATCAATGTTCACCCTGGATTCGCCACTGTTTAGAATGACTCACTGCAAGCATTAGTTAAAATATTCCGGTTACGTTTCAGAGGTTGAATATAAATATATATCACCTAAATTTGAAATATGTGTTTCTGGACAGAAACGGAACACATTCACAATTCTCTTTTGTTTTTATAAACGTTTTTAACTGCTTAATATCACGCTTTATTCACTTTACAATGCCTCCCTTACAGCGAACTAGAATTCAACTATTTAGATGTTTCTCCGACATATTTTTCTTTTTAATTCCTTTTTACCTTTTGTCGATTTGTCAGGCTTTTCCATCAAAACGATGAAAAATTGAGACTTGTATTCAGACATGCACAGAAATGTGGACGCTCTGAGGCAAGAACGTTATCAGACATTGATAGATTGGCGAGCCGACGATGCGAAGCCCAGTACATGAAGTTTTGGCTGTAGCTCATAGGAGGAAAAAATAGTTAATCATTGAAACAAAATATACAATCCAAAGGATCTAAATGTTCATCTATTGCCATCCACGTCAAAAGTTAGCAAATAAAACTGAACGTAATAGAATATTAAATCTCAGCTATTTTTTTTCACTGTGATATTGGTTCCTCTCACTTTTGAAACTGTTTCGGTTAAAATATTGGACTTGCTTCGATTTATATTTTGTGATCTGAAATAGGTGTGTTTTAATATAATTTTGTTTTAATGTTGTTAGATTTCGATTATTCAATAACATCCTTTTCGGCTTTCCCAGCACTTTGTAAATAATTAATATTTCGCAAAGTTTCTTTCATGTCTTGTGGCAACTTTTAACTTTTCAAAGGATTTTTTAAAAGTTTTATTAAATTTCACAATAAATCATTTTCCTTTTTGCAATGAGTAACTTAATTATTAATCGTTTTAACTTTTTATGCAATTTTTTTAATGGTACAATATTTAATAAGATTTTAATTCATTTCTTACACCGATCTATATGCTCGCCATTTTAACGGCGGAAGCTTTTGGGTGTAATCTGGTCCGCGCGTCCCCTGACTGGCAGCTTTTCTTTGTGTGAAGTGTACATTCGCTTATAAGACACAGAGCAACGAAGTCGTGCGTCTACGGGGTCCGGGTGCAGGTGATTCTTACATTCGGTTCTCGTCCTTGCAGACATTCAGACGGATTGAAAAGAAGATTTACTATATGCTGCAGTTAAAGGTAACGAGAGTTTTGAGATGACGATACTCAACCTTCAAATATACTGAATGATGATAATCCGGGCGTGGATGAATTCTGCAAGCTACAGTTTATTGAAAGTAATGACAACAGAACAACTGCGGAATATTTGAGTGAAGTAGATGCCAAAAGGCATTTCGAATATTTTATTAAAAACACTTCGTTAATTTCGAAGAAACTAAAGTGCATTGTGGCTATGAGCAAATAAGGGAAGATAGTCTACGATTGAATATAATAATACTGGTCTATAATATGTAATAATAATACTTGGTCTATAATAATATTTGGACACTCAGCGAATACTGGTCTAAACTATTTTCAATGTTTTCTTTCTGCTTTGTGAAATGATAAAAAAAATAACTCATCGCACCGATACCTTTCATGAAATCTCTCGAGAGTTAAATTTTTTACAAATTAATGCAATGAAATATGTTTTCTTTCTTTTTCAAACTCTAATGCACAGAGTAAAACTTTGTTGAAGGTATGTGTTAAGTTTTATTAGCGCTACATGTGTCAATTTTTAAAAAGTCTGCAGCAACGGTGTTAGAATTAATTTGATGTATATAGATGTATATTACTAGATCTCTCTGTCGCGATATGTGCATCAGCAAAATCAGTTTTTTTGTGCTATTGTGATATATTGTATTGTCGAATATAATCTAAATAAATCTCTCTGTTAAAGTTGCTGCATTTAAATTTTGTCAATAAAGCATATTATTCAGGAATTTAGATCTGTCTTTTTTCTGTTAGTGCAACTTTGCAATGTAATTGTTTTCGTCAATGTCTACCACTGTTGTCCTTGTTTTCCAGATAGTACAGGAAAGGTACGTAATTAATTCAGGATAATATAATTATACCATATTAGTATTCAAATCTTCTTCTTTTTTCTCTATTAGCGCATTTAACATATAGTGCCGTAACATATTTACTATTTAACTTATTTTACTATTTGTCATATTTTAAAAAAATCCGTTGAAAATTTAAAAGTTGCCGAAAAAATGAAAGACACTTTGGTGGGCAAAATATTAATTATTCAAAAAGTACTGGGAAAGTCGAAAAAGATGTTATTGCAGAATTGAAATCTAACAGTTTTATATTGGATGATTTAAAAATTAAAATGCCTAACATGGCGTGTGCATTCGTGTCAGCCGTCACTAAAAAGTAGAAAATAAAATAGATAAACAAAATTAAGGTTTAGGCTTTTATTTAAAATGCGCTTTAAATGAGAAAAAACATGTACACATTATGATTTCGTCAAAATGAACTCAAAAATAAAAAAAATAATTTTTCTAATTGCAATAAAATGCATGGTTAGAAAAAAAAGCATGATCGCCTTATATAGCACCTTGCATTTTCTGTATATTTCCTTAAACAAATGCAATATTCCTAGAAGGTAAAGGCGCCCACGCTTTTATTCGAACCATGCATTTTATTGTAATCAGAAAAATTATTTTTTTACTTTTGAGTTCATTTTGATGAAATTATAATGTGTAAACGTATTTTCTCATTTAAAGTGCATTTTGAATAAAAGTTTATACTTTAATCTTTTTATTTATTTTTTCTTACTCACTCTTTCTCTTGTACATCATGCTTCACTTAATCCCGGGGAGTCAAACTCAAATGCTAGAACGAGCGAAATAAACGAAGTCTAAGTTTATGTGGGCAGCAAAATAAATAAATAAATAACATGTGTAAGTGCAGGTTAATTTAAAAAATACCGTATAGAAAAGAACAAGAACAACGAAATACGTTTTCTTCCTGACACTTGGCATCTCTTCTCTGTAAAATCTTTCCTACCTCGGAGGATATATAGTCCACAGTGGTTGTTTCCAAAACAGATTCAAAGCGAATTCAGTTATTTTGGATCTTAAAGAGCACGAATTCCCTTGCAAAAGTGAAAAGAATTGCTCGCACCAATTACTACATACAAATATGGAAGTAATTTCATATGCCAATTTAAGAATATTTTCAAACTTGGGTGGCAAATATTTGAAAAATTCTGGCTTCCCGGCTTCGTTCAATTTTCCCTTCAAATCCTAACAGCACTCGATTAGTTAGATACTGATTCTATACCTTCTACATAGTCCAAAGAAACAAAGAATCGTTATTCATAATGATGCATAATTAGGAGTTTTAAAATTTAAGCTATGGAATTTTTAATAACAATTTTGATACATATTGTTATAAAAGTCTTTCTGTGGGTGTATGGTGTAAAAAATACAACACGCAGGATAATGGAGAATGAAGGTTTATTCACAAAACAATAGATATTGCACAGATTACCAATGTAAGCAGACAACAATTCACAGGTAATAACAATTCAGCACTTTGATATTTAACAACACAAACAATCAGCAAATAACTAATAACGACAACAACTGCACTTTAAATAGCATTCAGCTCACAAGCTTCCTAGCTCGCACTGCGGACAAACTCTAAAGTCGTTCCCAATGGATCAACACTACTTCCTGTGATACAGGCGCCGTCCTTATATACTCTCTCCGACAGGTTGTGACGTCACAAAGAGTTTTCTCGTACATTCAAGCGTATTCCCTTTCCTAATAGAAATATCGAGAAAAGGGTTGCATTTTCTGCAGGTCGAACTCAGAACTTAGTTTTTCATAAAATTTCCCCACAGTTAACATGATATCTTAAAATCGAATCAAGATATTCACTTAAAAGTTTCAGCTCTTGTTTGAAATAGTATAAGCAAGGAAATGAAGGAAAATATTTGTTGTTCGTGATCTATTTTTTTTTTAATTTATACGTGTTTTTAGAAAGATTAAGTAGTGAATTAATGGGAAAATGCATATTTACCCCTAATCTACTTGCATATCAATTTCTTTCTCAGATTTTGGATCATCTCAAAGATCAATGTGAAATTTGTGTGGAAAGAAAATTAGAATTGGTGGGTTACAATTTGGTATAGAGGTGAACCGTGCTGGTTAAATCTCATTAAAATTTACTACAAATTCCCATGTTTCTCAAAAAATATTATCTTTATAAAAACTTTTTGGTATGTTTTTGTGTTTATAATTGATAATGCATCTAAGAAAATCACAAATGTATTAAAATATACCATTTTTCAAAAATTTTACAACGAGAATAGGCGGTGACCTTAAACTTGGAACCCCGGTTCCAAAGCGGAGACGCACCACTAGGCCCCAAATTCTCCAGATGGGGTTTCGAAACAGAACATGGTTGCATATTAACCCATGACAGTAGATAGCTCTGCTTTCGAGACGGTTATCGGTAGCCTTGCATTTGATATACAAAAGAACCCTGGTAATCCGAACTTCAGGAATCCGAAATTTCGGATAATCCGAATAATTATTTAATGATTTTTCTTTACTGAAATATGAGGGAAAATAACAATTACGATTCAGAAAAGCTATTGCTTATTCCTGTTGGCATTAGAATTAAATTCTTCCCGACTTCAAGATAAACGGGTTGACGCCATCTCGCATAGTGGGAAAATGTAAACAAGCTGTTGATAGCGATATGACGCTGTTAAGACGTCATCGGACGAGCACCCAATCGGATTTTCTTTCCGTAGTTTCCAGTGTGCTGGATGGCATTGGTAATATACAAATCGCCCAGAAAGGGTGTATATAAGTGCATATTCTTTGTCTGTATTTCACTACTACTACGACTCGGACTGCGTTTGTGTGAATGCACTTTTGCAGTGAAACTGTGAAAGTTTCACAGTTTGTGGATAATGTTTTTTTTTCATCTGTATATATCATCAATAAATGTCTGTCTTCGTAATGTTTGTTGTCTTCTGAAAAGTCTTCCACAACAATGTCTTTAAGATTCCACTGACGCAATTAATGGCTACTCTGCTGAACCTTTAACGTCATTTGACGATGAAAGGTCATTAATTCCTAACTTAAAAGAAGAGTTTGAATTTGTCTCTAAGAATGAATACCGCACCTAAATTAGTAGAAACAAACTCAGATTTCTTCTTTTTACCCTCAACTTGTTTGCTTTTTTACCTTTTGAATCGCCGCGAGCTCTTTCCATACGCCTTCACATAGTCAATACTTTACTGCATTTGTTATATCAAGAGTATTTTACCAAATTTCTCGGAATCCAAACAAACGTCAACTACAATTAATTCGGATTCCTGGGGTTCTACTGTATAGGGAATTTATCAGAGATAGTATTTCCAATGAATCGACCATCATTACAATTGGGATAATGTTGTATTCCAGGCAAATATCATTACTCATACACTGTATTTCTGTAATTAACAGTACACTGCGACTCAGAGGCCGTGTTACAGACCTACAGTGCACGTAGGCCAGCAGAGGATCTTAAACCCATCTCGGTAGGCTAGGTCTACACTGCAGCCTATTTTCTGAGTCGGCAATGTATCGTTTATACGGTTTAACAACTTTACGATCTGGCAATGTACACTGAACGAAAAGTTTGTCACATAAAGACATTCCTTTGCAACTCTTACCTCCTTTTTTCATAGCATACACAGTCCATTTCTGATGCCGGCTCCCACTGTAGAAAACTTTTGATAATGTAATGTTTTGATGGATCTTTTTTCTCCATGAATTAATGAAGGTATATCATGTACTTTAAATATTTTCATGCATCACAGCTTAATATATATATATTAACTGTTTTGAGATTTTTAATATAGGTATCTTACTAATTCTTTAATATAAAAAATTAATTATATTATTTTGTCAATTATGCAGTTTCATAGTTAGAAATCTAGTTTTGGCAATCTGAGATGTAAAGCTAAGTGGCGGTATATATTAAAAATGTTGAATTCTGGTAAGGATAAGTAGAGACACTGAATATTTAATGTTTAATGAATAGTATGGATATTTTATTGAATGATATATTTATTGTTTTTAGTGCAATATAAAAGTGCAATATATTGCTGCATTACATATTTTTATCTTGAATTTTAGTCCTTTCTGTGTAGTTATGTTTTATTGTTAGGGTTAGTCTATGATTTTTCTTTCTAAATTCTTTCATTTTAGGGTAAATTACCCTCTTTGGTTTTTCAACAACTTTAGTAAAAGGGATGGTTTGTACAGCAAAATTAATTTAACCTGGCTAAAGCTTGTTCACATCCAAGCTGTTATATTAATTTTTGAAAACTCCATTTACCTGGATTGCCCTTTTCAATACTATTAATAACGGCAGAGTTTATTTACATGTTGACATATAAATGTTTAAACTTAAATTTAAATTCATGGTATCTATATTATTTTCAATTGTTTAGATTTGTTTTAAAATTGGTTGTATTGTTCAAATAATGAATTTTTAGTATAGGATTGGCTTCTTTATATGTCTAGTTTACTTTCTTTGTTTCTGTATGATCATATATTGTTCAATGGCTTTTTTTCAAGTCGACCACTGAGGCTATCTAAAACAGTCTAAAATATCGATATCCAATGCTTATAGTGGTCAGGTCTATTTGCAGCAGAGTGGATCTTCTTTTGTTTAAAATGTTAGTGTGTCAAAAATATTTTCATAAATATGACTAATAAGATCGTATGACTGTAAAAAAGTTTATAATTCATAATTTTTTTCAGAAGACATTTATGAACACAAAAAGAATAAAATATAATTTGTACACCTTTAAGACCATTGTCCTAATAGGAAGTTTATGCCATCTCTAAAAATTTATATATTAAGTCACATTTTGAATGGTTATGTTAGGTTATATTAACGTCCCGTTTTGAAGCAACACGAGGGCTATTTAGGGACGGACCTCGTAAATTTGAACCGCGGTCAGATGACGAGGACGACACCTGAGCTGGCACCCCCTCTCCAAACTTCATCGCCACACCAACGGGAGGGCGTTTGGCCACTACGTATGATTTAGCGTGCAGCGGGTCGCATACACGGCGGATCTTCAGTGGAATCGGGTTTCGAACCTGCGACCCTCCGGTCCCTAGGTCGAGACCTTACCACTAGGCCACCGCGGCCGCCACATTTTGAATGGATACCATGTATATAATATAAACGTTAATACAAATCATAAAATGATTCAATAAATACGCATTATTTATGTTTCTTCTAACTACCTATAATTACCATCTTTAAAAAGTGAGAGAATAGAACACATCAAGAAATAAAAAATTCCACGAGAATAAACCACCGTGTTGAACTTTTCGGTTTACTGTAACCATCTATCACAGCAGTCACAAAAGACATCGTGTTGCCTTTCTAGCTTGAATGTAAATATACATTTCTTGAATTACAGATATATATTTCGCAGCAGAAATAGAACACATTTGAACTCACTTTTATTCCATAAACGATCTTTCCCTAGAAATGCCACGCTTGGCTTCTTCCACAAAACCTCAATAAGAGCAAGATAAAATTGAACGAGATGGATATATTTCGAGAGGTTTTTTCCGCTTAATTCCTTTTTACCTTTCGTCGATCCGTCGTATTTTTTCATCAACGCTTCCAAAAGCCAAGACGAACATCCAGACATGCGGTCGAAATGCAGACGCTCAGTAGTGTCGACTTTGCCCGACTTTGATGGATTGGCCACTGCCCGATTCTGGGACCAATGCATGAACTTTTTGCGGTAGCTATTTGAAGGGGAAAAATTATCAGAAACGAAAAGCAATGTTCGTGGTTTTTTCATCCATGCGAAGAGTTAGCTCCCACTAACTGAAAGTAATCTATATTTTAGTCTTGTTTCTTTTTTCACAATTACATCGATTCTCTTTTCGTTTTTTATTTTTTTTGAAGCAGTGCTTGTAAAAAGTGTGTTCTAGAAATTTCTTCTTTCTTGTATTTCTGGAATAGGGATAGAAATATTTATTATCATTTAAGTCGTTGGTTTCAGAGAAATTAAAAGTATATTTGCCATTCAAAGTCATCCAACTTGAATTGGCGAAAAAGGTTATTTCATGTGTAAATAAAAAACTGTCTTAAAATATAGATGTCATATTTATACTTTTGTTGTAAGAAAAAGAAGATTTTGATATTCCTAATAAATAATCAAAACTTTGTAATTTACTGTTAGAGGTAGATTTTTATTCATTTATTGCAAGCTTTTCCGAATGTTACTGTGTATGTACATTGATTATATTTTAATAGCTGCATGGCCCGGCGCGCACGGGCAATCTTGAATAATGGGATATTCCCTGGCGGAGAGAAGTGAGATCACGTGAGGCCTTGGGGTCCATATTTTTGATATGCCCGGCTCCGTTTTTATTCAACATATATTGTCACTTACTTTCCCCAACAAATGTAAATAATCTTTCAAATAGCCTAGTCTTTTTATTACTAATTTTCAAATGCCCGCCTCTGGTTTATTTTTTTACACATATTGTAGCTAACGTAAACGTTACGTTCCCCCCAAAACGTAAATATCCTTTGAATCCTATATTGTTTAATTAAAATTTTTAAATCGAAACTTTTAATTACCTTATAGTCAATAACCCAGCGTTTCTCGGAATCCATATTTTTTCATACGCCCGCCTCTGTTTTTTCCATACAAATATTGTCACTAAGCTTCCCCAACGAACGTAAATCTGTTTTGAATCCTCTGTTGGTGGATTAAAACTTTCAGTTTTTGACTTTTTACTACCTTAAAGCAGTTTGGTTTGAATAAAAACGCGAGAATTCTTATGCTTATAATTTAAAACAGATTAGCATGATATTTGTTTAGCAAAAGAAAAAATAAAGCGAAATAAAAAACAGAAACGATAAAGGATTTAATAGTACACCAAACTGATAAATTAAACACCAGAAACATATATTTTCGTCTTGCCCGTATTTGAATAACAATAAAATAAACGGATAAAAATAAATAAATATTTCCCCGCAACAAACGTAAATGTTGCGAAAAACCTTACGACAAAAAAAGAAAGAAAAAAGCAGGGAAACGATTTTTTGTCCATTGTCAATAAATTCAAACACTGAAGCTCGCTTAAAAAGAAATACCAAATTTCGATAAATAAATAAAAAAATTGCAACACCGGATGAGAAAACTAATAATAGGGGGAAAAAGCATCCACCGTGAATGAATTCACCATGCTGCCAATAGATGGCAGAACGTCAATTCATTCATTCTGACGTTTTTAATTAATATCTTTTTAGCTAATTACAATGTCGGAATTTAAATAGTCGAAATGGATTCCTTGGATTATTTTCCATCTTTTTGTACTTACTGTTAGTTTCAGGATTCAGTGTTTCGGGAGAAGATAGAAGATATATACGTCTGTTGACATTCGAATTTTAATAGGATAGATAACATATAAAATTAATGAACATATATACTGTTTTTCACATATTTTCCATCATCAGAAAAGACGGTTAATTTAGGTTTTTCTTCTACTTTGTTATTATTTTTCAAGGATGATAGTTTGTAAAGATAATATTTTGTTAAACAGAAATATAAATTTTTTCTAGATCTAAAATAATTCAGTTTGATATTTCTTCCCGGAAATGTATGTGACATTTGATATTCAAATTATCTAAAATCAAACAACTTATTTCACCACATCAATTCAATATGCAGGGTGATATTAGAAAAAAATCTTTATTATTCCAACAATGAATAATTTTCAAAAAATACAGTTTCCAATGTTTTTCAATTCAATGAATTTAAAAGAATTTCAGACGTTTTCAAAAATTGAAAGGTATAATAAGGCTGATAATTCATGAAGAAATTTTAGATGAAAGGATATATTGTTCCAAAAAAGTTTGTTTCTGAATAACATGAATATATTTTTACATCTTAATTCTCTTATTCTCCATTTTTAAAAGGATTTTCTTTCTAATAATATTATCAATATCTATCGCAGTTTGTTTTAATAATTTAATTTAAATAGTCAGAACAATTGCCAAGAGGTATATTCCCATGTGTACACTCTTCAAGGCACTAGTGAATACAGTTATTTTTTTAACTGATTTATTACTAAATCTTAGCAAACTGTATTTAAATATAGATACGTGTTCATTTTCTTCAACACGCTGCATTTCTTCTTAAATAAATACGTTATTTCATTTTTAATTAGATTAAAGAATTGGAGAAGATTGTAATTCATTCCTGCACAAATTCTTAAAGATGCAGGTAAAAGTTCTAAGAATTTATAATATTCAGATTGAGTATGACTTAAGGGTATCATGTGCCATTATTTTTTTCCCTTTGGAAATTTTGTAGTTTTGTAAAAATGTCAGCATTTCTAAAACATACAGAAATTATTAATTTCAAATAAACTTCATTCAGGAAAAAGGATAATTAAATTTTTATATAGTGAAATTCAGAAGACTCACATAGAATGAAATTGAAAAAAAGAATAAATCATAAAAAGAGTGCTCTCTTTAAAGGACAAAAAACACAAAAATATGTCAAGTATTTACTAAAGCTATCAATATTTTCTTTTTGGAAGAACTTTTTATAAAATTTAAAATGTTTTTTTATTTCTGAATCTAGTCATGCAAAGCTTTTTATTGACAATGTATTCGTATTTTATAAAGACAGAAATTTAAATATTAGTCATTTATCGTTAAAAATGGAAGTGAATATAATGCATTTGATTCTCATAAGGATGCAATCAATTTTATTATAACACCTGCTTAAAATAATTTATAAATTCTAAAATAAATTAATAATAATGATAATGCATATTTATAATTAAAGATCAATGTCTTTCGTATTAATTATAATAACACGATCGAATATCGCAGAAGTAAACAAAATATCTCTTTATTAGACTTTTTTTACAAGTATAAGTCCTACAAATTCCAAACATAAATTGTCAACCTTTCCTAAATTCGTTGAATAAATCAAAATGAAAGCAATATATTTACTCATTACTCTTCTCATGAATACCATAATTTACTCCACAAAATTTAAATTTGCAAAGGAAAACAAATTAATTAAAGAGAAAGTTAATGTGTGTTTACAAAAATAAAAGATCATTTCGAATACTCTGTAAACACTGCAGCAAACATTCTTGAAAAGAAAAACTAATTAAATTGCATGCTTATACTTTCTTCTTCTTTCATATTGTTTGCTTAGGTCTTACATGCAAGTTAATTAAACTGAAATAAACCTTTCCATGGATTCCGTAGTAATTTCTATTTATTCGAAGAAATGGGACTTTCTGTTATTATTTGGTATTGAGAGAAGAGAAAATAAATATTTTGAGATTAACTTACTAGCTTACGTCTGATAAAATGAAAATGTGACATTAGCTTTCTAGCAATCTGATTTTAACTGACATGCGATTATGTCGGATTGATCATGATTAATTAAAATTATTTAAGTTTGAAAAGAAGGCAATAAAAACTCCGAAATCTTTGTACATATTTCAATATAAAGAATACTCCCTAATAGCACAAGACGCTTGTAATGTCTTAGAAATAAAAACTGTGCTTTTAACAATTCTCAAGACATCTATTTACAGACACAAGACATTAACATTAAACATGAAAACAAATTTAGAAGAATAAAATATTTCATGAGTTATAAAAAGAAAATTAACCCCAAAATCAAACTCAATATCATTCAAATTCAGCTCTGTTAACAAACAAATGTGTATCTTAAGCGTTCTGTTCTTCGTATTATTGTGCAAGAGGTCTCTTTTTGTACTAAACCGAAGAACTCTAAAGTTTTTTAGCTGCATTTTCCTCATATCTTGTACTGTTTTAGAGATAAGAAAGCTAATTCTGTCGTTTGCCGCCAGGTGACTCTGTAACTGATCTCACCGTACAGCACATTGTTCATTTTATTATACCTATACAATTTGTGTCTATAGTGAACGCTGTTCGCAAGTTCATGTAGGTTAGAAGGACTTTAGTGGACACCATGTATACCTGTAAGGTAGAGAATTAATATAGAAAATAGATTGAATGAAAATATTTATTGAAGAATAAATGTGACATGCTCAATAATTATATACAAGATTAGCATTTGAGGAAACAGAGCTTGATGTATCTAATTATATGAAAGTGAACCGCGATTCAGCCAAGAAGCCGCTAGTATTTAATATTATTAAAAACTTCATCGCGTTCTTAAAATTCTGAAAATTTTTTTGAATAATTTAACCAAAATTAAACAGATCACCATGAATTGTTTAAATGGGAAAAAAAATATGACACTGATTATTAATTAATTACTAAAATAATTTAAACCTATATAGAGTAATTATAATCTGAAAAATCTAATTATCTGTTTTACACAGTTTCTTAAAAAAAGAGAAAAAAAAACTAATTTGAAAATATTTGTTGTAATTTATTATATATAAATGAAGTATATATAGCGCGCATTTTTAATAAATTATTTAGTATTTTAATACTGACAAAGCTATTACAATGTTCCTCGGAAACTATCCATTAATTTTTCATTATTAATTCAATTCTTGCTCCAAAGTAAGTTTTTTTTAACATATATATAACGATGAAACTTATTTGTTACAAATTATTATGAAGAATGTAATATATATCTACTCTTTCATATATAAATATATAATTTTCATCATATTTTGATAAAAAAGAAGGAAAATAATTTCTCCCAGAATCTAATTAATATATACATCAAATGTTTTTTTTTCGAAGAAATGAAGCAATTTTATGTATTCAGCACTATGTTAACACCAAACTTATTGCTAAATCATCCGAAATATTAGTTTCAAAAGAATTTCAGAGTAAATTATTGTTGCTAAAAAAGCTATTAAGGAGAAACTTTTTCACAATTATCAAAAGCTGTTTAATATTTAATAGTTTCCGAACTTACGGCAATTCATCCAACGAATTTCAATCTCTAAGAAAATATAATTTATATTAAATATTTTAATATGAATGATCTTTATTTTTTTATTTTCAAATTAAATTTCATATAAGATTTCAGAAATGTTTAAAAGTAATCCAATGAAAAAATTTGAATATCTTGTAGTTGCTTTGAGAAATGAAGCTATAAAGCACTCGAGATGAAAACAATATATTACTTCTTATCCGATGTTAAAAATTTCTAAATCTATTAGCTAATGTAATTATATGAAATGAATCATTATTGTGTGAACGGCATTATTATTTACATGTAAGTCATTACCTTACGTTGTTTCTTAATCGTTTATTAAATAATTCCTCACAGAGAAATATATGATCCTTTGAATATTTATGAACCAATATCTTTTGTTAGCTTTCTTATTCTTTTCAAAGACATTAATCATTACATTTGATAAAATGAAGGACAATTAAATACGGAGGTTGATGATAATTCCTTTCAAGATTTAGGTATAAATAGAAAGAATTAATTTTGTCGATGCATGCAGAAGGATTTGTATTTGCATAACAATCTTTCAAAATAGACGCTTAACTTTATTCTTTATGGAATATAAAAGATTAAATCTATTTTACTAATAATGTGTATACAATATATTTCTTAATATGCTAATATGTAAGCAATCAAAAATAGAGCATTTTAGATACAGTGCTCTACAGATGCTTAGAAACAGCCTGTTTATCGAATACTGCATTTATGAAGCCCTTGTAATTATAGAAATAATAATGGAATAAATATAATAATAGAATAAAGATAGAATTGTAAAGGAAGACGCTATAACTGTACAAAATACAATATACTCAAATTGCTTACTTATGCTAAACTGCAGGCATCAAAATTGTAAACTAAAAGAATATTGTTTTCTAAAAATCCTTCTTTATATATTGACTCATGAGACAAATAATGAATGCAGAATATTTCTAAAACATCATTCACATAATTTGAGCGTGTTTGGTACTAGTCGAGTAGCTGGACATCTTGAATCGAGTACTTTTGTCACGAGTTGTCACCAATAAGCGTATCAAGTTTGTTATTTCGTGACGAAAAGAGAGAACTAACCCAGATAGCAAAGAAAGCTTGTCTAAAAGGTTTTGGAATGGTAAAGGGATGTCACAAAGGTTTCTATGACAAGGGTTGAACATTTCGGCAAGGTAGCGGAAAGGTTAGCTAGTCAACAAGAAACAAGGTTTTCTGTAAGTGTTTCATTAAGATTTCCGCAAGCTTTTATTAAAAGCTTGTTTCAGGCTTTCCTCAAGCTTGTTTCAGGCCTTTTAAAAGGTTAAGAGCCCCTCCTTCAAAAAAAGAAAAATAGAACCGACTTCCCCTTCCGAAGCCGTACTCCTACACAGGGGTCCAATCCCCCTTTTTCTGACGTCATCTTAGACTTATCTGGAATGTCAATTAATTAGAAGTATCAATTAATCAAAGCTTAGTGATTAATTTTAATTAATTTGATTATAATTTTTAATTGAATTTACTTGTACGATTTCGTCGTAGTTTGTGACAAAACTCCAAATTCCTGCGAGCCGGGGATGGAACCCGCGTTCATATAGTTGGAACGCAAGCACACTATCCCCTATACCGGACGGGGCTACACATAATAGGACAGGTGGTTCATAAAAAGCTTCCCTACGTCAATTTTCCGGGAAATGGTTTCCGGAACGGTTTGTGTTTAAATGGGTTTTCGCGGACTGGTCGTTCAAACCTTGTCGGTGAGGTAGTTCATAAAAAGCTTTGCTACGTAAACCTTGCGACAATGGTTTCCGAAACGTGTTCTGTGGAAATGCTTTCGCGGACAGCCAACGGAAAGTGAAATTGCAACCTTTCCGCAAACTTCCTTGCTATCTGGGAAATGAGGAACAGCTCTTCAAAAATATGCTGGAGGATACGGAAAGAATGCTTCTTTTGAGAAGGTTAAATATGCATCACTGATAGCGAAAAGGAACAAATATCGTATTTCTGGCCATATAGCCACCGACTTTGCAAATCGTCCTGGCGATCACGTATCAGCCATAACCGTTTCTGGACGATTATGGACATGGAAGCATCTTCCATGCATCTGCTGTAAGAATTCTGTTGTCAAGAAAAATTAAAGACATCAGTTCTCCTTGTTCAGCAACAGTGGTCGAAAGTAATGGTTACTGACAAATTTATCTTCACCCTTTGAGTGATATTGAACAGAGTGTGAAGAGCAATGCAAACTTTGGATCATCATCAGACTGTCACTGAAGATTAGCATTATACTCGAGAAGAAAGGCTGTTCATATATAATATTCATGATGTCAGTACACCCTTTTGGAACATCGACATAAGCATAATGACATCACGAAGTATTGTGACAATTTTATTACTGTTAAGCAAGTTTCACTTTTTCAACTAATATGTAATACGAATCATTTTGGAATTTTCTTAATTTATTCAGTTGTAATTACCAAACAGAGTAATTGTCGTTTGAATATAGATATCAAAAGTTAAAATAATCGAAAGATTTTTAGTTCTTTCTTTAGTATTAAATAAAAAAAATTGTTATTTTGTAGTTGCTTAAGGTTTCCTAGGACATCCGCGCATACAGTAAGAATTCAAGCTTTTGATATAACATATGAATATTTGATTGGAAAATATCGAAGTTAAGTGTTTTCTAATATTTAAAAATGGTTAAATGTTAATTATACAAATTAAATATTTGGAACACACAATTGATGTTTTCTATGTTTATGATGTATTAAATGGATAAGATGAGAATGTATTTCACAGTCAAATTCTTTTACCTGAAGTAACTAAAACTAGTTCATAAATTGTATTAATGCAGCTATTCTTTTCCTGAGATGCTCACTTTCTAAATGAATTTCCATCCAATAACAATAAAATATCTAATAGATCCTGTACAATTTCATTACTCTTTCAAATTCATTCAGTTCTATTAATTTGAATGTTTTCATGTTTCAAAGATGTTGAAATCCTGAATTTTTCTTTTTCAGAATTTTTTCTTTTAACAGGTTGAAAGTTGCTTTTATAAACTTGAGAAAAAGAGTATTAGCTATAATCTGATTTCAAAAGAAATTCAAAAATGGAATACACTTAAGCAGGTTCATACAATCAAGAGGAAAATCCATTTCGAAGAAATAATTTTTCTTCGCAAAAGATAACTCCGTAATTCCTAAGAAAATTCCTTTTAAAACACGCTTCAAGCTGTATTGAGACTGCAGGATGGCGTTAGAACCGAATTTTTTACTAAGTCCTCAATATATTTTACGAAAATTTACAGGCAGTGAAGTCATTAATAACTGATGTGAGCTTGTACAATTTCGAACAGAACATCCTAACAAATTTGCTAAAAGAATAGGTAAAATTTTACTTGGAATATCCAAAATTGCTTGATTTCTTTTCTTTCGAGCAATGTCGGAAGAAATAGATTTTATAATACATTACAATTTCATTATTTTAAAATATATTCAAATTAATTATTGTTAGTAACAAATTATCCTTCAAATCTGAAGATGTCCAAACTGATTATCAAAAATAATGATATCAAGTATAACTGAGAATCTTCTGTATTTAAATAAAAATCATTTCCAAATACATATTTTTTTCAGTTACTTTCATTTCTTATATGGAAGAAAATTCAATGTATGTCATAATAAATAAAGGAAAACATCTCTTGGCAGTTACATTGACATCTAAATTTTTCTATTACACAATGAATACAAATGCATGCTGAAAATATCGAATAAAAGTAAGAAAGAAAAATCTCGGGTGGTTTCTCAAGTCAGTATAAACAAAACAGGTTTCCCGAACAGAAAATATCCCTTCAAACAGAGCCTCGCAAAATATCAAAATGTATGGAAAAGTGAAAGCTGCCTGGAAAAATATAAATTCAAACATAAGGTATGCTAATACTGAGCTTCAAAATCTCTCTTCATTTTTTCTCCCTCCAAAACCCCCTGACACGGAGTTGGGCGTCACCTAGCGGACCGGCATAATAGAACGTCAGATCCAGACTGACATGATTTCACAAGAGGATATCCTCTCCGTAATACAGTGTTTAAATAAATAAGATATAGATCCCCAGAAAAAGGAAGTCTAAGGTAAACTGGATTTGGAAGGGACGTTTTTATTTTCTTCCTCTTCTTCAGGTGCTTTCGGTATGAACATGGGGATTACGAAAACAGGGTTGTATTTCATTGTAAATATTTAACATCCTCGGCTCGTCTTTCCGTTATTTTAACTCTTCTCTCCTTTGGTCTGAAGTGAGCAGTTGCAGGAGACCTCTTTACCAGGTGATACAGAAGTGCTTCTCTTCTTGCTTGTTATGTAATGCTATGTAATTCTCCTCGCCACTTTTCTATTTCAGATGTATCTCTTATACAGGGTGTTTTGTTATGTAACCGAGAAACTCAGAGGGTTTTAATAGACGTCAAGAGGAACAAAAATTACACTGTGGGGCAATCCATATAGAGAGGGCGAAAATCGCATGCAGGTTTCGATGTCACGCTGCAGAGACAAAAATTACAGTAATAACCCAAAAAGATTTGTTTGATTAATTATTACAGGAGGTGTCGTAGGTGGCGCCTTCTGACGTCTTCGCACAGTTTGAAACGATGTAAATCGATTCCCGGACGCTCGAAGATACCAGGTCCGCTTTTGATGTCTGCCGCAGTGACGACAATCCACGCTATTAGATCCCCCGGTATGTACACAGGCGTCACATAAACGGGTGATTTAAGGTGACGCCATAGGAAAAGGTCACACGTATTAAAATCCGCCGGACATGGATGCCAAGCAACGGGTCCCACTCGTCAAATCCACCTCCTTGTTTATGCCATGCGTGTTTCGCGATTTTCTCCCTTTAACCCTATGAGCCCTATCCCGCCTCAAATCTCCTCATTCGACACAGGCCGGACTCAGGCGGTTTCAGACGCCTGGGTGAATTTTACGGGAGAAAATTAGTTCCTTTCTTTGTTGACAACTGATCGCGCAACCAAGGGTGTCGGCGACCTGAAATTTCTGTAGAGAAAGGAAGGATTTCTTTCTGATTTCATGAATGGAAATTTTACTCCAGCTTTTGAGTCACTTGAATTCTCACTCTAGCCGAGTTCAAAGAGTTAAGCGTCGTTTGCGACAAAATGTTGCTTTACAATTTTTGTTCCTCTTCATGTCTACTAACATCCCTCTGAATGTGTTGGTTCAATAACATAATACCCTGTATAATTTGAATGGAGGCACAAATACAATGGAAGGAAAAATTATAAAATTTATATCATCAATCATTAAAAAATATATTTTATAAATATTATGGATCTGGATGGATTCAATAGATGCAGCTGTAGCATTTCAAATAGAGATACATCCGTTCCTTTTCACTTCCATTAACAATAGAACAAACGCTTTCGAACTAACCCCCAGCCATTTTAATCTCAATGTCACATGCTAAGAGAACTGAAGTATTCTCAGCAAAACTCTGAAGTTTCTTTGATATTATTATGTAATATTCTTATTCGTCTTATTTTCATGATGAACTTTGATATAATATTTTCTAATTAAAATGAAACCGAAAATGTCGAAGTTTATCAAAAAATTAAGCTTTTCGAGGAAAAAGAAATATAAAAAATGCAAGAGTAAGAATATAAATATTAGGTATTAATTTTGTCGAAAAAAATAATGGATTTAATATGGAAGCAAATATTATACATTTAAAAAATATTTATAAAATATGAAAGGCAATGAAATTCAAAAGAATATCTATTTTCAAAATCAGGTATCATTTTTTTGTAAAAGAATCGAGTCTGTTAGAGATATTCACACAATGTAAACATAAATAATTCATAGAAAAATATTCGTGATTTCAATTTCATAGTATAAGGGTGAGTCGCCTAATTTGGACTGGTGCCTATAGTGGACCGGTATCATAACTTTAATTTTAATAAATATTTGGACTATAAAATAGGCAAATTATGCTGTAGCGATGTGATGCAATAATTTTTCAGAGAAAGTACTACGTTGTTACAGTTAGAGAACAAGCGTTTAGATATATGCGTCATCCATTAATTATTTCAGCACGAGACAAAAAGCCCTTACACTGTTTTAAATTAAGTTGAAAAATATGTTATTTCATCCTCAGATGGGAAATTTCTTTAGCTAAAATTTACCATAATCATTTTATTAAATTGGTTTAAAAATAAGGTTAAGATAATTTTTTGTTGCTGTTGTCCAAAGGTTGCTTTGAGTGCACCACATAGAATTGCCTAAATTGGATTGTTGAAATCTGTGGTATAATTTTCTTAATTTACAGGAATTGCCCAGAAAGTAGTTTATCACTAATAGCAATCCTCATAAATTTTAAATGCAATGAGTTTAGGGAAAAAACAATAAAAGGACACTAAAGCCATCAAATGTTGGATCAAAAGGATACGTGTCATTTGTGAGGTGAAAAAAGAGAGAAGAGGAAGTGATACAGTGTCAAACTTGGGTTCAGGCACTGTGCGCTGGTGTGAATTCGCGAATGAAAAAAATCTTTTTGCTTCTGTGGCATCATCGCCAGCTGTGTATGCTTACTGAATTTGCATGTGCGACTACCACACCCTTCTGGTGATGTTTCTTGGTCAATGGCAAAGAAGTACTGCAGTACTTAAAAGCATTGTTCCACTTGCATTGCTCACTCTCACACTTTTTTGTTTGCATCTTACCTCTTGCATTACTTATTTGCATGTTTGCATCTTGTGCGTGGGTTTACGATGAAGTTACGATAATTTTTTTATAAACCATGTTTTCGTTTCATTAAATGTGTTGTTGTGTTAAATCTACATCTTCATTCTTGCGTTGTATAGTGTTGTCAGCGCATCGTCACCATACAACATTAATCCTTCTGATAAAATGAAGTCTGGTTGTTAGTTATTAGGTGAAGTGTGGATTTAACCCATAACTATGACCTATCGCCATCACCTTATGTTGATGACCTACCCATAATTTAGTTGTCACTGAAGAAATTCTTGGTGCAATCGGGACAACCATTTGTCCAACGTGGGTAGCCGGGTTTCTTGATTGGACAAATGACTCAATTTTAAGCTGCTTTTTCTCCTAATTTAAACTGTATTGCATAAAAAAGTTAGTTATTCTGTTCTGAAGATTAAATAAACTACAAAAAATTCCTTATACCTGTTTTTCATTAAAATTACTTGTCTATCACTGTTCATTAAAAAAGGCGGTCCATCCAGGTGTCTGAATTCGGTGACTCCCCTAGTATTTGTAGATATTTTTTCATTGTTTGCAGATAATAAACCAATTTACTTGTAAATTATTTGATAATTAATTGGAGGATATTACCAACTTTACTATCATTAATAAATCATTTGTTTTTTCTTTACATTTTTGTTGGAGTGAACTTCATTTTTCATGGGTTTAAATAATTAACCATCAGAAAACAGCGAAGAATCTCTTCTGAAAAGATTTCAGAGAAAGCAATATTTATACTTTAATAAGCATTCTGCTTTATCTTCTGATTGACTAAACGCTATTTATCCGTCTATCTTGCTTGATTTGAGAAAATTTATGCGTGGGACCGATGAAACCTTTACTTAAGAACTCATTAAATGTATCTGTATTTTCTTTATGGTGACATTTATAAATAATAAAATGATAAAATTAAGGTCTTTCTGTTATGTTGCATAAACTTTTGTAAGTATTTACTTATTCTTTTCTAACATGCTTACCATATATCATCATTTTCAGTTACTGAGATAACTTCTGTATATATAAGTGAAAATAAACCCAAGTAAAAAAGTACACAAAAAACCTTTAAGAAAACTGCAGGTATTACGGACAAAAAAAACCCTGTATCTTCCCTGCATATTTCCGTCCGAAATACCTGCAATTTCCCTGAGGGCTTTCTGCTGACTTTTTTTCAGATGAAAAAAAAAAAAATACCTGCGCCTTACCTGCATGCTTTTATGCAAAATACATGCAGATAAAAAAAACCTGTATCTACAGTTAAGTTTTCCCCCTTTTTTCATCCCCCTTTCTTCTGACGTCATCTTAGAGATTTTCATCGCATCTCGAGTTATCTGGAATGTCAATTAATTAGGAATCTTAATTAATCAAGGCTTAATTATTAATTTCAATTAATGTAATGAACTAATTTTTAATTGAACGTACATGTACGACTTATTATGACAAAACATCAAATTCCTCCGAATTGGGGATAGAACCCGCGTTTATAGAATTGGCAGGCAAGAATTCGAACAGACAGAATTCGAAAAAGCGGGGTAAAATAATCAATTATAGATTTAACTTCACACTCTAGTAGCGCCATCTAGTGATGCAAAAATCAACTATTGACAGAACACGTAATGTGCTTTAAAGTTAGCTTATATGAGTGACAAAAGGTTACCGCTACATGTCTAAACAATTAGACCATGACTAGACAAGCGATAGAAAATTATTTCCGAAATGTTTCTTTCTTTCTTTAATATGTTTATAATGCTTAATATATTTTTTAATATTTTTTATAATTTTTAATATGATATTTCACACATAATTTTTTTATTTGTTTGTTTTAAACAAAAAGGTTTTTTAATGTGTCAGTTTTCTTACGAAACGATATATAACTTTATGAAAACGATATATGACTTTAAAAAGAATCTTTTTAAAATATTTTTTTTCTATTCACAAGTAAATTAGCAATTAAATTAATAATTAAAAGTAAAGCGTAAAGCATTACACTGAAAAGAAGAATTTATTATGTTTACTACAGATTAAAATTTCTTATCATCGTTTTCCATACGGAAAATGGTTGATTCTGAATCGAATGAAATTAAGTTTTTTTCGCAATATTTTAAAACTTACATTATTCTTCAAATATCTTTTTTTATATATATATTACACCCTAGTTCTCTCCCCTTCCCTCATCGCTATCCAGTTCTACTGCAAGCTGTTTGAATCCGAGTTAGATACCATATTATATAAAACTGTATGAAACCCAAATAAAATTTTTAAAAATTCATATTTCATGCATCAAATGCAATTTTCATTTTTCTTTAAAATACCTGAAGTAAAATGCGCTTTAAAAAAATCTGCTATGTCATTGAAGATAAATTGAAGTCTATAAACTTATTGGAAAAAGCCTGAATGAAACCTTAAAAAAAATCTACATATTTCTCGAAGGAAACCTGCAGCTTTTAATTTCCTCACAGATACTTGTAGAGGTCTTCAAAATACCTGAATGATAATTTAGAAGTCTTATAAAGCCAGCATGAAACCTTTAAATAAACTGCACATTTCCTGAAGGAAACCTGCAGTTTTCATTTTCCTTCAAAATACCTGTAAAATCTCAGTTTTTAAAAGGTCTTTCAAGGGTCTTTTTTAAAAGGGCTGACTTTTTTATTTGAGCAAGTTTTTATGCTGGACTTTTGAATTCTTCCTCTGGGCCTTTTAAAAATTATTGCTTCTTTGTCGAAACATATTCCAAATGTTATTAATGCAGTCTACTTGAAAATTCTATGAGCTAAATTAAATGAGTTACCAAGAAATAAAATTAATATCATTAGAAATTTTAATCCATAGCGTTTTTTTAATATTATAAATTTATAATTATAGTATACCTATTAATAGATATTGATGACAGTATTGTGAGACAGATATGCTATTATTTATTCTCGACAAAGCAATAAATGCTATCAGGCGTCAATTAAGTACCGAAAAAAGTGTGCAAACAGAAAATGTTTCAATGGGCTTTTCAAATGTCAATGTGCCACCCTGGATTCGCCACTGTTTAGAATCACTCACTGCAAGCCTTATTCAAAATAATCCGGTTACGTTTCACAGGTTGAATATAAATATATATCACCTAAATTTGAAATATGTATTTCTTGACAGAAACAGAACACATTCACAAGCCTCTTTTGCCTCTATAAACGTTTTTTCCTACTTAATATCACGCTTTATTCACTTTACAATGCCTCCCTTACAGCGATCTAGAAATCAACTATTTAGATGTTTCTCCGACATATTTTTCTTTTAAATGCCTTTTTACCTTCTGTCGATTCATCAGGCTTTTCCATCAAAACGTCGAAAAATTGAGACAAAGATTCAGACATGCGTAGAAATGTGGACGAGCTGAGGCAAGGACGTTACCAGACATTGATGGATTGTCGAGCCGACGATGCGAAAACCCATACATGAAGTTTTGGCTCTAGCTCATAGGGGGAAAAAGAATAGTTAATCATGAAACAAAATATACAATCCAAAGGATCTAAATGTTCATCTATTGCCATCCACGTCAAAAGTTAGCAAATAAACTGAACGTAATAGAATATTATATCTCAGCCATTTTTTCACTGTGATATTGGTTCCTCTCACTTTTGAAACTCTTTCGGTTAAAATATTGGACTGGCTTCGATTGATATTTTATGATCTGAAATAGGTGTGATTTAATATAATTTTGTTTTATATGTTGTTAGATTTCAATTATGCAATAACATCCTTTTCGGATTTCCCAGTACTTTTTAAATAATTAATATTTTCGCCACCAAAGTATCTTTCATGTCTTGTGGCAACTTTTAACTTTTCAAAGGATTTTTTAAAAGTTTTATTAAATTTATCAATAAATCATTTTCCATTTTGCAATGACTAACTTAATTATTAATCCCTTTAACTTTGTATGCAATTTTTTTAATGGTACAATATTTAATAAGATTTTAATTCATTTCTTACACCGATCTATATGCTCGCCGTTTTAACGACGGAAGCTGGATCTTAAAGAAGACGAATTCCCTTTGAAAATTGAAAATAATTGCTCGCACCAATTACTACATACAAATTTGGAAGTAATTTCATATGACAATTTAAGAATATTTTCAAACTTAAGTGGCAAATATTTGTAAAATTCTGGCTTCCCGGCTTCGTTTAATTTTCCCTTCAAATCCGAACAGCACTCGATTAGTTAGATACTGATTCTATACCTTCTACATAGTCCAAAGAAACAAAGAATAGTTATTCAGAATGATTAATAATTAAGAGTTATACAAATTAAGCTATGAAGTTTTTAATAAAAATTTTAATATATATTGTTACAAAAGTCTTTCTGTGGGTGTATGGTGTAAAGTCCAACACGCAGGATAATGGAGAATGAAGGTTTGTTCACAAATGTGCAGGAAAAACATGTAGCACAGGTAACAGGAAACAATAGATATTGCACAGATTACCAACGTAAACAGACAACAATTCACAGGTAATAACTGCTCAGTACTTTGAGATTTAGCAATACAAACAGTCAGCAAATAACTAGTAACGACAATAACTACACATTAAATAGCGCTCAGCTCACTAGCTTCCCAGCTCGCACTGCAGACGAAGCTCTAAAGTCGTTCCCAATGGATCAACATTACTCCCTCTGATGCATACGCGGTCCTTATATACTCTCTCCGACAGGTAGTGACGTCACAAGGAGTTTTCTCATATATTCAAGCGTATTCCCTTTCCTAATAGAAATATCCAGAAAAGGGCTTCATTTTCTGGAATCATCTATTTGTCGCCAAGGTAAACAAATTTGCCGTCAAAATGGTCGCCAAGGTCAAGGATCTCGGAACAGCCGCTGCCCGTCACTCCCTGCTTAACTTTGTAAAACTCTCTTCCCAACCATAAGACTGGCATTGCTGGGAAGCGACTTTTCATGTTTGTAACAATATTATTGCGCCTGCTGGGTCGGGAAAGTATTTATTTTGTGTCGCGAGTTTTATACCTCTGACTTATTCCATAAAGCGTCACAAAGAATGAGATAAATTTGAACAAGAAATTGTTTACCGTTTTTAAATATTTTTAACCTTTTGTCTATCCGTCAGAATTTTCCATCAGTGCGTCCAAAGCTTGAGACGAATATCCAGACATGAGGTCGAAATGTAGAGGCTCTGTGGTGTCGACGCTTCCCGACTTTGATGGATTGAACAATGCCCAATGCTGAGACCAATACATGAACTTCTGGCGTTAGGTAACGGGAAAAAAATGAATCGGGAATCGTGAAAAAAATATAAAAAAAGAATTGTTCATCTTTTTTCCATCCATGCGTGGAGTTAGCTTCAACTAACTGAAAGTAATGTACTTCTCTATCCTTTCTTTTTCACAATCCTATTGGTCATTTCTTAGAAGCAATGATTGCAAAAGTGTTGTGAGTGTAGATCTATTTTTTTACTTGAAAAAGAAGAAAATACTTATTTTTACCACAGAAGTTACTTTATTTGTTTCTGAGGAATAAAAATAAAATGGTTTAAACAGATAAAAGTTTTTTCTGGTATAAATTGAAGTATTAATTGATTACGATGCGAGTTATAGTTAAATATTTCTTTTTTTTGTTTGCATAGGAAGGATGATTATAATATAAATTCGCTTCTAATCAGTAATTCTCACTATATTATTTCAGCTTATTTTAATATCTTTAGAATATGAAATATTATTTTTCAACTTATTTTTCGCAGAAGCTTAAATATTTTTTCGATTAATACAGTGTTACGAGTATTCTCCAAGACGTTTTATATTTTTAATAAGTTTGACAGTGGGATGTGGTAGTTCCGTGCATATCTGTTTCATATGCTCTTTCTTACGATGAGTAACTGCTTGTAATCGAAAATAATTTGTTTCCAATTCTTATGAGTGCATTCTACCATATTAAAACTATCATCAATAAATTTTTTAGACAAAATTCTGTTTCAGATTTTAATGAAAAACTAACTTGAAATGTAATGATCTATTTTAGTGCTTTTTAAACATAATAATTGCGAAGAAATTGTATTTCAATTTTTACTCCCCACAAAACACAAATGCTTTCAAATAAATTTAAATGTTACTTTTTTCAAAAGTTAATAAACTGTAATACATATATGCAAAAGTATTAAATAGGCATAAAACAACAAATTCCCACCCAAGTTTATGTGTTGTGTCACTCTTTCAACAAAAACGAACACAACACAACATCACTATTTATGTGTCGTTTATCTTGTTTCAACTCTCTTAACCCGGCTAGAGGGAGGATTCCATTGCCTCAAAACCTGTAGTGAATTTTCGCTCAATAAAACAGAATGGAATCGTCACGTTCTTTACAGAAATTCCAGGAGGTCGACACCTATGGTTGCCCGATTAATTGTCAACAAAGAAAGGAACTACATTTTTCCTAAAAAATTCACCCAGGTGCCCGAAACCGTTTGTGTCCGGCTTCTGTCTAACGGGCGGTTTGAGGCGGGATAGGGCTCATAGGGTTAAACCTTATATTGCAGTCAACTCTTGAATCAGATAACTACTCGATGTTGTTCTCCACAAGTATTATGCATCCAACTGGCTTGTGCAGAGCTCCGAATGACGAACGCATTTTGTAAGCAAAATAAACGTTAATAAAACATAACAAAAGATTTGAAATAAATTTAAATTAAATAATCAAACTCAAGATGAAGACATTGCACAGACGAGTAAAAAGAGAGTTCTAAAGATGACACGCAAAAGCTTTTATATTACTCCTGTTTTAGAGCAGGCGCGAGATGAAATGCTCACTCAGAAATGAAGCGCTGTTGACACAGATGTGTACAGGTGACCCCATAACAAGGTACAAAGTATTTAGCTTGTTTTTGTTGGAAAATTAATTGTATTCTAATTAAAAAGTGTAAGTGAAAAAATTCGCTTACCTCAATTCTAGGCTGAATGCGAAGTGCATCTTCATAGCAGATTCAAGTCATCTAAATAAAAGGCATATTATTTAATCCATTTTTGACCACTGAGTGGGAACCAGAGCACTGCCTTTTGAGAGATAATGAAATTTACTAAGCGAAGCACATCACGGCACATACACACAAAAAAGGAACAGAATATAGATAAAATTAAGCAGAGTTACAAGGAAGTTAAAGTAGAGGTATGGGGTCCAGTGTTCAGGCCGGAGTTTACGCGACGCCATCTGTTGGCGTGTAGAAGAGCTGTTATAGTTTCTTATTCTGGAAAAACACATATTGTTACAAAGCTATAAAGTCGTTTTCCTGAGATGCTAATCTTGGCGACAAACTTGGCGACAAATTTGGCGACTTGGCGGCAAAGTTGGCGACTTTGGCGACAAACAGAATTTTCTAGAAGGACTTCGAATTTTCAAGCTATTTCTACTGCTTTCATGAACTTTCTAGAGATTACGTCACTTCCTACATAATAAAGTCGCTTCCTGTTGAAAAGTATAAAGGCAAGCTCTCAAGCCAAGAAGAGTCAGTTGGAATTTGACCTGCAGGCAAGCTGGTGAGTTAACAAGAAACCTTTGAGCATTGTGTTGAGATTTATTGGTAATCTCTGTTGTGAATTTTTACTAGTGCTGTGTTAATACTTGTGTTACGTTTCTTTGCTTGAGAATATTTGTAAAATAAAGAGCTTTATTTTTTTAATCCTGCTTATTGGATTGCATTCACGTACACCCACAAAGTAATTTTGTTACGATATGTACAACAGTTTTATGGCTCACCTTTACCTCCAAATTCTGCTTTCTCCCTTCTTTCCCGTTATGGTAACCGAGGAGAATCTCCTCTGTTAGAAGAGGCTGTTGCAGCTCTATTTGGGTTTTGCCGCTCTATTTTGGTTTTACTTACAGAATATAATTAGTGCAAACGGTCAGAAATGCTTTTTGTATTTTAAAACCCAATATAATTTCATGGTTTTTTACCTCGTACTTTACATATTCATATAGAAATGTGCGGATTCCTTTTGGTGTAAAAATTCGCGATGATTCCACGGCATCATGTGTTATTGTGATTATCATCGGAAACTATCATGGATCTTATAAAATACAAGTAATTCTTTAAGAAAAAGAAACTGACTACTAATTCCATTTAAAATATTATTCTTCCGCTTTTCTGAAATGTATCAATATAATTTCCTACATTAAAGATACCCAGTGTGATATTCGTTACAAAAATATTTAGTTATTTCTATATTTTTCTTTCTAAAATGCAGTGTGGCAATACGATATTTGTCTTACGAGCGTTGCTTAGCAACGCAGAATAAAAGATGCTAGTTTTTAAGATTTAAAAGATTGGATTGTGGAGAGACTGAAATGTAACGACTGATGTTGATAATCTAACAAATGAACGCTATAATGGTGAAAATTATATTAAAATAAAATTGTTCTTTTATAAAAAAAGCCTGTTCATTCATCTTGTAATACACTACACCAGATATTAAAAATGAAATAAGATATCTTCGATACAAATGTGCATTATAGAATGTGAAAAATTTCGTCTGACAGTTCCGCCCCATAGGGTTTCTTCAGAAATGATGTTTATTTCGACAATATCTTGAACTTCAACTCCCTTCACAGACTAAAGGAATAGTAATTGGAATGTATCGATAACTTATAGTTTATATGTGCGTAAATTATGGCAAAGTATGGAAACATTTCTTGCATTCCATAGTTTCCATTTGTATTTGCAGTTTCATTCAAATTTAATTATATTCTCGTCTTTGACAAAAGCTGCAAAAATCATTACTTGATTAATAATCAAGATTATTTTAATTTAAAATATGTATTTCGTCTGAATAAATACTTGCATCCGTGTTTGAGAAACACTGAAAAAGCTTCTCTTTCAAGGTTACGACACGATTGTGTTTTATTAAAAGGAAAATTCTCAATATTAATGATCTAATATTGAAATGGATTATGAATAGATATGCTAGAATATTATATTCATATTTAAATGGATAGAATAATTCTATAACTTTGAAAAAAGCACCATATTTTTAAGTGAAACACAACACCCATTTTCATATTTGTAGTAATACGGTAGCGCATGGGGTAAGTAAGCAACATACTCCCTTACTGGATATCTTTGTCTAAAAGGATTATATACCCACCAAATTAAACCAAGCAGATTTTTGAAATTTTAAGAATTCGTGGACTACATGGAAATGAAATAATAAACATAATAATCCTTTATTTTGTCAGAAAAAGTTGCAAATCCCATACATGATATTAACCATTTACAAAGGAAAAGCAATTTAATTAAAGAAAAAGTCGATGCTTGCTTACAAAAAGAAAGAAAGTGTTATTCAGCATTCCTAATCATTTTAGCGAATGTTCCTAAAACGAAAATCTAATTTAATTGCACGTTTATGTTATCTTATTTTTTGCTTTGTTTAGTTTCTGTCATTTTATTAAGAATATACAAGCTAATTAGTCAGAAATAAATATTTAGATGTATTCAGCGAAATTATTTTATTGATGTCGAAAAAATTGAGTCATTAATTTATTCTTGGGAATTAGTACAACAGGATATAAATATTTTGCAATTAATTTATTCTGTTTCAGCTATTTGGGAAGATAAAAATGTGACACTTGGTGATTTTTTTCTTCTATTTTGGTAATTCTGATTTTCAATCAAACAGGAAATAATCAGGAAGAATAAAATCTGGTGAAAGTTTCAAAAGAATAGTGAAATATAATTATATATTGTTCCATGCGTTTTTTGCAATCAAATACGTTTACAGGATAAAATTCAACAAAATCTGTAAATATATAAAAATGAATTCGGCTTACATACTGATTTAAAATTGCTGAATTCAATTCTAAATAATTGAAAAGAATTGCTTAACACATAAATCTGCTAAAATTATTCATTCATTCATTTCCAAGTTACCGGTTCTTTAGCACTGCTCTGTCTCTCTGCAATCAAAAATGCGCTTGTATATGCACAAATTCAATTAGCAACAAATTGAATTTGTTGATAATTCAAAATCAATTATCAACAAATTCAAGAAGAATTAGATATTTTGCAACTTACCTATTTTTTAAATACTACATTTGTTGATTAAAACGTAAAATTAAACTGTTTAAAATAATTAATTTTAAATTGTTTCTACTGATGCTTTTATCTCAACACCAGAATAGACCATAAAATCATAGAAATAATTTTTGATGGCAGAATGACTTTTATAATACCTTCATCTAATGCCAAAGAGAAATCAGTATCAGCATTGTGACTCAGTATTAATTTTCCAGAAATCAAATTTATTAATTAAGTTGAAATCTAATTTTAATTATGGATAAAAATATATTGAAATAGACTGTTCTTGATATTTTCTTCTGGTATTATCTTGCTTTTTTCTTGAACATTTAGCATTTTGTACGTTTGGAAATCGGGTAGCTTGGTATCTCACAATGTCTTTCGCTGTCGTGTAGTATACGTCGGCGCCCAGTGCATATTTATTCAATTGCTAAAAGGTTAGTGTGATGTTCCTGGAGGGCAGGAGGTGATGGACCCATGGTTTGGAATCCACTCTTCCCAGATCTAAACCGACAAAATTCTTTAGTGATGACAAATGAAGTAGTAAGCGTTTGTCTTCTGTTAACTCGCGAGGATGCGCGCTACGAACAGTAACGCGAAGATGACACCCCAATTCATTATTTAGCTAGTTCAGCAAAACTAGCAACATTTATATGTTATATCTATTCCAAATTATTTATGCAAACAATTTTAGTTGTATAAATTTGTGCCAAGGAAATAATTTTTTTTGCTATGTAGATAAGGTAGGGGGCCCGAATATCGCCTACGTACCTAATATCGGCCACCACGGTTTCTTCTTAATTTTTAGATGTATATGATGGCCACAACAGGAAATACAAAGCTTCGCCCTTCAGTAGTTGTATGAGGAAGTCATTTGCACCTGTGTTGTTTTCTCTTTTTTCTGGGAATTTTTGATGATTTTCATGTCAGATGAATTGATAATCGTGTTTCATTACTTTGAGTCTAATCGAAGAGTTCAAGTCGAAAAGTTAAACCATTTGAGGGAGTGATAGTGACTGTAATTGGCAACATTTTCGTATAGTTTGTTTTTTGGCTTGCGATACGATTCCGAAAGGGGATACCAGATTATTTGAGGGTTAGGTTGTTCCTAATATCTCCCACTTGAGTTTTCCCATGATCGCCCATTTGAATATTCAAATTATCGCTCTAACCCTTTGATGGGCACTGTTTTAAAACAAATTACCTTTAAGAAATGCATGGTTGATGTCCTATCGCCTGTTATTGCTTCTAAGTTCTTTTTCATTTTAATGTTTTATTTAGGAGAAAAATGTTAAAAGAAATTTAACTATATTTCTAAAAGTACAAAAAAAAGCTGTCTTGCATTACTTTAAATTTTGTTCTTCCTTAATTTCCATGTTTAATAAAGAAAATATGATCTTAACATTAGTTTGACTTCATTTCAATCCATTTCAGGCATAGGTGGTATTAGAAACATATATTGGGCGATATTAGGAACATATAGTGGGTGATATTATGAACATATAGTGGGTGATATTAGGAACATATAGTGGGCGATATTATGAACATATAGTGGGCGATATTATGAACATATAGTGGTTGATATTAGGAACATATGGTGGGCGATATTAGGAACATATAGTGGGCGATATTAGGATCATATAGTGGGCGATATTATGAACACTTTTTCCGAAGTGTCTTAAGTGTTGCAGTTGCAAATAAAGTGTTGGTGTGTTTGTTATAGAGTTGTAATTAAGTATATATTTCGATAACAGTCCAGATAATAGATTGGAACTATTTTTATATAAAATTGCTCATGAATTAGCCCTCTAATTAAATTAGTAGCTTAGGTGAGTGATATTTGGGACCCTACCTTATTCGTCGAGATCTTACTGCAGATGTAATGAAAACCCTACACAAAGTATTTGCCATTAATTATAAAAAGAATCATTCGAATTAAACAAAACTAGTTTTATTTGGAAGTTTCATGATGATTTCTTATTAACTACCTGAATTTCATTCGCCTCAATAGATTTTTTACCGCTGTATTGTATTTGCTGTACCTGAAATGGATTTTAAATTTGAAATAAAAAAAAAATGTACCAAAATGTATCTCATTTGCTACAGCTTATTTATATATGGCTTCAAAATAATGGTACCACTGATAATACTATTAGAAGAATACAACTGCATTTTCGAATAGACACACCAAATATTCTATTTTCCTTTCTATTTTAACTTCTGGAGGTGTTGGGAAATAAAAAGAAAAAACTATTTTTTCTTTTGGTCACATCTCCGAAATCGCAAGTTAAAGGCATTCCTAATCAAAACTATAGAAAGTGTTGAGCTTTCATCTTTGTCCAGAGAGAAAGTTTTCTTGAGAGAGGGAAAGTTCACCGGTTTTTCCGAAAAAAGCTTCATCAGTCTCTGTCAAAAAAGAAAGATAGCACTTTAAGATATGGGAAAGACATTTCGTCCTCCCTTTTATATCTTTCATTTTACCAGAGTCTGCTAACTTTCTTTCCTTTTCTACGTTTAAATTGCATTTTTGGACTTTTTTTTGGATTTCAAGATTTTCCCTCTTGTTTTTATCTAGTATTTCGAATGCCCTAGGGACGCTACAAAACAAAAGACACAAATATTTGCATAAGAAATAAAGGGAAAACTGTTTAGCGAAACGTTTTCATTTATGGTAAACACACTGATGATTGCAAAGCACAAAATACACTATTATGACAAGAATTGGTGCTGAACTTATATTGAGAAAAAATATGACGTCAAATAGTAATTAACCAAACACAAACAGGGATAAATTGCAAAATATATTCGTTACTTGGAGTCATTTTTCATGATTGTTAAAAATATTATCTTGCCTATTGTTAAATATTGTTTCTGAATATTTTTAAATTCATGTTTCTCTCTCTTGTTTCTATTTAGTTTTTCGAATGCTCTATTGACAATGAAAAGCAAAAGACTCAAATATTGGCATTAGAGATAGTGGAAAAACTGTCTAGTGAAAAATGTGTACTTATGGTAAACATACTGGTGACTGTAAAGCCCAA
Source organism: Araneus ventricosus (assembly GCA_013235015.1). NCBI lineage: Eukaryota > Metazoa > Arthropoda > Arachnida > Araneae > Araneidae > Araneus > Araneus ventricosus. Next base: position 91,949 of record BGPR01001904.1, on the reverse strand, counting down.
CATACACAAACAACAAATATACTGCTATCATAAGAAGTGCTGAATTTATATTGAAAAACTAGATCAAATAGTAATCAACGAGAAATAAAAGGGGATAAATTACTAAATTTATTAGTTACTTAGAGTCATTCTTTATTTTTGCCTAACAGTTACTTGCATACGTCTTTTTCTTAGGAATAGAGGGAACATTTGCATTAAATGTAAAGGAAAAATTTAAAGTTAAACATTTTTATTTATGGTAAACATACTGGTGATCGCAAAGCCGGATATACATAAACAGCAAACACAACTTTATCATAAGAAATTGTGCTAAATTTATATCATGAATGATGAAATATGAAATCAAATAGTAATCAATCAAGTGTTAAAGAGGATAAATTATGAATTCTATTAATTACTTAGAAGTCATATAAAATATTTCCTTCTATTAAAATTACGTTATGGATTTTTTTTTGCTGCTAAGACATTTTCTCCTCCTTTATTTTATGTGGATTATTCTTCTGCTTTATAATAAACTACTTAAGTATAGTTAAGCAAATGAATTAGAAAGAGAGAGAAATTGTATAGAGGAACAAATGTCGAAGTTTGTAAATGACGCGATCAAAAGTGACAGCACTTTTTTAGATCTATTTTAAAATTTATAAAATAATTATATATATTATATTGAAGTTCATAATATCATATTACAAATTGTAAATAAAATGCATACAAATAATAGTCCATTAATTGCTTGTAGTTACTTTTAATGAAAATAATTCATTACAGGCAACCTATTCGCATGATACAGTTGTCAGTCTTCTGGAATACCATGACAAGCATATCCGTAATGGAAAACGAACAAAGAAGAAGTAGTACAAAATCCCCTTTTAGGTTCTTTGGTTTACAAATTGTACTGCTGTATTTTTATAGTTGAGAAAAAAATCTTTATTAAAGCAACATTTACCAAAAGCATGACCACTTTTTCGCATTTTTTCGCAACTAGCAAATATACTTCATTATTTTCTCGGTTCCTATCTTATGTTTCTACCAAACATTTAATTTTGACTTCCATTTCCAAAACGATCTTGTATAAATTTCGCTAAATGATACTAAAAGCCTTTATTTGAATTCAAAACGTACTAAAGAATAATTTTATTTTACTTTTTATGTATTCTTCATTTAAATGCATGTTTTTTCGACACGAGATATACACTGACGAGCCAAAACATTATGATCATCCCCACATTTTTCAATGAACTCGTCTGGATGACGTGGAGGGCACGTGGTTAAGTGAGAATGGTATTTAACTGCTACTGGAGAAGGTAAGTTATCATTCTTGAACTTACTTCTGCGAGTGATGGGAAAGGCTGCTGATATAAACAAAATTGATAGAGGGCAGATCGTAATGGCCCGAAGACTCGGAACGTGTATCATCCTGCACGATATTGCACGTCTGGTAGGTTGTTCATGATCTGCCGTTGTAAGTATTCATGCAAAGTGGATAAATGACGGTGACACAAGCAGTAGACGCCAAGGTGTTGGTCGTCCACGCGTCATCGAAGAAAAAGGACGTCGGAGTCTGTCCCGCTTGGTAAAGCAAAATCGGCGCCAGACAGTGGCTCAGCTGACAGCCCAATAGAATGAGTGTCCAAGCTCAAGTATTTCGGTACACACAGTTCAGAGGACACTGTTGGATATGGAACTGTGCAGCAGACGTGCCACTCGTGTGCCTCTGTTGACCAAGCGTCATCGTCAACTACGCCTACAGTGGGCCCGGGAACATCGAGACTGGACCATGGATGAGTGGATAAGAGTTGCCTGGTCGGATGAATCCCGATTTCTCATTCATCACGTCGACGGTCGTGTCAGGGTACGCCGACTGCCAGGCGAACAGTTCCTCCCCTCTTGTACAGCACGTAATACACAGGCTGGTGGTGGCGGTTTTATGATTTGGGGGACGTTCTCATGGGCGACTCTGGGACCCGTAGTTCTGGTTGAACAGATCATGAAAGCTGCGAACTATCTGAACATCATTGCGGATCAGTTGCACCCTTACATGGTGTTTGCCTTCAAAAATGAAAATAGAATCTTTCAGCAGGATAACGCCCCATGTCACAAGGCTCGGATTGTGCTGGATTGGTTCGAGGAGCATACTGATGAATTCCACTTAATGTCCTGGCCACCTAACTCTCCGGATCTTAAACCGATGGAGCACATTTGGGATGTCATGGAGCAGCAGCTCAGAACTCAAACACCACCATGTCCGATTATCTTGACTTTGCGTGACCGTTGCTTAGACATTTGGTACAACCTGTCTCCAGTCAAGTACCAAAAACTTGTAGCAATCTATGCCCAGGCGAGTTATATCTGTTTTGAAGGCCAAAAGAGGCGCAACGAGTTATTGAGTAGGTGGTCATAATGTTTTGGCTCTTCAGTGCAATTGAACACTTTCGAACAGTATGAAATGCACTTTAATTCTCAACGCCATTAACTGCTTTCTGAAAGTATTTCTTTATATCCTCATGCTACCGTTCAAAAGTTCGAGAAAAAAATAGAAAAAATTAAAAGGAGACCTTTATTATTATATCAAGTGTAGCAAATGCTATTAACTTTTTATCGAAAAATTGGAAGTTAAATCAAAATGAAAGAAGCATGATGCTGCAATATTAATACTCTAAATAAACTGCAATTTTCCTCAAATCCTTAATGTATTTTAAATTTTAATCAACGTTTAAGAATTTTTTTTTGATATTCATTGTAGTTAAATTTCCTTACATCTTTTTTTCATCATCTCATCCTTTTATGGTTTTTGATTTGACCTCGAAATTTTTATAACAATTAGTGTTAATTTCTACATTTTAGTTTTCTACATATCTCATAATTCATAGTTAAATTATGATGGATACTTGTAATTAGATTTTCTATGCTTCATTATCAGATGGCACCTCTTTCATTGAGTTAAAACTATATAAAATTAAGCGATGAACTAATAGTTTTGAATATATCAAAACATTTTACTCTCATAGGAAAAAATACAACTACGCAGAAATTCAGAAATCTTGTACACCAGGAAGTGAATGATAATGCAACTGGAAAATTCTATGATTGCATAGCATGTTAGGCAATGAAAGTTACTGATGTAGCCGCTAAAGGCATAAGTTCGTAAGAAAATTGTAGATGGAAAGCATGTCCTTTTTCTTCACCAAATGTTCTTGCAATGAAAAGCGAAAAATGGCTTTAAGTCAATACTAGAATATCATTTTATGCTTATCTAACTTCAAACCATTCCCTAAGATTAAAAAAATAGGTCGCTGTAAAATTCACTTTAGAGAATTTTATAGATTTTTAATTCTGAACTGAAAGAATAAAACTTCCCAGATATTTTGGTTTTCGGCGAATTCTTTTATTTTTCAAAGTCCTATAATTAAAAATAAAAGTTTATTTAGTTGAGGCTTTAGCTGCATTAAAATGCACCAAGTGGATGACATACAAAAACCCTTTTCAAGTATATGAATATATTTTTTTCTTTGTGTGAGTACTTCATAAAAACTTAGACGAAAAAGGAAGATAGCTGGAATAAAAGAAAGAAAATAATAAAAAAATCTTCGGAACATGACATCCTCTTGTTTTTTCCCTTTAAACAAATATATAAAATTCATTCTTCGAAAGGAGGAACTCTTCCACAGTATTCTCGTAGCCTCAGAGAATTTATTCTTTACTTTAAATATCCTTCTTTTCAGAAGAAAGTTTTACGCTTCAGAGCACGAACGAATGAAAAAAAAGAGCTGGGCTCATATAAGCTGGATGGAAGCAAACACTAGGAATACCTAATATTTCTCAAGTGCACCTGTGCCGATGCCTGTTTTCCCAAAAATAAAGTTTTAGGTTTTGAAAGGAAACGAAATGAATCTCCCTGAACGAGGGGAAAAAATCCTTTGTAAAGGATTATGTTGCTTGTCCGCAGATTGCGGGCAGCCACAAACACTTTATTTTTGAAATTGGGCGGGTCTTTATTTTTATGAGTTTTCCACAGCACTATTTTTGATCAAATAAGGTTTATCATATTCTTTGTAGACTTTTCATTATAAGGAGTTTGGTTATCATTTCTTCGACGGATTGATTTGAGGGAAATATGTCTTTTCTCCTACATTTTTCTTCCTGCGAATATAATATGTGTTGAGGAATCGCACTCGTGTTTACAAACTCTAATCTGGATGAAAACTATTGGAATAAAAATGAAAAACACAAATTCCAATACAACGGTTTTTGAGGTGAAATGCAAGGATAGCTGCCTTATTTCTAAAACTTGTCTTTTGTTAATATGAAAAACATGTATTTCTGTTTGATTTTGTCAGTTTTTTGCAAGTCTGACTAGTGCTAAGGTTCAAAAATTGCTGAAAAGTAATTGTAAGAAAAGTAATCGATAGTAAAGAATCCTAGAATAAAAAAAAATGTTGTGTATAAGATTTCGCTTTATATTCAAAATACGACTATCTTAACACGTGAATATTGAAAATGAGCTTCGTTTAATTTTTAAATTTCTTTCCATATAATTCATTTTGGTGAGTGATGATTTACTTATCCTGATTTTTTCTTAAATTTATAAAGAGTTTTCTTCTTTTATAATAAAAGAAGAAAACTCTTTATAAATTATTTTCATGCTTATTTAATTAGAACAATATTCAGAAAAAAAATCAGTATTGTTGTTTTGAGCCAAATTATAGAATATTGTTCATTACATATTTCAAATATTTTTATATCTCTATCTCTAATACTAATAAACATGAATGTCTGTCTGTGTGTGTGTCTGTTGGCGGTGTGCAGAACATATCGTAGAACATAGAGCTACTACATTTGGCACAGATATACTTTGGATGCTGAAGATGTGGACCTCGGAGCAGTTTTTAAAAAATTTTAATTCAAATTTAAATTATTTAAAAATTAAACCAAACTTTGTCGTTTTTTTCCAGTAACTTCTGAATGAATTGATTGACAAAGAAATTTTTCATGTCATTTTAAAGAGCAAAACCTTATCTTTCCAATGATACCAGTTTTATTATTGTAGGAAATTTTATCTATTTTTTATAAATTTTTAAAGTCATCGTAACTTTAAGGTAACTGGTTACGAGAGTCGAAATTGACGAAGGGGAGACCAGGCGTAGCAGCTGTAATGGCCGCGATATCTGCAAAACAAAATTATTATTGTTGTAATCGCTTCGACAGTTCATATTTTAAAAATGGAACGATACAAAAAATATTATCATGACCCCTTTCCAAGGGTGCCACGCAAAATGTTGAAGCGTTCCACATTTTTAACACTGATCTGAGAAATGCGCTTAAGCTCCTAGCCTTAAAGAGTTTATTCTAAATCTGAAATTAGCCAAAAAATCCTTTAAAAATATCCCTAATAGTAAAAATCACTTCATGCAAATTGTAAGCGCTCCACATAAATTTTATGTAAATAATTCCCCTCTCTTCAGCATTCTTTGCAATGCCCCCATTTTTTTTTTTTTTTTGCCAATACTCCATCATAACTGCTTCATACAGTCCTTACCCTGGACTCGGTAGCGTAGCGGTAGCATATCTTTCTTCCATCATTTTCTCTCGAGTTCGAGCCGCGCGTGAATTTTGACTTCATCAGTGTCAACAAATACTTCATCTTTTCCCCCTCTTTTTTGTATACCTAAAAGGAAATATTAGATTTTAATTCTTCCAATACTCTCATTTAGCTTCTTCTTATTTTATTTAATATTATTTTCTCAGGAATTTGTAAACTTTTTTTTAAGTTTTAAAATTCTCTCCTCATCTAAATTTTTCTCAAATTTTACAAAATTTTTTCCATAATGTTATTATCGGCGATTAATTAAGCCTAAAAGATAGCTTTAGAATATTTTCATCTAAATTTTTCTTAAATTTTGCAAAATTTTTTCCACAATGTTATTATCGGCGATTAATTAAGCCTCATAGATAGCTTTAGAATAGTTTGTTGTTTTGTTATGCACGGAATAATTATTCAAGATTTGATTTATTTCATGCATTTCAATTCAATAATTTTTTTTATCTATAAATGGATGTTTTTGTGACTAGATTTAAAAGGATATCATGAATTTAGTTTTGGGCTTCACAAAATGTAGTCAATTATCTCTCTTTTCACAGAAAAAACTTTATTTAGTTATTTTGAGTTTTAATCAGTTTTAATATGTAAATTATTTTTAGCTGACATATTTAATTATTGTACTTCAAATTTTTCATTACTTATTATCTTTTCCATTTTTAAAGTATCTTTTCACTTATCATTTTTTAACACTTAAATATAAGGGATTAACTGAAAGTTCATTATATGTAAAAACATCCTGTACATTTTTGTTTTGTGTGTGAAGAATTAAAATTCAGTTATACTAACTAACCTGTTCACTGTTTGTGTTTTTAAATTCATTTCTTTCTCCTTACTGCAATTATTGCTTTCAACTTATAAAAATCGAAATGTTGAAAGTGTCAGCCTTAATTGCCTTATTACTATTAATAAAAGACTGGCGAACCAGCTGGTCGCCGTAGGCTGCTAGTTCTGATTAAAAATGAGTTCGAATAAAATATCGCAAAGATAATTACTATGTACACAACAGTTTTAAACTAACTTATAAGCTCCTTTATTTGGAGAGTTCATCTGTTTTTAAATATAAGATCTGAATTAAAATTTGTAATCCATTGTTAATTGGGAAAATTAACATTTTAAATAATCTCTGCAATTTTTCAGATTATGAAATAGGAAAGAAGAAAAATAAAATTTGTGAGCAAACTGTTACACTGTTCCCTTATAGAGAGCGAAGAGCAATGGATATTTTAGCTGGAAATTTAATGGATTTTTATTTGGCTGGATATTCTTCCAACGGTTATGGCTCCCTATACGGCCAACATTAAGTAGGTCCATTCCTAAAATAATTTTGACCTAATGGATTCGCAAAATTACACACTTTGCATTATAAATATCAATGATTCCTTTTTTCTGAAAAGTATGAAATAAATTGCAACTTTATAACAATTTAGGCAACTTGAATAGGGTGTAATGTGAAATAAAGAAACGTTATATGACACATGCTGATAACCAGGGTAAAATGCCATAAGTCTTTTTAACACGTTATTTTAACATAACACAACACGTAACATATTTTATAACACGTACATATTATAACACGTAATATATTTTATAACACGTAACATATTATAACACGTAACATATTTTATAA